>CM076569.1:207480275-207688087 GCA_034641835.2 Pinus albicaulis | reverse complement strand
CCTGGAGAGAGCCCTCTCCTGTTTTGGTAGGGCTAGCTACCAGACTGAGCGTGGTTTGATGTTACCCTAGACTCTGCCTTCCTTTAGCCTGAGGTAGATTTAGGAAATAACAGAACCACCTTTCCCCAATTGGTCACAACAGCCATTCCTTACATCATCATGGCCGAACCAAACAAATCAAACCAATTGGCCTAGTTTTCCTTTCTGCCCACCGTTTTGGAAAAAAAATACTTATCCAAAACAATGGTCCCCCTCTACTTCGTAGAGTTAGGCCTGAAATTCAAACTGGAAAATACCTACAAATCAGCCAGCTGGAACAATCCCTCTCTCTCAACCTACACCGCCAGCTCCCTATACAAACCCCCAGACCAACTTAAGACCACAACTCCCAGCCCAGCCCAACCCAAACGCAAACAATAGGCCAGTTCAGTCTGCCCAAATAATGGAACCCCCAGAATTAGAAACTGAACTGAGGGAGTGTAATGACCTTCAATTAAGGTCTGGGCGCATAGTAGAAACAGAGAGAAACAATAATGTTCATATTGAAAACCCGTTACCTGTAGAAAAAACATTACAAAAAGAGAAAGAGGTTCAACAACAAAATCAACAACAAGTAACAACTTCCTCTCCACCATTCCCAGAACGATTAATCATACCACACCCATTAGAACATCCTGATTTTGATCTTCTGGGAGAATTAAAAAATTTGTGTATAAAATCCCTCTCCTCGAAGCTATCCAAGACATCCCTATATATGCAAAAACCATTAAGGAATTATGCCTAAAGAAGCCAAAAAGGAGAACAACCACCAACCCAACTGTCCAAATAGTCGGTACTTTATCTAACCTATTATCAGGAATGGAAACACCTGTAAAATATGAAGACCCAGGAAATCCCATATTGACAGTGCAAATCCATGGGAAATTGTTTCCAAATGCCTTAGATGATTTGGGAGCAGCAATCAATATCCTAACAACCACCACCTGTCAAAAACTTGGCATTACATCGCTAGAACCAACAACAACCTTATTGGAATTGGCCGACCGATTGGTAGTCAAACCAGAGGGTACACTACAAAATTTAATGGTATATGTAGATTCCTGGGAATACCCTGCTGACTTCTTGGTTATCAATCCAAAGAACCGGCTAGAAGGACACCCGTTAATCTTAGGTAGACCTTGGTTGGAAATTTTCGATGCTTATATTGGATGCCGATAAGGAAACATGACAATAACAAGGGGAAACTATGTCAAGAATCTAGCTTTATATCCCCCAGCACAGCCAAGCCTATCAATAATCAAAACAAGAAAACATCCAGTATCATATAGAAGATCACCTCTAACTATAGAAGATGCTCTTGATTTTAAAGACCAAACAGAGGATGATATCATCAATAGTTTTATTAATAAACCACAAATCAGATCCCATCTACAATGTCACATGATCAAGGCAACATTTGATAATAAGGAAGAAGAAGATCCTCTGAAAGACATTCATGATCAAGTAATACCCATTACTTCTGTGTACGATAGTAAGATTGTAGAAATTGAGCCGGGAAAAACTCTAAACATTAACAAAAATCTGACTGTTGAACAAGAAGAGAAGTTGGTCCAATTATTGCGGAAATACAAAGCAACCTTTGCGTGGGATTACCCAGACATGAAGGGAATTGACCCCCAATTGTGTACACACCACATCTATATTGAAAAAGATGCGAGACTCATTCGCCAACCCCAAAGAAGACTAAACCCTCACCTTAAAGATATTGTGAAGGCTGAATTACAAAAGCTATTGGATGTTAATTTCATCTACCCAATATCTGATAGCAAGTGGGTCTCTCCCTTAGTAGTGGTACCAAAGAAGAACAGAAAGTGGAGAATATGTGTAGATTACCGTGAACTTAACAAGGCAACCCAGAAAGACCACTTTCCCCTTCCTTTCATTGACCAGGTATTAGACACATTGGCAGGAAAGAAATTATTTTCCTTCCTCAACGGCTTCAGTGGGTACAATCAAATCCAGATTGCCACTGAAGACCAAGACAAAACTACTTTTACTTGTCCAAGGGGGACATTTTCCTACCGAGTCTTACCCTTTGGCCTATGCAATGCCCTTGCTACATTCCAAAGGGCCATTCTCAGCATCTTTTCAGATTTAATAAATAAAGGGCTTGAAGTATATACGGATGACTTTACACCTTACGGTGATGATTTTGAGCCAGCATTAGAAAATTTAGAAAAGGTGTTGCAAAGATGTATTGACACTAGGCTTTGTTTAAGCCATGAAAAGTGTCATATGATGATGATTGAAGGAGTTATCTTAGGGCACTATATTTCAGCAGCTGGAATTCAGGTGGACCTAGATAAAATTCAGATAATTTTGTTAATACCCACACCCACCACACAAACAGAGGTACGTAGCTTTCTTGGATTTTCTGGTTATTATAGGAGATTTATAGAACATTATTCTCGAATAGCTGCACCTTTATATGCACTAATTGGAAATGTTGATTTTATTTGGACAGATAAATGTGACAATGCCTTCAACGATCTGAAAAATCTTGTTTCAACAGCCCCAGTGCTGAGGGGCCCAAATTGGAATTTTCCATTCCAAATTTCATCCGATGCCTCAGACACAGCAATTGGAGCAGTGCTTGGGAAGGAGGAAGACAAGAAACCATATGCAATATATTATATTAGCAAAAATCTATCCCCTGCTGAATTAAATTATACTGTGACTGAGAAGGAATTTTTAGCTGTATTACATGCTGTAAATAAGTTTAGACATATATAACTGGGTATCCTGTAATACTATATGCTGATCACTCTGCCATTAAATTTTTAGCAAATAAACCTGTTACAAATGGAAGAGTTACAAGATGGTTCATTTTATTGTAGGAATTTGACATTACAATCAAAGATCGACCTAGAAAAGAGAATCCTGTAGCTGATTTTCTGTCAAGAATGCCAAAGTCAACAGATGCAGAAGCAGTTGAAGACCACTTCACAGATGAACATTTGTTCACTGTTACTGTTAGAACCCCATGGTATGCTGATATAGCAAATTATTTGGCAATAGGTAAACTACCTAAACTTCTATCCCTTAATGAATGAAAGAAGATAATACAGCGTAGTACCCAATTCTCTTGGATTGGGGGCTACCTATTTCATACAGGGGCAGATATGCAAATAAGGAGATGCGTCCGGGAGGACAAGGTATTTGATATTTTGAAAGCATGCCATGATGGGCTGTGTGGCAAGCATTTTGTAGATCGTAGAACTGCCCATAAGGTTTTACGAACAGTCTATTATTGGCCTACCATATTTAAAGATGCCAAAAAAATTGTGCAGACTTGTGATAGCTGCCAAAGGGCAGGCCGCCCTGGGCAGTATGATGAAATGCCTTTGAACCCTCAACTAGTAATTGAACCGTTTGAATGTTGGGTGCTTGATTTTTTTGGCCCTATTAGCCCCCCATCAAACCAAAAAACATACATCCTAGTTGCAACCGAGTATGTTACTAAATGGATTGAAGCAGAGGCACTTTCAAAAGCTACAGAGGACTCTGTAATACAATTTCTTTTCCAAATATTTGTGCGATATGGCCTCCAAAGGGACATAATCACAGATGGAGGACCACAGTTTGTATGTAATAAAATAGCTGAAACACTACAAAATTACCACATTCAACACAATATTACAACCCCATACCACCCACAGGAAAATGGCCAAGTAGAGAGCACGAACAAAGTGATTGAATCTATATTAACAAAAACCATTGCCTCACACAGACGTGATTGGGTCTACAGATTTCCAGAAGCATTGTGGGCATACTTAAGAACATGGAGACCCACTACGGGATATTCACCATATCAATTGATATTTGGAAAAGAGCCCATCTTTCCAATAGAGTTTGAAATTCAGACATTAGGAACAACCCAAAAGATGGTTCTAGATTTAAATGAAGCCCAGGCCAAAAGAATAAAGAAAATTAATGAGTTAGATGAAATTAGGCTCTTTGCTCTTCAGCACATAACGTTAATTCAACAACAGAGAGAAAAATGGCATGACACCCTTATCAAAGAAAATATCTTCCATGAAGGATACTGGGCACTCCTATATGATTCTAGGTTTTAGGATTTTCCAGGGAAACTCTAGACATGATGGCTCAGACCTTATGAAATACAAAAAGTGCATGACAATGGCACTATTACATTAACCACCATTGATGGATCTGGACATTCCGTCAAAGTAAATGGTCATCGAGTACGATTGTATCATAAACAACTTACTCGAGAATCCTTCTACCAACAATTACGGGAATATTCTACCATGAAAATTCTGGCTGAAGGGGATAACTCCTCCTCAGCACCCATTTATTAAATCATTTCTTTTTTTTTAAAATTTTGTACATAAATTTTGTTCATTTATTTTGATTGTTTGTTTCATGGAATTTGTTTTTTTCAAAACTATGTTTATTTCGTTTATTTTGAGTTTTTGCTATTCCTTTCTAAAGGAACAACACTTTTGCTGTTATTTTTGAAAGGAACATCAGTTTCATAGACTTTTGCTGTTCCTTTCAGAAGGAACAACATTTCTGCAGATTGTTTTTGCTGTTCTTTTTAAAGGAACAACACCTTTTGAGAGGATTGTTTTTTTTTTTGTTTCAGATCAGCATTTTGAGGATTTTTGATGACTCTTCTAAAGGAAAACATACTACTTATATACAATCATACAAATTAAATCTTACTGCAATCATCAAATCAAAAGAAATTTTCATTTTTAAGAAATTTGTTTGGTAATGATAAGAAAAAGGAAAAAGGGACATAATCAATAACATGACTTTGCTATCTTACTATCACTCGAATTAATATGATCGATTATCCTTATCATGTTGGTTCTTTCCCATATTTTATAACTTTCTTTGATTTTTACTTATGGAGTAGGAATAAGGCATATTCTTTTCTATTGAGATGTTCAGACTTCTTCCACCATCCCTACTCTTAAGGAGTGATGAGCCATCCTTTATATATAAGTAGGAAAGTGCTATATGAAAAAGAAAAATATTTACATATTTCACTAATAATTTTATGATTTGGCAGATGGAGGATAGAGGGTCTCATCAAGAGCCAACCTACCATGATCATAAGGAAGTAAGTGAAGTGGCATTCCCATCATGGCCACCACACCAGGGATATGGTCCAATGGACAATTGAAAAAAAATTAAGAAGTCCTTGGAACAGGAGGTCTCATCATGAGTCGGCCTGTCCACTTTTCACTTCTTCCCGGTGAATGGCATTGTGATTTATCTGGTCACCAAGCCAGCACAATGGCCTCCGTTATGACATTTAACAAGCACTTCCTCAGCATAAATAAAGGACAATGGTTCCAAGGGTGAGAAAGCAACTTTGTTAAGGTTATGGACACCTGTGGGCAACAGAGATCTGTTGATGGTATTGAGTCACATTTATACACATCAATAGTAATATTAAACCCTTTTTTTTCCTATATCTCTATTTAAATATCAAATGAAAGTATGAATCCCCAACCTTTGAGTTCAAACGTATTATACATGAAAATCATCATAAATCGATCACATTAGTTTGAGTGGGTAATAAACACATATGTACTTATGTTTATCTTAAGCTGTCCCTTCTCCTTATCTTTGAATCATTACAAACGTTTCTATATCTATTTACGATTTATCACACGCATTGATTTCAGTAAATCTATAATTTGATTGATTTTATCATAATTATGCCTGTTTTTTCCTGCTGTACAACTACTGCACAACACTTGCCTCTCTTAATTGACGGTCGAGGATGACCTATCATCCTTCAAGGGGAGTGCGGATGTCTGCATGCAGATCAAATCCTGATATTTTTTTACCTGTATGCAAACCAAATCCCTACATTCTAGGGAATAACAAAAATTTAACGATATTATTCCAATTCACCGTGCTGTGCTGTTCCATTACAATCACTGTGTGTTTGGAAAGATGTAATAGTGTGCAGAGATGATGGGAGGATGACCAATTCGTAGTGAGCTGCAAGTGCTAGTTGTTTCTGATGCTGCACGAGAGATTTTGGAAAAATTGGGATGGATTACATATTTCACGAGGATGCAACAACCCCATGAAACAGTGGCCACCGAGTTTTTACAGAACTTGCAGGAAGGATACACCATGGTTAGAGGAAGACAGATAGCTGTAACCGATGAAATAATTGCAAAGGTGTCTGGTATACTAGCGCAAGGAACTATATGGACTTAGAAGAAGGTTAGGCTTCAAGAAGACATACATTGGTCATCAAAGGCAAAGGAGTTTAGCCAGCAGCATTGGGAGAACCATGGACGGAATTGGCCAAGATAGTGCATGCCTATATAACATGCGACAGAAGGAAAGACATGGTAAGACCTTACCACCTTAAGTTATTGGAAGTATTAAAGCAGAAATGCACTGTAAATTTTCCTGCATTTTTAAATTCCTTACTGCATGATATTGCCCGTAGTATAAGAAAAGCTCAGCATGCAGACATGGTGGTCAGCCACCATTGCCTAACCAGATTAATAGTGAGTCGTAGTCTCGCCCAACAACAGATCAGCTGGGAATATTTGATATTCTCCATTGATGGAGGGTTAGCTTTACCTGCCCCAAAAAAGAAGAGAATGGCTAGCTTAACAATTGAGCCATTAATTCGTAGACAATCCCTCCGTTCAAAAAGAAGTAGGGGAATGATAGAAGGACTTCCGGGTAGTAGTAGCCAGCCCTTGGAATTGCCCAGCTCAGAGGATGAACAACCTCCACAATTGGAAGGAGGAAGTCCTCGTACTGATGAATAAGAGGAAATTGAGGGAGAAATTCGCTACTCAGATGAAAAAGAAATGAGCCACCACACCAGTGGTGAGAAACAAACCAGTGCAGAAGAAGGAAATAATGAAGAAGAGGAAATTGAGGGAGAAATTCGATATTCAGATGAGGAAGAAGGTAGCTACCATAACTGTGAGGAGGACGAAGATAATCACAGCAGTGAAAGAGAAGGAACAGAGCCTCCCGAAAATACTACTGCAAGTTCACCACGAAGCCCTTTATGGGAAGACCAATTGGCCCAAATTCTGGCCAATATGAGTGACTATGTGCAACCTCATAGCCCTTTGGACCTTAACATTGATATCAATCAGTTTCTGGAGCACTCTGCCGTCAACAAATAAACAATTGAAGAAATGCTGGATGAAACAACAAACCCTAAAGAAGTGAGAGAGTCAGCTAGGGTTGCTTCCCCTGAAAAGCATGAACAAGAAAAGGAGAATACTGAAGCAATATCCCAACCTGAAAATTCTCAGGGGATTGCAGAGTCATTTGAGGGTATAACTCTCGAAGAATTGAGCCAAGGGCATATGAATATTGAAGAAGAACCCCAAGAAGAAAACAGAGAAGAGAGCCCAACTGAAGGCACAGTTGATGAGGACCAAAACCCTATTGAGCAAATAGGTCCAGAAAAAGGAACAACCATTCCATTAAGAAAAAGGAAGAAAGTAAACGAGATTAAAAAGCTTCAGAGGGAATGAATGAAGCTTCAGAGACTCATGGAACAACTCAGGCAAACTATTAGGGTTCTTAGAATGAAACAAATTCCCAAGCGAGCCCCAAAGAGAAGAAGCATAGCCACCAAGCGAGCTTCGAAAAAGAGGAAAGTGGCCGCTAAGATGAACCCCCAAGTTGCAGAAGCTATGGCTGAGCCTAATCATGGAGATATGAAACAAAAAACATCTGTTCCAATAGAAGCTATTCCAGAGGGACCCACTTCAAGTGAAAACATGTAAGCTAGTAGTCAGAATACTTTTAGTGACCCTACATTAGCCAGACTCCAAGAGGAGTTGGCACTGGCTCGATTGGAAAGGGAAAAGTTGGAAGAAGACACTGTCCCTAGGAGGAGATATCAGGATTTGCAGCAACAGATGAAGACCATCCATGAATCAGAGGTTGAAGCCCACGAGAAGTGTCGAAAAGCAGAGGAGAAGGCTAAAAAGGTAATGAATCAGTTAAAATTAGCCCAAAATCGAATGGACACTCTCTACTCATTGTACACCGATGTCTTAGCTTGTAGATGCCCTGCCAAGAACTATGATTTATTTTTATTAGAAATATATTTATAGCTAAATATTAAGGCAGTTAGGTCAGGAAAATCTATAGAGCTAAAAAATATAGATGATTTTGTAACATGCTGCAAACCCTATGGGGTAAAGGTACAACGCCTCTTGTGTGAGTTTTATTTGCATAATCTAATATTGGAAAGTGATAGTGAGATATATCCTAGCCCTTTTGTGGGTGATATCCAATACCAGGCATTTATTTCCTTTGCTGTTAATTAGTTAAAATGGCTTAAATCCTATAATTTTTTTCAAAGGCAAGAAAATGAATTAGATTTGTGGGTTAGGAGTGAACCTCAGGACCCATTTCAACTATGGGCTAGGCAGAAGAATTTGATGACAAAGGAAGGTGTTATCCAAGCATTGGGGCCTGTCCATAAATCGATTATCTTGAATGGTATTGATTATTTCTTATCTATTAGAAACCAGGCTTACATAGCAACTAAGGTCTGATGGGGAATTTCCAATCGAAATGTGAAAAATAGAGAACCATTTAACTATAAAAACTTTGGGCTAGCTGCAGACTGCTTGGTTTCCTATAGTAATCTCATTTTGAAAGAAGGACCATTCTGGCTAGGGTGTAGGTTTCGAAGCCCCATTGCATGGTATCCTGCTACAGACTATAAAGTCATTTATGAACTACCCGAAGGACAGACAGATCATGTCTTCGAAGCATTAGCTGCAATGCATGGTTTTAGGCCTTTTGATGAAAAACCTTATCCAACTTATTCTTTAACTTCTCTCCATGTGAACTATAGTTTCCATGAGGACATGAAAAAGGGTAAGCAGGGGGGTATGTTGAGCAGTGGAAAAGGTATGAAATCATTGTGTGTTTTCTCATTCTTTTACTTTAGACATAATACTTTTTACCTTAGAAAGATGATTTATTGCAAGAATTATGGTAGAATTTGAAAGATTTATGTTTATTGTAAAAAGATGACTAAAGATTGCTTTTTGTTGATAAAAACAAGAATTAGGCGAAGTGAACATATATACCAAAGGCGAGTCTGAGATAAATGAAACTGCTGTTCCTCCAGCATTAGACCAAGTCCCGCCAAAGACAAGGAAATCCGAACGCATCGCTAAGAAAAGGCAGGGGACAGCTCGGCTTCGGTCAAAGTAAATCCGGTGATAACTAAAAGAAGGGAAGGGAATCCCTCGATCCTGAGGGATCGTTGTTCGAGCCTCATCTTATTACTTGTCTTGTTCGTCAGAGTTTGATATATAAGGCAACGCCTTTAGTGATTAGGGATTGGAGATTCTTGATTCAAAACATTTCTTTTGTAATATTGCGTTTTATTGACTCTCAACTTTAGAGAGCAGTCTTTGTAATACTTTATGTTCGATTAATATAAAATACGCATTTCATTTCATCTCCCAAGTTCTGAAGTAACCCAGCAGTGTTTCACTGGTGCTAAGGCCCCGACCCTGGTGCAATTACCCTACTGTTTGTATTTCTATCCTTTGCTTATTGTTGTGTGAAAGTTGTGTTTAAATTCATTATGATTACAGAGTTGATTGATTTCTGTTGGATTGAATTCGGATTCGTTGTGAGCATTAACGAATTGCACTGCTATTCTATCATTTGCAAGAAGCGTATTTGTTGTTCTATTTATCTTGCTATATTTATAAAGCTTTGCTGTTCTATACTTAATTCTAGTTGCTGTTCTATTGGTTTATGATTCTTTCTGATTGACTGTTTCATAGTGTTGGTTGTCGACAAGATTGAAGTATTAAGATTAGTTGCTTGATTGCGTTAAGTTTAGAATTACTGTTCAATTTATGTTTGCTGTTCCATTTCTGTTTATTTTTCCTTTCTGATTCGTAGATTCAGATTAGCAGATAGATTGTTTACAGTTATTGTGTACACATAGGAATTAAAAGTTGCTGTTCCTTTCCAACTTCTGTTCCTTTCACTTATTTTCATCAGCAAGTAGTTTGAGTTTGATTTCATTTTGATTGCTTCAAGAACAAGACCACCAACTGTAGAGGACATTGGTTACTGCTTCCAAGTTCCTAGATTGGTTATCTTGTCTCAGTGTGATTTCAGTTGCATTGATTTCTAAGGGAATGAGTTATTGCTACTGTATCCCTGATTGATGTTTTGTAGATTGATGTAGTTAAGATTTCAGAGCATTTCCATTTATGTTACTGTAATTAGTTTCCTTTACAAGCATCCGTTTACTCTTGTATCTAGAATATTGTACTACATCTTTCATAGCATTACTCTTAGTTAATTGCAGCCTCAGACACAGTACACTCTTGAAATAAAAAGTCGCTCCCGGATTGATAATTAATGTAGGCTAATTAGGTGTTTAAAAGATACCTTTTTATGCTCCAACAGTCTGCAAAGTCATAATATATGAATTCAACTCCTCTATCTGATCTGATGCATTTTAGCTTGCATCCTGTTTGATTTTCTGCTAATGCTTTGAATATCTTGAATTTCTCCAGTGCTTCTGATTTATTCTTGAGAAATGCAACCCATGTCATTATGGAGAAATCATCTATTATCAGCATGAAGTACGATTATACACTTGGTATTTTAGTTCTTGCAGGTCCACACAGGTCCATGTGCACAAGCTGGAGTGGTCTTCTTGTTGATAGCTCATCTTTGGCCTTAAAGGATGTGCGGGTCTGTTTGCCCAATTGACAGGATTTGCATATGGTATTTGAAGGGCTTTTTATTTTTGGCATATCTCTGACCGCTTTCTCCTTGCTTAGTCTGATAATATGATCGAAGATAAGATGTTCCAATCTCCTATGCCATAACCATGACTCCTCAAGTTTGCTAAGATGGCATGCTTCATCCTCCTCTTTTACTATGTAAACATTACTCTCTGTTCGAACACCTTTGAGCAGAGTCTTTCATGTGGTGCTTGATCTAACTTCAAAGTCTTGTGCTCTAAAAAGAACTTCACGGCCTTTATCACACATTTGACTTACACTCAACAAATTTTCTTTCAACCCATCTACAAATAGTACATCTTGGGCCTTTCCTCTGCCATTTTCTAGGCTGACTGAGCCTTTTCCTTTGATTTTTACTGATTTATCATTGCCAAAAGTAACATTACAAGATTTATTTTCATCAAAAGTTATAAACTTGCTTCTGTCTACAGTCATATGTTTTGAGCATCCACTGTCCAAATACCGTTGGCTTTTTAGGTCTTGAGCAGTTAGAGCCAAGTCACATTTATTCACCTTCTTTTTCCACTGGAAGCATCCTTTTGTTTGGTATCTTTTGTGAGATGACGAACCACATCCTCTTAGAGGAAATTTGGAAGGCATATGTCCAATTTTATTGCATACACAGCATTTGATCATAATTTTTGCAGAATTGTGAGTGTGAGCAACATTTCTTTGATTCATAAACCTCCTTGAGGTGTTGAACATCAATCTTTGTCCATTTTTTCTGCACTCAATGATTTTATGGCCAAATTCCTTACAATAAAAATAGTAACCATAGAAAATATTTGCATACCTGAGGTGAGGTTGTCTTCTCCATTTGTTTGCTTGAGACAGTCTCTTCACTGTTTGCATATTTTGATGGTTTGAATTACTCCTCCTTGTATGACAGTATGCAACAATGTGTCCCAGCTTGTGGCAGACATAACAGGTGGCATTTTTCATAGGAGGGAAGAATCTCCTTTGATGGCTTCCAAATTTGACATACTCAGGGGTATATGATCCTTTTTCTGTTGTCTGAGTATTTCTTTCATTCTTTGTTATTAGAGGTTTCTTCTGGTTTCTGTCTCCCTCCTTACATGTTTCTTCTTTTGTAGGAATTATTTGAGCTGCTTCATCAACCTTCTTTGCTTTTACAAAAATAATATCTCTGTTTTCTTTTTCTTTGATTTTACTTGATTCTCCTTCATAGCCTATTCCAGTTTTTATTAGAGGAGATCTTTGAGCATCCAGAATTTCGTTCAACTTACTAGAGCTTGTTGTTTGAGAAGAATTTATAGACACTTTCCTTTGAGAATTTTCTAATTTCTTCCTCAGACATACTACCTCTGCTTCGAACTTCTCTTGTTCCTGAGTTTTATCCTTGATTTGCTTAAGTAACATGTCTTCTATCTTCTTGGCTTCTTCAAGCTCTACCTTCAGCTGCATGAGAACTTTTGAATTTTTCTCTTCTCTTACATACTTGAGGAGAATGTCCTTTTGTTTTCTTCACTTTAGTCTGAGTCTGTCAATCTCCTCCAGGGCACTTCTTAGCTCCCCCTCAAGGTCAAATTCACCTTCTTCTTCATCTTCTAGAAGGAGTCCTTCAAGTTCTTCTATGGCCATCATTAAAAATTTAGAGGTTCCTTCTTCACTTGAGGGTTCATCTGAGTCCTCAGATGCACTTCTGTCTTGTTGAACATAGTAAGATTTTCTATTGAATTTCTTTCCTTTCTGCTAGTTCTTTGATGAAGTTTTCTCTGATTCATGAGCCTGATTCCTTGCTTTATTATGAGGAAACTTAGCAGCATTGTGTCCAAATCTTCCACAGTTAAATCATTTGAATGGAAGTTTACCTTTATATTTACCTAAGACTCTATCCAGTTTCTTGACAAACTTGGCCTCTTCTTCATCAGAGCAAGAACATATATCCTCCTTTTCTTCTTTCTTCTTTTCTGTTTTAAAAGCTACCTCCCTCGTACTTGGCTTCTTCTATGGGAGTCTCATCTCATAGGTTTTTAGATTTCCAAGTAACTGGTTCATGGTCAAGGTTTCCCAATCAACTGTTTCCTCTATTGCAGACACCTTGGGGTTAAAACTGGGTGGAAGAGATCTTAGAATATTTTGTACAATTACACTTTCTGGTATGGTTTCTCCAAGGGCTTTCATATTGTTAACAATTTCTGCAACTCTTAAGAAGAAGCTGCCAACATCTTCATCATCATTCATTTTTAAATTTTCAAACTGAGCTCTATATACTTGAAGTTTGGCAGTCTTTACCTTTTTATTTCCCTCATGGATGTTTTCAAGAGTATCCCACATATCTTTGGTAGTCTTGCTGTGCATTATTTTGATGAATTCAGCCTCACAAAGTCCACTTAAGATTGCATTCATGGCCTTTGAATTTGCTACAAATTCTTGTTTAGCTTCTCTCTCTGGGTCAGTTGCCTTTGGGGCGTATCCAAATTCCACAGCAGCCCAAACTTCTATTCCTAGAGACATTATGTATACTCTCATTCTGATTTTCCAGAAGGCATACTTAGCACCGGTGAAAAAAGGGGCTTTATTGGTTGAGCTTCCTTCTTGACTAGCCATCCTGGGGGCCTAGGATCTCCTTTCAGTGGTTAAACTGGTACTAAAGGAACTGGATCTGGTACCAATTGTTGAATCCTTAGTTAAACTGGGGGGGGGGGTGAATCAGTTTAACACATACATGAGCTTTTCAGACTTTTCATCAAGCTGATTTACAAATTAATTTTATAACCAACTTTAATATGTGAGCAGTCTTAGTATGTTGCAGCAAGTATTAAGTTAACGTGAAACCAAAATTATTATGAGAGCAACAAGATTTAAGCAGATTGGATAGAACATATCAACACATAGGCAATACACACAGAGACAACAGATATAAGTGGAAACCCATAAAGGGAGAAAACCACATCTTATTATTGTTGTGATGCAAAGGCAAGCTCCAACTCCCTCTCACCACTGATTTTCTGCAGGCACCAACCTACAGGAGGCTCCAACCTCAGTCAGCTACAACTGACAACTATCAAGCTTCAACTTGATAGGGAAGCTCCAACTTCCTCACTCAATCAAAAGAAAATATTTGCTGATTTACCTTAGATATCAGCTCTGTTCTGTAGCATCTCTTTCTGCTCCTCCTTTTTCTTATCTTCTCTGCCTCAATTCTTCATACTTTGCACTCTCTAACCACACTCTCTCTAACCTCTCTATGCATATCAAGATGATATTATTTATAGAGATTTCCTTATGACTGTTTTTATTCCTCAGGGAATTCGAAATGAATAGCCATACCTCTTAGCCTTCTTCCTTCTCATTTCTTTTCCAGCTCACTCAGAAAAATATAAATGTATGTACTAATTTTAATATTACAGTGGGATTTTTGTTCTCTTCTGGAGACTTGCCAATGCATCACAAACAATATAAAACAATTAAAATATTTACATTTAATTACAGTGAGAACTCCAGCTCAACTCATTCAGCCTCTTGGACCACTACGTATTTGTCTTTTCTGTGACTGTGTCTATCTTTTTCTTCTCTGTATGCCTTTCTGTTCATTGCTGTTGTGTAACTCCTGCATGTATATAACTGCACTTTTTATATAATGCAAATCAATTCTTGGCATAATAATAATAAGGCGTTTTAAACATATGCACTACCGTGTTATATAACTTAAGTAAATTTCAGCGATGTAATGATAAAATATCCTTTTAATACATACAATTCCCTTATGGGCCCACTCGCTGAAATTTTTCTATTCTCCGATGCGATGTATCACCTCTCGAATGCTTCCGATTGCGATTAATCGCAATCAAAACTTCCATTTATATGTTCCGATGCTCTGCTCCTTCTCCGATGCGATCAATCACTGTTCACTTCACTGCGCCGATGCGATGGGTCGCTCTGATGCAATGTAACACTCTTCACTTCACTGTGCCGATGCAATGAATCGCTCCGATGCGATGTAACACTGTTCACTTTGATATGCCGATGCGATGTAACACTGTTCACTTTGATATGCCGATGCGATGAATCGCTCCAATGCAATGTAACATTGTTTACTTTGATACCGGAACTCAAACATATATGAATCATCGTTTAAACCATATCAGGTCCAGAACTCAATCAAAATCGCAACTTTTTGTTAACATGTTCCGCTGCCAAGTTTCTCCGATGCGATTGGTGAGGGTCCCATAAAGTTAATAAACTCTTCGTATATAGAGTGCTGCACACACTATCAAACCTTACATCTAAGGTTTTCGGTCATTAGTCTCCATATAAAGAATTCGTTTTGTTCAATATAAGACTATGTATATATATACATAGGAGTCTATTAATCCAAAGTCTCCATTCTTAGTTTATTTCATATTTGAGCTTCGGTCATTCAACATACTTTCAGCTGGGCCCCAGCGCCTTCTCCACTCGTATTACCATGTTAACGCTCACATTTTCATTTCCAAAGAAGTATTAAGGTTTCTTTGGCATAAAATATTTCACACAAAACTTAACACTTCATATTTGAACAATATTCATATGCACTTATTAACACATAGTAGGTCACGTCATCTTCTATACTTTGGTTAAACCATCACACTAATATATATAGCAGCAGTGACTTTTTGGGCCCACAACCTCATTCAAGGTTTAACTTTGGTTTATGCTCCAATTGTTGGTATATCATAGCATAAAAGCCGGACTATACAACACAGCATGATATGTTAACCCTTGGCCATATCATTATAACATATCCACATTATATAAAGTACTATAGGTCCGTACCCTTTGTATCATTTCATTCAAATCATCAATCAACTTATAACTGTTAGAAATTTTCCACAGAAATAAAACATTTACCGAGAGGAATAATAATCATGAAAAAGAACCAGCAAAAAAACATTAACATAAACAAAAATGTTTATCCGGGAAAACCCCAAACTCCGGGGAAAAACCCAACCAATGAAATTTCATTAAACATTGGCCAAAACCCTCGCCAATCTGGCCAAGTGAGCCTTCACCGCTCATCTCCAGGCCTGCATTACAATGAAGTATTCCCAGCCTTTTATAGGCTCCATTACATGCAATACCATGGGTCGAAAACCATGGATGCACAATACCATGTGCCCCAAAACCACTACTATTTACCCTAGTCAACATTGAATCTATCCCGAGTCAAGTTTACCTAACAATTCCCCCCTTAAACTTGAATTGGGGATTATTGACTAAATCCAGCCAAACCTGCTAGATGAGACAACCCCGCTCACTCTAGCTCTTCCCCCCTCAAATTTTTACCCAAGGTAATTGTTAACTTGACATCCCCCCTATCACCTAGGTCTAACCCAGACTTTACCAGTGATTACCCAGGGGTACGCATGCCATACCAGGTCTTAGAGCAGTATGCCCATTTACATGTAAAATTAACTCTATTATATATATATATATATATATATATATATATTGTTTCATTGTTACTGTCTTTATACATATGAAATCAATGTCCATATAAAAAGAATCCATCTACCAGATTACATGGGTCACCAGCCTCTGTAATTGCCAGTCCTCTAGGAATTTTCTTTAGATACATGGTTCATCAATTAATTTATCCACGTGCTTGTATCCTCTCTCATTTTCTACATTTATTCATGATGTCCTCTCCAAAGAGGACATCATGGTTGTATATAAATCTGCCCTCTACGCTTTTGTTGGTCCATTCTAATTTTCTGCTTGGTTGCTTGGTGGAGCTCCTCTTCTCCACCCTCGATCAAAATTTTCCTCTTTGACATGGCTCACTAATAACCTGCCACAAAGAAAGTCTCGTTGGAAATGCGCCTTCCAGTGCCCATGCCATCTTTGTTCCATTTACTTGTTATAATTTACTTGCAAGCGGCAATTTCATTGCAAATGCAGATCCACCATATTACACGCAGTGTCTCCAGATCAAACCAGTGAATAGCCTGTGCCAAAGGTGACCAGATCCACCTTTGCTAAAGGCAATATGGCCTCATGGCCCCTGGAAAACTCGCTCTCCTCCGACAAACAACTCGGCTTGGCCTCTCGGCCTTCCCTGGAAGAATTCGACCCCTGCCCACCAAATGGATATCTTCACCTCCAAACATTTGTCCACGGTTCTGCATGCACATAAAAAAAAACAGATCCTCCATTCTGCCTTCACTTCGGCTCTCTACGCCTTTCGTGCCCACTGCAACTACTCCTGTGCCTCAGCTTTTGGCTACGTTTCCTGTGACTACCAACAAATTGCATTCCTAGATTCCATATTCTCCAATACCACCACGACCGTGGTCCCTTCCTAGGGCGTCTTATTGATCCTCTTGGTTACTGGTCTTGATGTATTACGTCAGCCTACGATCCCATTCCGAAATCCACCTCTCAGAAATGATCAGAAAATGATATTGCGCCTTCATTTTCTAAAAAAAAAATCCCTTAGAATCATTTCACAGTGACTCTGGATCCATGGAACTGATGGAAAAAAATTGTGTCACACGCCATGATTTAATGCTACGACCGCCTACCAAATATAATTTCACACAATGTGCGCTCGTCTACTCCTTTATTCAGTGGGAGTATGCTCAGAAAATTTCTGAAGTGGTAGCTTCAAACTTTGCGCACGCCAGATATGACCAGATCTAAATTTGGTTGCCTCCTTTCCAACAACACTAGACTCCTTGCGCCAATAATTGCAAATTTTGCATCCTTGTCCATCGTCGAAACCTCGGTCTGAAATACAATCTATGTTTGTAATAGTAGCTTTGAATTTGCAGATGAAAGAACAGATAGCACTCAACCTCCACAGCGCTGTTTCCAGCTCACGACAGTTAGCTCATAGACCTCACAGATTTGCTGTGGCTCCTCCTCCCGGGTCTCACGGTCTCTGCGCTAACATATATGCAGATCTGGTATATTCCTGTCTCCAGCTTTCAAACATTCACGATTAAAAAAAATTGATACCTTTCTCCAGCTCACGGCCTTTGGTCAAACATAAATTTGCATTGCTGCCAATATAACATTGCCAATTTTCAACGCCGGAACTCCTCCTTGCTTCCGTGCATCGAAGGCCCTTTTTATTTATTGCGATGAAAAATTAGTTTGGACACCGCCAAAACTGCCTCTCTGTATCTGAGCTCCACCTGCTCACAGTGCTTTAACGCTGGAGTATTTCTCTGCGTACTTGGCTTGAATCCTAGAAATATCCAGATCTAAATCTAGCAGAAGATCTACAATTTATCATGGTGTCAATCAACTCTCAGTGATCGGTCTCCATCAATGAGTCCAGGATTATGCAGATCGCCTCACTCTCACTATTCAACGCATCCTGCAAACTTCACTTTTGACCGCATTCTACCTAGATTTTGCAGTCACCTCGTGCAAGGCCAACGCAAGATTATCCATTGCATTCTTTCTTTGCACCTTGAATTCTGATGTGCGCTCACCACTCGAACACACTCCTATAGCGTCTCCCCTTGTATCCAAGCCTCTATTCATATTAGATCTCTGGAGATCATCGTAGGAGCAACTTCTCGAAAATACACAACAAGTTCGCAATTTTATGGCCACCTTATCTCGATTTGCGTACACATCGGCTCACAATACCAATGAAAACTTCACATCGTTTGTGGATCTCACACCTCCACGCAGCTCTACACACAGCTGGACAATAATAGGCTCTACACAGTCTCTAATTTATCAGAAACTCTCATTTCTCACACCAATCCCATTTACTTGCATCATGCTTTGATTTTCCTGAAAGTTAAGAAATCCATTGATTTCAACCATTAAATTTGTATTACAGGTCCCCAAATTCAATCTCAAAGTCATTATCAAAATCGATCTCGTTAGAGAGTCCAAATTAACCTTGGCCACAAAGGCTTCCCTCTGAAGTCAAAACCTAGAACTTGGCTCTAATACCATTTGTTAGAAATTTACCGCAAAAATAAAACATTTACCGAGAGGAATAATAATCATGAAAAAGAACCAACAACAAAACATTAACATAAACACAGATGTTTATATGGGAAAACCCCAAACTCCGGGGAAAAACCCAACCAATGAAATTTCATTAAACATTGGAAAAAACCCTGGCCAATCCGGCCAAGTGAGCCTTCACCGCTCACCTCTAGGCTTGCATTACAATGAAGTATTCCCAGCCTTTTATAGGCTCCATTACGTGCAATAACATGGGTCTAAAACCATGGGTGCACAATAACATGTGCCCCAAAACCACTATTATTTACCCTAGTCAACATTGACTCTATCCCAAGTCAAGTTTACCTAACAATAACTAAATCCAACGCGACATTTTAATACACAACCATTCCATGGAGCCCACATGTGTTTGATAAACTCTGCACTTTTAAAACGTTCCAATTGAAAACACCCTTTGAACATATATATACAAAAGCCTAAGTCAATCCTCGACCATGGTTTTAACCCTCGGCATAACATAATGTATTAACTTGCATCAAATATATAATCCACACATAGCCCATTCTTACATGTGCACTCAACTTTAATATATATCCAATATTGCAATAGATATCAAACCTGATACATATTTTAACACATATACGTTCCTGGGGCCCACCTCCATTAACACGCCTCTTGCATCCAACGATGGACAATTTATCGCATCGACTCCGATGATCCAACAGATGTCATACCATATCGCATTTTTTATTGTTACGAGGTTTAACACTTCAAATTTGCGTGAAAAAATTTGTTTTACAAAACTGCCTGAGGACATGTGTCCTTCAATGACCTATATCACGTTCATTTTGGCAATACTACTTACCACTTCAACCAATGCGCGAACCCACTGGTTTTGTGGCCCTCTAGTTTTACTGTTCATGTTCGAGGTTCTGTTTATAGTCATGGTTCCGCTCCAACAAAATTCTCGCCCTTTTCATATATATATATATATATATATATATATATAAACTCTGTTCAAAGGTTTATTTCTTATTTCTTTAGCGCTTTAATATATAAACCCTGTTTCATTGTTATGTTAATTCAACGTTACCATAAGGTTTAATACCCGACTTCATTAGGTTTTTATTGCTAAACGCTTGGTTCCATTACCCTCAGTGTTCCATCTCTGCTTGATCATTTCAATGTTTATTAACGGCTCTGCCTCTGTATTCTCTATCTCCTCCTCTGCTACTCGACCATTTCATCTTTGTCTCTGCCTCTGCTGCTCTTCCTCCTCTGGTTTTGCCTCCTTTCTCTGTCTTCGCCTGTGCTGCTTGACCATTTCATTTCAATAGTCTTCTTCCGCCTGTCTCCTTTTCCATCTATGCTGTCTCCTTTGCGCTGCTTGCTTCTCTTTTTGCTGCCTTGTCTCTGTAAATAATCTCTCCCTCTGTTCTTCTCATGCTCCCTATAAATGTTACTATACCATTCACCAAAAACCTACTGTCTTCTCCTTTGCTTCTGCTGCTGTCCTTTTTCTGTCTCTGCCTCTGCTGCCTCCTTTGCCATCAATGACAACATTTTCAACAAACTTTCCAATGGATTTGTTTTATTTGATCTACCAGCTATTATTTTACCTTGTTCATGAACTTGCAGGGTAACTAAAAGTATAAGGTAAGCCTAAAATAGTTGTGACCAATAGATTTGTTTGATGAATTTGCAATATGCATGTTGGATAAAACAATAAGTATCCAAATCTCTTCCAAAAGTGATTGATAAATCATGATTATACACAATAGAGGTTAACAAGCGAAAACTTGAAAAATACAAGTTGAACAAGTTTATGGGTGGGGATAGGCTTACTAAAAGGTATTATAATAACCATTTTAGAAAAGTGATACGTTACTATATAGACACAATCATACCAATAATTATTTCTGTAAATTGACAATAAAATCCCTTGCTAAAAGATTCCCAAGGTTTAGAAGGAATTACTAGAGGGGTGTACAACCCTTGTTTCTTCTTAATTGGTTTGGAAATGTTGCAACAATTACATGATATGATGTTTATCTCAACATCTCAAAGCATATGTGTCCATTAAAAATTCATTTAAAAAAAAACAAGAGTCTTGATAATATCAATGTGTTTAGTTGTTATTAAGTAGTGGGCTTCCAAATGAGTTGTGGTCAAGATACTTCCTTAGGTGCATGCACAAATCAAGTTGAAAACATAAGATATCTACCAAGTGGAAATCATAGACTTGTTTACTATGTTGAAGGTTGTTATAAATCAATTCAAATTCAATATACTTGGTTACATTGTAAACCAAGATGTAGATTCATGTCCTTAAGTATCAAAGTGTATGCCTTACAAAATATATAGTATCTATAATGTTGAACTTGAATAATGGCATACAATTAATATTTTTTTTTTCCATGAGAAATATCTTTATATTCCATATGAGGAATATTCATCTTTTTTCCCTCTAGGGACTAATCAGACCCAAATCCATTACAAAAATGCTCATCATGCCACTTGCGGGAATTGAACCTGGGTGGAGAGGATAACAACCATTTCTCCCAACCACCTAAGATAAACTCAATTAAATTTAGAATAAAATTACTTATCTTAGTTTTAATATATTAACTGCATCATGAAAATTATTTGAATGGAAATAAATTGGGTGGCTAAGCTATTTGAGAACAATCACCACTCTACTATTAGATGCATTAGTTTTTATCTCAAAAGGTAGACTAAGATCAAGTATAACAATGATAATTGTGAAATAAAACCACTTCAATACTTTGAAAGCACATGTTTCTTTCTCATCTAAAATAAGGTGACATTCTTGTCATTACAATTTAGGATTTGATTAATAGGGGATGCAACATGAAAAAAACCAAATTTAAATCAATGATGGTAAATCACAAGATAAAGGAACAATGAAATTCCAAAGATATTGAGGAGGGGGTGAATGCTGGAACACATATATTCTTGGCCAATATGGAGCCCTATTCCATTAATGATGAAGCCAAGATACATAACTTTCCTTGTACGAAAAGATAACTTTCTAAGATGAGCCTAAAATATCTACCATTAAGAATCTATGAAACTTCTCAAATATGTTGAAGATGTTCTTGTTTAGATAAGCAACTATGGATTCATCTATGTAAGGTCAAAGATGTCATAAATCAAAATTTTAATGTTGCAAGAGAATTTTTTAAGGCAAAAGTAACAACAAGCCATTCATAAAATCCTTGTTTGGTCTTCGCTATAATTTTACACACATCTTGGGGTTATATAAATAATTTTTTGTAAGCTTGATCTTGGTAATGTACTTTCTCCATGGATTTGGTTTAAGAGATTGTTGACTTGGGAAATAGGAAGATGATTCTTCTCCATAAATTTTTTGAAATCTTTGCAGTGGATATAGAGTCACCAAGTACCATTTTTTTAAGCACAAGCATAATAAGGTTGTTGCAAGGAGAAGAACTTGGTTAGAGGTGCCATTTATCAACATGTTGAAAAATATTGTCCTTATCCCAAATAAAATATCATAAATAAGTGTAGTTGGTATAGCTCAATGCAAATTAGATGATATGTTGAACTGAGTTGTGTTAATACACCTTTTGGTTCTTTGAAGGCATCATGAAAAATCAATGTCAATTTTATTTTTTTGGGAACACATCAACTATGTAATTTTAAGAGGTATTTACTATCTTCATGCCCTTTTACTATAGTTGACACATCGTGAGAACAACCTTTTGTTAATGGGAGGTGAATTTATAAAGTTTCTTGGCATTTACAATTATTAATTTAGGTATATTGTATATGGAGTCACTAATTTTAATATTTGATGCTACAATTGAGATTCATAGATTCTATACAAATCATATCAAATGTTAATTGAGAAAAATACCACAAACGTTAAGAGATATCATATTGAAATTTATTCCTTTAGGGGATTGATTCCATGTTAAAGCTTACACAACTAAGCATATTTCCCTTGTGATCCAATCAAGGGAGTATGGTTGTGATGTGTGATGGAAAGGTAAAGTCTTTCCATAATGTGTTTTGTGATGATTCTAACTATCATTGTTATTGGTGATATGTAGCAAATATATATATAATATAAATATAAATATATATAAAAAGAGAGTATCAACCATAAAAATTTAGAGATTAACACTTAAACTCGAAATATGTGCCAAAACATTTGCCATAAACTATTTACACAAGAATATAGATAATAAGAACCTTTAAGGTAGGGTAACATCATCAAATATCCTTATGGAACTTTAATGGTCACATCACATTCATTATCACCTTAGGCACCTTCCTAGGTGCATTAGATAACATGAAAGTGTTGACTATCAAACCAACATATTGATGACATATCCTTCTCTTTCATTTGTCATGTCAATTTACGTGTTAAGCAATTGAAAATTTGCAATAAAACATGTCAGAGGTTTTATTTTAACACCTATTCATTACTTGTTAGTTTTATGGTTTGAGAAATCAATGTTTTAAGATCCATGCATTCAATAGTAGAAAGTATATATGACTTGAAACTCTCTCACAAAGTTGGAGACTAGGACTTTGATGTTGTTGTCTTTGAGGCTGCTATAATTGAGGAGCCTAATGATTCTAAGTTTATGGTCCATGATGCTATACACATTTATTCCATCAATGTCAATTTTAGAGTCACCACTTGTTCTATTATTGTTGAGGATGTAATGGATGCCTCATGCTCATTAGTGTTGAACTTTGTTCCATGAAGTTTATTGTAATTTATCATACTTGAATTTGAACTTTTATTTCAATTTAGTGATGAGTTGGGAAGCATTCCCAAGACTTTTGATATTTGGAAATTTGTGTTCATTCTAAATATACCAATGCAAATCAAAATTGTACTTTAGGATATTCAACTTCTTGGGTTTTCACATGTCTAATTTGATAGATATAATGTGAAATTCATATGCATATTCTAGTTTTTGATCTCATTGCTACTACAATATGTATTTATCTTCAAGGGTGTTGATATGACAAAGTTTGTACCTAATTTTTTTTTTTTATATTTTTTCCAACATGTGGTAGGATCATGATAAGCCTCCCATCACTATTGTATGAATAGTTTCCACCAACAAAGTGAATTTAGGGTGATTTTACATGCAACAAAAGATTTTTTTTTTTTTTTGAAATTTGGTTTATAATGAAACATTTTTCTAAATATTGCAACAATCATAATGGGTTTCAAAATTGATATTGTCTTTAAGTAAAGGAATGAAAAAATTGACGTGATCTTTCAAGGGATTTTGGCCGGAAAAATATGCATGTGTATCATTTGATGTTTGTGAGGTTGATGTTGTAGAGGGATTGGGTTACTTCATCAACAAAGAAAATTGGATATATACTTCTTAATGTTTGCTTGGGAGTTTATCAATTCATTGAAATGGGGATGGTAATGATACACATGAGTACTTTATTAGCTTCCATGAGACTAGGGACAAAGGATTTTTAGGGTGAAATATTGTTTCTCATATGATGTTTTTGTGTAGTTAAGGGCATTCACCCAACCTTATATCTTTAAATTTTGTAAAAAATAACGCAATAAGAAAAAAAAATTACATGATTTCAAATGATATGATATAGTGAACAACATCATAGAACTAGAGATAATTTCATAGGGGAAATGATATACTCATTTTGATTAATCATAATTTGTACAATATAGGATACAACTCTTTGTTGTAGGTGCTCTACCATCTTGGCCCTTACAACTAAATCTTAGCACATTTTTCTCGCTATAAATCAATCCAAATAACCTACTCACATGACTAGCATCCTATTTAATATTCTCATTAGAATTATGTAGCTCCTCATGATATTTTATGTTACCTAGAATACAACTCTTTGTTGTAGATCCTCTACCATATTGTCTTATAAATGATTCTTAGGAAAATTTTCTCACCACAAATCAATTTGAATAACCTACTACCATGTATAGTCATATATAACATTCTCATCTAAATTGTGTAGCTCCCTGTGATCCTTTCTCATACTTATCTATTTCTTCGACTCCCACCTTTGACTCTTTTACTTTAGGATTTTTTTTTGTTGGATTTTGCATGATTGTTCACCTTCCTTTTACACCTTATTTTTAGCAAAATGTATCAATGTTCTCATTGCACTCATCATGCATTCTCATCATCCTATTTAACATGCCTATGACTTTTAATCAACCTCTACACACTTGTACATTGAATATTAATGATACTTTTTTCCCACATAATCATTTTTCTTGTTCTTGTTTTGTTGCATGCTATGTTTCACTCACTCATGCACTTATACTTTGTAGTATAATACATGCTCTTTAATTAAATTTATTTGCGATAAATTATATCAGGGATGGTCCTTCAACCAATGCTTCTTCTACAATCAACTTCCTCTTGTAAAGCTTTTGATGTATTACTTTGGAAATCTAGGTGTTATGTGTGTCCAACTTGAACTTCCCTTTCAGAAAGTATTACTTGTGGTTAATGCTCCAGATCCTATTTCCAATAACATATAGAAATATTCCAATATCTTTGTGCTTCCTCCTTGGAATATACTTATGCTAACACACCTCTAATATTTGAAGGGATTTCAATCACCAACTGATGCATATATATCATTTGATGTCTATGAATTTTATTTTTTGAGGGATCATGGTTTTCCATCAATTGAAAAAATTGGATGTAGAGGTCTCTATTGTTTTTTTCTTTTTCTTTTTATAACCCAGAGGAACCCAACAACCCACCTGACACATAACTACCAGCAAACCTCTCGGGGGCCACGATATGTCCTCCTCCTCACATCCTGGGTCACAACCTGGGTCTTTCGAGTTACAACATTTTCACATTTCTCGGATTAACCAATTGAGCTGCCCCCTCTCGGGACATAGAGGTCATTATTGTTGCTTTTTGAGTTCTTCATCAATTAAAATTATAACATTGTAAACAATATCACTATGGCCTTGAGGATAAATTTTTAGATGGCATATGTTTCTTGGATCAATGTTGTTATGAGTACAAGTACACCAAATAAAAATGCACACAAAAATTTGTTTCAGTGTATACATGTAGTACATTCATTTGTATTACTATGTATAGAATACAAAATTCAAGGAGAGTGATCAATTTTTACCATGTATCCAATAAAATTCAAACAATTAAGCTTCAAGAAAGGAAACTTCTAGGAAAACAAATAAAATAGAGATATGTGTCATATATAAGAATTTACCATAAAATATAATAACCCATGTGTTTGACATGTATCATCATTTTCTCTTTACTCAAAGAAAATTACCTTTTCCTTTTTCTGCAGATGTCAGAAGTGTTTCTTGGACATCCAGTTCATTTGAGTAGGAAATCTGCCTTTATGACCAAGCATTAATGGATTTATGCCTAATTGTGCATGTGTATACATCAAGAAACGTATTTTCATCCAAAGGAGGTTGAAAACATGAAGTTGTGTACTTAGGATGAGATACCTATTCCTCCAATTGTTGTGGCTCATAAATATTATACCAAGTCAAGAAGGAAGATTAGACCTAAAAATAATTTCCCAAAGTTGTTTCATAATGGTACAAGGCTTGTACCATTAGGTTAGAGGTTATGATGTTGTCAATATTTGTATATTTATTTATCCAAGTAAAAGTAAAACTTATCACCTATCAAGAATATGGAGGGACTCAATGTTGACCATGAAGCTATTTGTATTTGGATTGAGTCTTAAAGAATGTATTTTGACCCTATGCATGGAACTTAGCCAAATTCTAGAAAAAACAATGCTTATCTTGCTTCTTTTGATGACGTGATGAGTAAGATATGAGAGAATTACTAAAATCCCATAGGGAGCAAGGATTTTACACCCATAGCAAACCTTGAATCGAGAGTGTCATGTAGAAACATGGATCATTTTATTGTAATTAAGCCATAAGACATGAAGATACATGTCCCACTACTTATTCTATTGGTGATATATATGGAGAACATGATCCAAATATCAATCAACCACCTAAATTTGTGAATGAAATGATGTAGTTAATCTTAAATACCAATACAAAAGGTTCACAAGGTTTTCTAAAAATGATTGAGAAATCTTGAGGCACCATAACAAATATTAATGAATGGTAAGCCCTAGTGATACCATAGATGTTGGAAAAACAACTCCATGGCTTTGAGATCATCTATTCTTTCGTTACATGAAATAAATATAGCCATTTTATTCCCTAGGTTGGCTAACTCTATTGTTTGTGTCACTCAATACCCCTATTACGCCAAAAATCATAATTAATGTTGGTAATCTTGCATTGGGTACCATCCATGAAATGCAGATACGTGTCGAGGGTAACCCCTTAAAATTTTCCTTGTAAAAAATATGGCCATTTAGAAAACCCACATAAACCACCACAAGATTTTCATTGTAAAAAATATATATCCATTTAGAAAATCTACATAAATCAATTGAGATACATTCATATGGTTCCAAAAGAATAGTTATATATGCAATGATAAAGTCCATGGATATGGATTCCCGAAGGATTTGAAACTAGTTGGTATAAGCCAATCTTTCTATTAGAAGGTTTAGTTTGATTGCATAATTAACATCTTTTCATAAATTTTTCCTCATAAAAATCCAATAGAAATATCAATTTGAATATAATAAAGTCTCTAGTATGCTAAAATGATAACCATAGGAAGAGAAGTGTGCCTCTGAAATGAGTGTGATGCATGCTAAGCCAATTAAAGCACACAAATAATTTAATTTGTAAAAAAACCATCTATTAATGTATAACCAAATAACCAAAAAGAAGAATTTGATTTACCTCAATAAATTTCTTTAAAGAGGTGAGAATCAACATATGTATGGATACAAAGAATAAAATAAACTTTAGTATTCATATGCAATACGTTTAGTATTGAGAATATGGGAAACCACGGAAGGAGTTCTATTAGAATAACAAACTTTATTATAAGTCCCATTTTTATATCTAATAATGAGATGCAAATGTTGAAGATAATGACATATAAATTATTGTTCCCATATTTTACATGGTGAATTCCAAAACATAAGTGGCTAATGATGAATATAGAGAATTATTTCTTCACCAAGTATGTTGTGCTTCCATTGCTTCAGTGATTGAATTGATGCATATAATTCTTTATAATAAGTATTATAGTTCCATTTAATTGTAGAATTTTTTATCGATATGTTATTGGATAGTTTCTATAGTTAATAACAATTCCTAAGATAATGTGGTGCATTCATCTCTATCTCAAAAGGTAGAGAGACCATGCATTATATCTAAGTAAAGGGAATTCCATAATAAATACAACATTATAACATTCCATAATAAATATCTTTGTTGGTGAAATGCTTAGTTCTTACAACATTCCATAATAAATACTTTTGATTATATAATTGATGAAGTTGTACAACAATGTCAATACTATATGTTTTTATAAAAATAAATTCATAACACCAAGGTAAGTGTTTATATCTAGACTATTGTATGAAGTTTGCTAATATTGAAAGATTTTGAATTGTTTTAAATATATATATCTACCACTGTGGTTAATAACAAAATCTAAATACTGAATGGAATTTTTTCGAAAGAATGACTCCTTTGAATTGTAATTAATACTATTCCAAAATATCATGAAAAAAATGAACATGCTAAACATTATCATTAGTGACTATTATAGATTAATTTTTTAATTAATACTTCAGTATATTTTTTCTAAAATATTTCATGGATTATGATTGTGTTCAAAGCAAAAATTACTCACAAAAACCATGTTTTATTTCAGAATCCATTTTTAAGAATTTGAAAGGCCGTACATAACATGGGATATCCAAAATCTAGATTATTTGTAAAATATTTTAGTAAGAAAATAATTTAAAATGTCGATGTATTATTGGATTAATTAACTTAGAAGTTAGCTGAGTTGCTATGATTATACCGATAATATTAAGATAATATTAAGTTGATACAAATGAGATTAGAACCTTGTATTCATGGTATATTTGTGATAATCAAATTAGATGTTTTTCTTTTCTTAGAAAGTTAAACAACTATGAAAATTCTTGTATCAATTTACATCATTTTTTTTTAACGAATTTTGATAGTTAGGATCATGTCTATGCTAGAAATCTTAGGAATAACTTTGACATAGGCCTCCATACCAGATACCACATAACTATGAGTCAGACTCTCATAATTAAAGTTTACATTTAACTTAGTGTGATCTTGACCTTTGCTTTTCTAAATGAAAATAACTTCGTTGTACATTGGAATATATTGGAATGCTCTCATAATTATTTTACCGTCTTGGTATAATTTGGGTTTAACTAACAAGGCTCTATTTGCTGGAACTAGTATTTATTGATTCATGGGTTGATTCAACATCTTAAAGGTTTTACAACACTAATCTAAAAGCAATTTGGAATCAACCAATGATTTGTCTCTAAATTATCTACCTTTATCTAAATCAAAAGAGAACTCTTTTAGAAAAAAATAAAAAATTGAATCAAACACAATATATAATGTCCATAGGGAGATTGATATGTGAAAATAAATTCCAATTTAATGAGATGCAATGCACATAATTATGTGAGAACTCAAAGTGTTGGGTGAGGAGGATAACACTCATCCCAAAATCACCTAAGGTGGATCCAACAAACTATATATTATGTGTCTGTGATTACAGGGATCGACACCTAGGTGGGTCTTCTAGTCGCCTGATATGGCGTTAGTTCCCAACTAATACAACACTATAACTTCTAGTTTGGGGTAGATGGGACTTCCACGAGGTTTCAAATCATTGACCATTACACAAAATGCGCAACAATGCACCCATTCACCAATTGTTCTATGCCCCATGAACTATATATATATATATATATATATATATATATATATATATATATATATATATATATATATATATATATATATATGATTTTTTAAAACACATGGCTATAAAATCAACATTTTAAGGAAATAGAACTTTCATGAAAAATATAGCATTATTTAATTAAAATTATTGTATTAAAATAAAAATATCAAATATTATATATAGAAATATAGAAATATATTATATTATAATATATTACTGGAAACACTTAAGGTTCAACATTTACATTGCACAAATATAACATATATTTCAAATTATTAATTCTTTGTTAAGGTATGAAATCATTGTAGTGAATTTTCTTCGATCAAATTGGTTGGTTTTGTAATCTTCATGATGTTTAATATATCACCCCATATTGTACTGGTGACTTCACATCAAAGAGTTCTGGTGACTTTAAATGAAGGAATGCCTTAGCAATTGTACCGGTGACTTCACATCAAAGAGTTCTGATGACTTTAAATGAAGGAGTGCCTTAACAGACCTCACATCAAAGAGTTCTGATGACTTTACATGAAGGAGTGCCTTAGCAGATAGTCTATCAAAAACCCCGTAAACAAATTGATTTTATAATCTTGACAATATTATCAATAAGAAATATTTATGAGTAAACTTTATTTGTTATTAATATTTATTATAGTCCTTTAATATATTAAGGATTTTTAATTTAAATATATCAATGAAGTTTAGTTTTTTTGTTCAGAAGCTCAAGTGAATGAATTTAAAATAATTTTATTCCTAATGAAGCAACTATAAGAAGGTGTCCAGGGCTAGAGCAATAACAATCAAACTCTTACTTCCAACTTATTTCAAATGAGATGAACTCTATTTTTGGTCTTTGAGATGATTTTGGGAATATTTTAGAATTTCATATTATGAGAGAATTAAAAAATTGACATTTTCCTCATCATTAAAATTTATTCTCTAAATTTACCATTGAAATAATAATGCTCACCATAAACTAAGCATTAAAAAAAATGACTCTTTTTCAGACCATCAGAATTTATTCTCTAAATCTACAATTGAAATAATAATGGCCACCATACACTAACCATTCTCATTCTCATTCTCATTCTCGTTGCGGGTTCACGTTACTGTTGCAATTGAGTTTGGAAACAAGCATTCTCATTCTCATCGTCATTCTCATTGCAGGTTCACGTTACTATTGCAATTGAGTTTGGAAACACTGATTCAATAACGTTGCGAGGTAGAATCCATGAAGATGAAGATGTTGATGCCCTGAGTAGTCCTACGAGAATGTATTCTAAATCCAAGACCGACTATTTTTTCCTTTACAGGAAAAGTCATAGTGCTTTTTAAGGGGCTTTTCGTGTGGACGCTCTTTAAAGAAAGATGGTAATATATTCTAATTCAAACCGACTATTTTCAACTTTATAGGAAAATTCATAATGCTTTCTAAAGGTAGCATAGCATTTTAGCATCTAGGCCCAAGTTGAACCCAGTGGAGTAATTGCCAGCCATTTGGTGACAAGGTTGACAGAGAAAAGCAATGCAAGTTCACTCATTGTCGTTATGGCTTTTGGTGATGGTTGAACATATTCACAATTAAAAAAAAAGGGCAATGAGTTGGGAGCATGGTGATCTAAATCACAATCAGTGTAAGTTCACTCATTGTCGTTATGGCTTTTAGTGATAATTGAGCATATTCACAATAAAAAAAAAAGGCAATGAGTTGGGGCCATGGTGAGACATGACATATGGCTTGGTTTCAACTCCAAAGCACAGGTATTTTTTATTCTGCATGGAGAGCTTTATAGATTATGAATCAAATCTTTCTAGACTATGAATCAAATCTTTATTATTATGTTATGATGAGACAAATTAAGAGAAAATGCATAAGATGTCTGCTAGTGTGAATGTGAATGATACAATGAGCAACTTCGACAAATTCATGTCAAAATATTCAAAATAATAATGTACCAGATTTATTGTAAAAGTTAAGTTGATTAGATATTAAAAATAATAATGCACCAGATTAATATTCATGTCAAAATATTCAAAATACTAATATGCCAGATTTATTGCAAAATCTGATCAGATATTAAAAATAATAATGCACCAGATTGATTTATTGTAAAAGCTGATTAAACTTGATATTGCTAAATTCTATCATATCTGCAAAGCTTTTTGAAGTATTAGATTGAAGACTCCGTCTGGATTGGTTCCTAGACATTTGGTCCACAGTTGTCAATATGTTGATTAGATATTAAAAATAACAATGCACCAGATAGATTGATTTATTGTAAAAGCTGATTAAACTTGACATTGCTAAATTCTATCGTATCTGCAAAGCTCTTTAAAGTATTAGATTGAAGACTCTGTTTGGATTGGTTCCTAGACATTTGGTCCAGAATTGTCAATATGTTAATATGTTTAGGAGAAGTTTGAGAAAAATAAAATGGTTTCATAATTTTTACCATTTTGTAAGTGTTTATGCATTATTATCAATGATATTGGTGCAGCAATTTGATTTTTTCTAAATATTGGGGATTTTATATAATAGTGAAGTTTATATAAGATTGCAAAAAATATTATTGTTTCTTGTTATTGCTAGTGTGAGATTGGAACGTTTGATGAATGTTTTAGGAATGACATTTACTTTTTAGAATCAATGTTAATGCTATATGAATTAGCATTTTTTTTAAATGTAATGTCATTTTTTATTATTTCCCCATTTATACTATCATCAATAATTATATAGGAGTTTATTTATCAATGCTTTTATTTAGTGTAAGTTTAGTACTTGATTAAGACATCAAATTTCTATGAGGTTAGATGTATTTGATCTTATAGTTTAATAGGATGATCATTAATTATTTATAAATTAATGAGGCAATTTCCATTTTAATTTAGTATTTGATTAAACAAGTTGATTTTGTACAAATTTATAATTTATAAAATAAACACTTAAGCAACTTCCTTGGTGATCAAATAGTTCATTTGACAACTTGAAAAGAAGAGAGGATACACAGAGGACTAAAAAGAAGATCATCTCTCATTGATCCTTCTCAAAACCATTGTTTCAACATCTGATGATCCATAAGAAACTTTGTTGCCCCTTAAGGGTAACTATCTTAGAGGCACACTACCAAGTATGATGTCCTACATTAACGAGGTTCACGTTCTAGCTTTTGAGATCCAAGATTGCTTCTCTTCACCATTGAATCATACATTTGTGCTCTTTAGTTTGCATGATTCCATGTGTTGTTTCCCAGTGTAGAATGACATTGATAATTCTAACTTGTTTGTAAGTGTGTTATGACATAGATATGAACCTTTATCATTCATAAATAAGTACAAATTTTATCTTTTTTATCTGATTTAATGTTATGTCCCTATATTACTAGTGTAGTCCCTTATTGTTGTTAGTGTAACCCCCTTATTGTTATTGTTGTACCATTGTAACCCCCATATTGTTATTATTGCGCCCTTACATTATTATTGTTAGGTCGGCTAGAATTATATTGCGACCCCATGGACTCATTTGCATCATCCAATAATTGTTCATTTATGTAATGTAAAGGAGGTTTCCCCCTCGAAGTGGCTGATTTACAAGGAGTTGATCTCTCTTTTCTTCTATTTTTGGAGTTGGTTTCATAACATTTGGTATCGAGCTTTGGATTCTAGGGTTTCTTGCTCCAAACAGGTCATCGTGGAATTTTCGCTATAAATTTTTTCTACGAAAGTTAAAAGCTGAAAAAAAAAGTAAAAATTAAGGAATTTGTGTAAAAATTTCAGATCTTGGTTCGCAATATTTCGGAGATATGATCTGTGGAAGTTAGGTTTTTTAATAATTTCATCTCAAAGAGGTGACCTTGGGAAAATCATCATAACTCTCTCTGCATCGATTGGAATTCTATAAAAAAGTACAGGACTTTAGTTTCGTGTATCAATTTCAGAGCCGAAGGAACAATGACACATGGCATGTCGTACAAGTTCGCTCTACTGAACTAGTCCATAATTAGGTCATTGTGGGAGATTGGGCATAATTTTGCTTGAAGAATCCAAATCAAGACTATGGCATTGGAAAGAAGATTTAGAGGGCTTATAGGCAAATTTAAATTTGAAGATCCAAAATCACAGAGATAATTTTTCAATATCGAGCTCCTCAAAAGCAAGAAAAAGGTGTGTATTTTTTCAAATTGCATAAGTCTTGTTTGAAAAAGTTTGAATGATTCCAAGGGCATATTGAAAATAGATATCTATTGGGTTCTAAAATTCCCCTAAAAAGAATTCAACACCCATTAAGCCTCAAAAGGCTCTACTATGACTCATGAAGAGGAAGAATGCAACATGACATATCAAAATTACAAGAAAGTGCACCAAATTTCTCTCAAAGAGCAACAAAAATGAAATGGAAGTTTTGAAGAAAGGTGGAAGCTAAGATGGATGGTTTGAAGAAAGGCATGGAAGCTAAAATGGATGGTTTGAAGAATGGCATGGAAGTGATGGATGGATGAATGAAAGACAACATGGAAGAACATGAAGAATGATAAATACATGGAAGGAAGGTTTGACAAAGTTGATACAAGAAATGATTCCTAATGGCGAAAAGATAGTAGAGGAAACTCATGATGAGAACAAAAATAAATGTTAATCATGATTTCATAAACTCTAATGTTGGATTAAGAACCACCATATTCCAAAGATGGATATGAGGAAGTTTGATGGCAAGGATCCGTAACATGGATACTACAAATGGAGCAATATTTTGATCTCAATAATGTGCAAAACACAAAAGGTACACATTGCAACTTTACATTTAGAACAAAATACATTTGTATGGTATCGATGGCTTTGCTCTCGTAAAAAAATTGTCACTTGGTCAATTTTTACGGAGGAAATGATAGCACATTATGAGGATACAAAGAGCAACACCTTCTTTAGCCAATTGATAAATCTCAAAAAAAAAGGGTTTGGTGGAGCACATTGAGGACTTCCAAAAATTGAATATAAGGGTAACTGATATTCCGTAGGAACACATAATTGATGTCTTCATAGGGACTTTAAAGGATAACATCCAACATGAAGTTCATTTGGGAACCCGATTCATTGGAGAAGGCATTCAGGTTGGCAAGAAAAATTGAATGTAAAATTATGGCGACAAGGAAGCCTACCACTCACATCTATAAAGATGGAAGTGTTGCTACTCCTAGACTTCCACAACCTACAAGGTTGACACCACAACAATTGGAAGAAAAAAGAGCAAAAAGGCTTTGCTATAGTTGTGATAGCAAATACACTAAAGGTCATAAGTGTGACGAGAAGAAATTATTTTACATAGATTGTGAAGAGGAGGAAGAAAATGAACAAGAAACTTCAAAGAAGAGGATATACACCAGGAACCAACACTAGAAGAGAAGAAATGAGTCCGACCATATCATGTAATGCATTGGCAAGATTACCACTCCTCAAACTCTCAAGATAGAAGGACATATCAAGAAGAAAAAGGTAATAGTGTTGATTGATTCGGGTAGTACCCATAATTTTATTCATTGTAAGGTAGCCAAGGAATTGAATTGTTTCCTATACCCAACACGAATGTCAAGTGATGGTTGCAAATGGAGGAACTATAAATTGCTCTAGAAAATGCCATAATATCAAGCTAACCATGGGGGAATATGTATTGAATAGTCCAATGCTTTCCATTCCAATGGGAGGTGGATGTTGTACTAGGAGTACAATGGTTACAATCTTTGGGGACGGTAGCTTTTAATTTTCAAGAACTTTTCTTGAATTTTTTTCGAAGGAAAGGAATTCGAATTATGGGGTATCGGGAAGCCAGAAAGATAATAAGCTCTAATGTCATGACAAAGCTTATGAAGAAAGAACAACGAGGCGTAATTGCACAATTATGCTCACTAGAAGTTCCAACATCAAAATCATCTATTTCTCCAGATCTCCAAAAAGTCTTGGACAATCATTCCAAGGTGTTTGAAACTCCCAAAGGAATCCCACCTATTTGTGATCAAGATCATGCTATTCATTTGATTCTAGGAAGTGTTCCTCCAAACATCAGGCCTCACAAATATCCTTATGTCCAAAAGAGAGAAATTGAATGTATGATTGCAGAAATGTTATAGGCTGGTATAATTCAACCGAGTCAAAGTTCTTTCCCTACTCAAGTTGTATTGGTGCACAAGAAGGATGGATCATGGCGCATGTGTCCGAATTATAGGGAGCTCAATAAGCTCACTATTAAAGATACATTTCCCATTCCCATGACTGATGAATTATTAGATGAATTACATGGAGAAATGTATTTTACCAAGTTGGATCTTCATTCAGGATATCATCAAATTAGAATGAAGACTAAAGATATTCCGAAAACAACATTTCGAACTCATGAGGGTCATTATGAATTTTTGGTCATGCCTTTTGGCCTTACCAATGCACCTTCTAAATTTCAAGGGTTGATGAATTCCATCTTTAGACCCTTCCTTAGAAAATTTGTGTTAGTATTTTTTGATGATATACTAATCTACAACATGTCTTGGAAGGATCATGTTCAACATGTTGACAGGGTGCTCAAACTATTGGAGGAGATACAATTATATGTAAAAACCTCCAAATGTTCCTTTGGAGTACAAGAGGTGGAATATATGGGTCATATTATATCTCATGAAGGTGTTAAGGTAGACCCTAAAAAAATTAAAGCCATTAAGGAATGGAAAGTCCACAAAACCATAAAGCAGTTGTGAGGATTTCTTGGGTTAATAGGGTATTATCACAAGTTTGTTAAGAATTATGGGAGAATAGAAACACCTCTAACAACATTATTGAAGAAAGATGCATTTTCATGGACTCCTGAAGCAACTAAGTCCTTTGAACATATTAAAGAGGCAATGTGCCTAGCACTGGTCTTAACGATGCTAGACTTCACAAAAACATTTATTGTGGAATTTGATGCCACAGAAAATGGAATTGGTGCTGTTTTAATGCAAGAAGGGACCCATTACTTTTGAAAGTCATATAATAAAAGGAAAGTATTTATAGAAAGCTATTTATGAGAAGGAAATGTTGGCAATACTACATGCACCAAAGAAATGGCGAAATTACCTAATGGGAAGACACTTCAAGGTAAAAACTGATCATGATAGTCTTAAATAATTTTTGGAACAAAGACTATCTTTAGAAAAGCGACAAAAATGGGTCACAAAGATGTTGGGTTATGACTTTGAAAAAAAAAAAAAAAGGGAAGCTAAATTTTGTTGCAGATGCAATCTCAAGAAAGGATGAAGAGGTGGAAACATTACTTTGTTCCATTTCTATTATCCAACTAGATTAGATAACCGAAGCAAGGGATGAATGGAAGAAGGAAGAAGAAGTGTGGACACTCATTCAAAATTTGCAGCAAGATCCTAGTACATATAATACATTTAGTTGGAAAAATAATTCCTTATGGTACAAAGATTGCTTATATCTTTGTAAGAATTCCCAACTAAAACAAAATATTCTTTTGGAATTGCTCACTTCTCCCTTAGGAGGACACTCAGGATTTTAAAAAAATTACCACAGGGTGAGGAAAGGATTTTTTTGGGATGGCCTTAAATCTGATATTCAAAAGTTTGTGTTGGAATGTTTAGTTTGCCAACAAAATAAAGTTGAGACAATTAAGACCCTAGGTCTTCCAAAGCCTTTATCCATTCCAAGTCAACTTTGGGAGGATATTTCAATGAGTTTTATCATAGGTTTACCTAAGTCCGAAGGAAAGAGTGTCATCATGCTGATAGTTGATAGTCTTACCAAGTATGCACACTTTTGTGCATTATCTCATCCATTTAAAGAAAGTACAATTTCTACTACATTTATGGAAATAGTTCAAAAGTTACATGGAAACCCAAAGATTATTGTTAGTGACAAAGATCCAATTTTTACTGGAAATTTTTGGACGAAATTATTTTGTTGTTTCGGTACTCAACTAGCTCATAGCTCATCTTATCATCCTTAATCCGATGGGAAAACTGAGATAGTGAACAAATGTTTGGAAGGATATCTTCGTTGTTTTGTATCTGATAAACAAACACAATGGGTCAAGTAATTACCTCTAGCTGAATGGTGGTATAACACTTCTTTCCATACTACAACAAACATGGCCCCATTTATGGAAATTTATGGATATCATCCACCGTCCATCACATCTTATTTAAGAGAAAATTCTAAGGTTAAAGTAGTGGAAGATCACATCGAGCATCAACAACAAGTTCTCCAACTCTTAAAGGATACCCTAAATTTGGCACAAAATCGAATGAAACAACATGTAGATCAACATCGCAACAAGAGAAGTTTTGATGTAGGAGACTGGGTATTTTTACAGCTTCAACTATACAAACAAATGCCCCTCAAGAAAGCTAAGAAGGATAATAAATTATCTCCAAAGTACTATAGTCCTTAGAGTATTTCAAAAGATTGGTACTATGGCACACAAATTAGAGCTTCCTACTTCTTCTCGAGTGCATCTAGTTTTCCATGTTTCATGCTTAAAGAAGGTTATAGGTGACAAAATTCCTGTTCAAACAATATTGCCAGAACTTGATAAGGAAGGAAAAATCATATTGGAACCTGAAGCAGTCACGGAAACAAGAACTCAACAACTGCGAAATCGATCAATTTCAGAGTATCTTATCAAGTGGAAGAACTTACCCACTGAAGATTCTACATGGGAGGATGAGAATTATATATAGAAGCATGCATAGTCACTCAAGCGTTGAGGACAACACTTTTTTGAAGGAGAGGGGCATGTTAGGTCTCTATATTACTAGTGTAGTCCCTTATTGTTGTTACTGTAGCCCCCTTATTGTTATTGTTGAACCCTTGTAACCCCCATATTGTTATTATTGTGCCCTTACATTATTATTTTTAGGTCAGCTAGGATTATATTGTGACTCCATGGAATCCTATATATATAAAGGAGGTTTTTTCATTTGTATCATCCAAGAATTGTTCATTTATGTAATGTAAAGGAGGTTTCCCCCTTGAAGTGGCTGATTTCTAAGGCGTTGATCTCTCTTTTCTTCTATTTTTAGAGTTGGTTTCATAACATTTAACCATGGGGGGCCATAATTGTCCTTTGATATGTGTGTATTATCCTAGGCCACTAAATACTCCTAATAATCAAGGTACATAGCATAATCATATCACATCCAGACTTAACAATTTTTGCAAATTTCCCTACAATTCATCTCATCAATATAAAAATTACATTCCCTACATATGAATAGCTTAAAAATGTCACCAGAAAGGTCTATATGAAGAATGAAAAAAAAATCAAGCAAACCATAGTTAAATCAAGTCAAACTAAAAATATGAGAATTCAAGAGCAAATAAAAATAAAATAAAATAGTTGTACTACTCCAATAAAAGGCTCACATGCTGAATTCCTAGAATTGAATGCTTATCACAAAGGAAAAATAAATTAATAAATTAAAGAAAAAAAATTAAAAAGGGGAAGAAAAAGGTGCCAAAGTAAAAAAATAAATCAAATAAAAAGGCTTCCTATCAAAGGTTTGCAACAAATAAATGAAGTCTCCTAGTAAAAAAAGACTTTTTGGACTAGAGATTGACATATTACATCCTTTCATGCCTTTGAAGTATATTTCATAGCCTTTTCCTAGTTCCCTTCCACAAATTACATCACCCTTACCTATTCTTAACCAAGAAATTTAGGAAATAGATTATGTTTTACCTTAAATACACATGCAAAATAGATAAAGTTGTGTCACGATGGTTTACTTAGGTAATTTGGTATCAATAGATTATATTATATTTGTTAAACTAGATAATTAATGTTTGCTGCTGAACAACTAGTTGGAATCTTGATTCATTATGATAGGTTAGGCAACTACACATTAGAGTTTATACATTGTACCTTAGGATTGATGCACATGAACTTGGATTTATGTGTTATGAAACTAGCTCACAAAATATAAAAAAAGAGAGATCAACGACGTAGAAATAAACCAATTCGAGGGGGAAACCTCCTTTACATTACACAAATGAACAATTCTGAGATGATTCAAATGAAAAAACATCCTTTCTATATATAAGAGTCCATGGGGTCACAATATAATCCTAGCCGACCTAACAATAATAATGTAACGACACAACAATAACAATAGTGGGTTATTATGGGGCACAATAATAAAAATATGGGGACTACAGGGGTACAACAATAACAATAAGGGGGCTACACTAACAACAATAAGGGAATACACTAGTAATATAGGGCCCTAACATGCCCCTCTCCTTCAAAAAAGTGTTGTTCTCAACGCTTGAGTAGTTATGGATGATTAAGTATAAAAGTCTCATCCTCCCATGTGGAATCTTTAGTAGGTAAGTTCTTCCACTTGATGAGATACTTTGAAATTGATAGATTTCGTAGCTGTCGAGTTCTTGTTTCCGTGAATACTTTAGGTTCCAATATGGATTTTCCTTCCTCATCAAGTTCTGGCAATATTGTTTGAACCAGAAGTTTGTCACCTATAACCTTGTTTAAGCACGAAACATGGAAAACTAGGTGCACTCAGGAAGATGTGGGAAGCTCCAATTTGTATGCCATAGTACCAATCTTTTGAAACACCTTGTAAGGACCATAGTACTTTGGCGATAATTTATTATCCTTCTTAGCTTGCTTAAGGGACATTTGTTGGTATGGTTGTAGCTGTAAAAATACCCAGTTGCCTATATCAAAACTTCTCTCACTGCGATGTTGATCTGCCTGTTGTTTCATTCAATTCTGTGATAAATTTAGGTTATCCTTTAAGAGTTATAGAACTTGTTGTTGATGCTTGATGTGATCTTCCACTGCTTGAACCTTATAATTTTCTCTTAAAGATGATTTTATGGATGGTGGATGATATCCATAAGTGCCATAAATGGGGTCATCTTTGCTACAGTGTGGAAGGAAGTGTTATACCACCATTTAGCCAGAGGTAACCAATTGACCCATTGTGTTTGTTTATCAGATAAAAACAAACGAAGATATCCTTCCAAAAATTTGTTCACTATCTCAGTTTTCCCATTGGATTGAGGATGATAAGATGAGCTATGAGCTAGTTTAGTACCCAAGCAAGAAAATAATTCTATCCAAAAATTTCCAGGGAAAATTGGATCTTTATCGCTTAAAATAATCTTTGGGTTTCCATGTAGCTTTTGAATTGTTTCCATAAATTCAGTAGCAACTGTACTTGCTTTAAATGGATGAGATAATGCACAAAAGTGTGCATACTTGGTAAGTCTATTAACTACCACCATGATGAAACTCTTTCCTTCTGACTTAGGTAAACCTATGATAAAATCCATTGAAACCTCCTCCCAACATTGACATGGAATGGATAAAGGTTGTAGTAGACCCGAGGTCTTAATTGTTTCAAATTTATTTTGTTGGCACACCAAACATTCCGCCACACACTTTTGAATATCAGATTTAAGGCCATCCCAAAAAATTCTTTCTTCACCCTGTGGTAAGTTTTTAAAAATCCCAAGTGTCCTCCTAAGGGAGAGGTGTGAAATTCCAAAAGAATATTTTGTTTTAGTTGGGAATTATTCCAAATATATAAGCGATATTTGTACCATAACCAATAGTTTTTCCAACTAAATGTATCAGATGTACTGGGATATTGCTGTAACTTTTGAATGAGTGTCCATACTTATTCACATTCTTCCATTCCTACCTTGCTTCGGTTATCCAATCTGGTTGGATAATAGAAATGGTGCAAATAAATGCTTCCACATCCTCATCCTTTCTTGAGAGTGCATCTGGAACAACATTTAGCTTCCCTTTTTTGTAGATGATTCGAAAGTCATAACCCAACATCTTTGTGACCCATTTTTGCTGCTCTTATGAAGATAGTCTTTGTTCCAAAAAGTATTTAAGACTATCATGATCAATGTTTACCTTGAAGTGTCTTCCCATTAGGTAAGGTTGCCATTTCTTTAGTGCATGTAGTATTGCCAACATTTCATTCTCATAAATAGCTTCTTGTGAATACTTTCCTTTGATTGGACGACTTTCAAAAGCGATGGGTCTCCCTTCTTGCATTAAAACAACATCAATTCCATTTCCTGAGGAATCACATTCCATAATAAAGGTTTTTGTGAAGTCTGGCGTAGCTAAGACCGATGCTTAGCACATTGCCTCCTTAAGATTTTCAAAGGCCTTAGTTGCTACAAGAGTCCATGAAAGTGCATCTTTCTTCAATAATGTTGTTAGAGGTGTTTCTATTCTCCCATAATTCTTAACAAACTTGCGATAATACCATGTTAGCCCAACAATTCCTCGCAACTGATTTATGGTTGTAGGACCTTTCCATTCCTCAATGGCTTTAATTTGGCTAGGGTCTACCTTAACACACTCCTGCGATACAATATGACCCAGATATTCCACCTTTTGTACTCCAAAGATACATTTGGAGGTTTTTGGATATAATTGTTTCTCCTCCAATAGTTTGAGCACCTTGTCAACATGTTGAACATGCTCCTTCCAAGACATGCTATACATTAGTATATTATCAAAAGATACTAACACAAATTTTCTAAGGAAGGGTTTGAAAATGGAATTCATCAACCCTTGAAATGTAGAAGGTGCATTGGTAATGCCAAAAGGCATGCCCAAAAATTCATAATGACCCTCATGGGTTTGAAATGATGTTTTGGAAATGCCTTTAGTATTCATTCTAATTTGATGATATCTTGAACAGAGATCCAACTTGGTGAAATAAATTGCTCCATGTAATTCATCCAATAATTCATTAATCACACAAGTGGGAAATTTATATCTAATAGTGAGCTTATTGAGCTCCCTATAATCCGGACACATGCGCCATGATCCATCCTTCCTGTGCACCAATATTACTGGAGTAGAGAAAGAACTTTGGCTAGGTTGAATTATACCATCTCTAGTATTTCTGCAATCATACATTCAATTTCGCTCTTTTGGACATATGGATATCCATAAGGCCTGATGTTTGGAGGAACACTTCCTGGAATCAAATGAATAGCATTATCATGATCACAAATAGATGGGATTACTTTGGGAGTTTCAAACACCTTGGAATTATTGTCCAAGACTTTTTGGAGATCTGGAGAAATAGATGATTTTGATGTTGAAACTTCTATTGAACATAATTCTGCAATTACACCTCGTTGTTATTTCTTCAGAAGCTTTGTCATGACATTAGAGATTATTATCTTTTCCAGCTTCCCTGTGATACCCCATAATTCAAATTCCTTTCCTTCCGAAAAAAAATTGAAGAAAAGTTATTGAAAATTAAAAGCTACCGTCCCCAAATATTGTAACCATTATACTCCTAGTACAACATCAACACCACCCATTGGAATGGAAAGCATTGGACTATTCAATACATATTACCCCATGGTTAGCTTGATAGTATGACACTTTATAGAGAAATTTATAGTTCCTCCATTTTCCACCATCACTTGACACCCTAGCACTGGGTATAGGAAGCTTTAAATTCCTTGCATACCTTACAATGAATAAAATTATGAGTACTACCTGAATGAATAAGCAATATTACATTTTTATTCTTGATATGTCCTTCTATCTTGAGATTTTGAGGAGTGGTAATTCCTGCCAATGCATTACAGGATATGGTCAGATTCATTTCTTCTTCCTCTAGGGTTGGTTCCTGGTGTATATCCTCTTCTTTTGAAGTTTCTTGTTCCTTTTCTTACTCCTCTTCACATTCTATGTAAAATAATTTCTTCTCAACACACTTATGACCTTTAGTGTATTTTCTATCACAACTATTGAAAAGTCCTTTTTCTCTTTTTTCTTCCAATTTCTTTGGTGTCAACCTTGTAGGTGGTGGAAGTCTAAGAGTAGCAACACTTCCATCTTTATAGTTGTGAGTGGTAGGCTTCTTTTTCGCCATAATTTTTCTTTCAATTTTTCTTGCCAACCTGAATGCATTCTCCGATCTATCAGGTTCCCAAAGGCGAACCTCATGTTGGATGTTATACTTTAGAGTCCCTATGAAGACATCAATCCTATGTTCCCCTGGAATATTTTTTACCCTTATATTCAATTTTTGGAAATCCTCAATGTGCTCCATCATTGAACCCTTTTGTTTGAGATTTATCAATTGGCTAAAGAAGGTGTTGCTCTTTGTATCCTCATAATGTGATATCATTTCATCCGTAAAAAATGACCAAGTGGCATTGGTTTATGAGAACAAAGCCATCGATACCATACAAACTCATTTTTTTCTAAATACCAAGTTGTAGTGTGCACCTTTTGTGTGTTTTGTGTATTATGGAGCTCAAAGTATTGCTCCATTTGTAGTATCCAAGTTATGAGATCCTTGCTATCAAAATTCCTCATATCTATCTTTGGAATATGGTGGGTATTAAATCCAACAGTAGAGTCTATGAAATCATGATTAACATTTCTTTTGTTCTCATCATGAGTTTCCTCTACTACCTTTTCGCCATTAGGAAGATTTTCTTGTCGAAAATTTGCCAAACCTCCCTTCAAACCTTCCATTTATTTCTTCAAATCTTCCATGTTGCCTTCTATACCATCGAAATTAGCTTCCATGCAATCCATCTTAGCTTCCACGCCATCCATCTTAGCTTCCATGCGATTCTTCAAACCATCCATCTTAGCTTCCACGCCATTCATATTAGCTTCCATGCCTTTCTTCAAACCATCCATTTTAGCTTCCATGCCTTTCTTCAAACCATCTATCTTAGCTTCCCTTTCATTTTTGTTACTCTTTGCGAGAGAGAAATTATTTTCACTTGGTCTTGTAATTTTGATATATCATGTTTGACTTCTTCCTCCTCATGAGTCATAGTAGAGCCTTATGAGGGCTTAATGGGTGGTGAATTATTTTTAGGGGTAATTTTAGAACCTAATACTGATATCTATGCTTCAATATTCTCTTGGAATCACTTCAAATTTATTTTTCAAACAAGACTTATGCAATTTAAAAAAAATACACACATTTTTCTTTCTTTTGAGGAGCTCGATATTGAAACTGATTTACCTCTGTAATTACGGATCCCCAAGTTTTTATATTCAGCCCTTTAGTAGCCCTTTGAATCTTATTTCCAATGCCACAGGTCTGACCTGATTTGGATTCGTCAAGCTAAAATTATGCCAATCTCCCACAATGACGTAATTATGGATTGGTTCAATAGAGCGAACTTGGACGTGCCACATGTCATTGTTTCCTCCTTCAGCTTTGAAATAAATACACAAGAATATAAAATCCATTTAATTTCGGAAATTTTTTACATAATCCTAATCTGATGCTCAAAGAGAGAGTTATGACGATTTTCCCAAGGTCACCTCTTTGAGATGAAATTCAGGAGCCTGCAAAAACCCTAACTTCCACAGATCATATCCTAGAAAATATTGCGAACCAAGATCTGAAATTTTTCCACGGAGATCTGCCAAATTTCGACACAAATGGGTTTTGTTTTTAGCTTCTAAAACTTCGTAGAAAAAAAGTTATAGCGAAACTTCCATGATGACTTGTTTGAAGTAGTGAAACCCTATAATCCAAAGATATGATTCCAAATGTTATAAAAACAACTCACAAAATAGAAGAAAAGAGAGATCAATGATGTAGAAATCAGGGACTTCGAGGGGGATACCTCCTTTATATTACATGAATTAACAATTCTTAGATGAGTGAAATGACCAAACCTCCTTTATATATATGGGAGTCCATGGGGTCACAACATAATCCTAGCCGACCTAATAATAATAATGTAAGGGCACAACAATAACAATAGAGGGATATTATGGGGCACAATAATAAAAATATGGGGACTACAGGGGTACAACAATAACAATAAGGGGGCTACACTAACAACAATAAGCGACTACACTAATAATATAGAGCCCTAACATTATGACAATACGAGTGGCACATCATCAAGGTGTCAACATAAGCTTATGAAACTACATGGGGTATTTGCTACATTTTACTATTGTTATTTAGTACATCTGAGGGGCGTCCTTTATCACGTGTGTGTGGGTTCAAGGTGGTTAAAACACATTTTTAAGGATAGTCAGCTTAAGAGGTTGCTATTTTTTGGTAAAGTGAATAAAATTTCATAAGATCAATGACATTGGATGCAAATTGATCACGAGACATCCAAAATGAGTCTATAATAAAAAATTGGGTAACAATTGACCAAGTTACAATGCTACATAAATTGTTGTATGAAAATTATCACATGTTTTGACCTCTTGATGTCCACACATGTGGAATTTGCTCACTTTGAAGAGGGCACTTCTTTGAATAAGAGTTTGTTGTAACAAACTTTAGATTTTTTCATAGTTTGAGATAGGATGATGATATTGAGCTCATGGTTTTACTTGGCACATGGTATGAGCTCATGGTTTCACATTAGCACATTGTATTCTATCATGGTTTTGTGACACCTCTTCTCCTATAAAAGGGGTTTCTCTAACTCATTTTTACTCTTTGGAAAATAAAGAGAAGTTTGTTTGTTATTCACCTTTGGTCCTTTCTCTTTCTATAATGAAACATTTCCATAGTATATAAAGATGATTGAATAGGTTTGACATATTGAAGCATAAAATGATTGAGATATAGGTAAAAATACCCAAATGGTATGATATTTCTTATCTTTTGACAATTAATTTGTTTTTCTAAATATATTTCATAATTTTTTTAAGAATAATATCATTCTTAATTTTTGTCTTATTACTTTATCAAATCTACATAATACATTTCTCGACCTAGATTAAGCACTCCAATTAGATTTAACCCTCTTTAGGAGTTTTTATTTTTTCTAATCTCAAGTTGATGCTTCTTTCTCAATGGAGATAACTTATTCACATCAATAGGGAAATATTTTCAAAGGAAAGAGAAAAGCTCCTTGGCCCAATGATAGACCAAAGTTCAACCCTTTTCTTCAATCAATTCATTTTTTTCATTTTCATTTAATTATTTAGAGGTTTTTTATTTTGAGTTAGTAAGTTTTCCAACCTAAGTTAAGTTCCATAATGCTTTAAATCTTTAATCTTACTTGGGAAAATAAGAAATTGATTAAAGGTTTTTAAATATCTAAATTTTAAGAAGGACCAATTTTGAATCTAGTTGTTCTATCTTGTCTTTTATGGTTAAATCCTACAAGCTATTTACACTAGATGATTCCTCATCTAAGTCGTAACACAAGATTTCAAGATATTGCTAATCAATTTTCAGGGTGCATATTGAAATTTGGAAAATCCTTAATTGATCTAATGTTTATTGCATATGTTTTCTTGAGGCATATTTGGGGAGTATATTTGCCTACACCAATGGAAATATATTAATTTATGATAAAATTTTATCTTCACATGTCATTTTTTCTCTTTAATTTATGAAAATAAAAAACCTATTTTTTATTGTATTTTTGGATTTTGTTGTTGTTGTTTGGATTATCTCCTTATAGGTTTACTCAAATGTCAAGTGTAGGCACTCGTTGGATGCATAATTAAATTATTCATCCAAGAAATACCCATTATGAATACTTTTGAGAAGACCCACATTGATAAAAATTGAAGATACATTAAAAAAAGTGATCATCATGTTTGTTTAATGTATCTCCAATTTTTATCAATGTGGGTATTCTCAAAAGTATGCATAAAGGGTACATGTTGGATTCTGAATTTAATTCTGCATCCAATTAGTGACTACACTTGAAATTTGAGCAAACTTATAAGGAGATTAGCCAAAAATACAATTAAATTTTTATTTTTATTTATTTATTTATTTTTTTTCTTCTAAATTTTCCCTTCAAAATATTTACATGTACCTCTTTTTAAATTTAAAGGATTTTGATTGGTTTACATATTATATACATGAAAATTTCATGGGAAATTTTAGTCTAAAATTTCTGCTAATGTATTTAGAATCTACCCTCATTTTTATTAAAACAGTTGTAGCACTAAGATTTCGGTTAAGAATCTATGAACATGATGTTAACTTGTGTGCACTAAAAGACATCCAAAATATGAATTATTTTTTGGATTAACTATGTAGAGTAAGTCATTAATATATGAACATATCCATAAACATTAGTATCAATTGACCAGTATATCATGGTTTTCAATATTCCACTTAACACTCATTACATTGGGTGATGCTCATAAGGGTGAATATTTGGGTTTGACACTAGTGAAATTAATCATATAGCACCAATCATCACTTTGAGGTTCAAACCCATTGAAGAATTTGGATCGATGTTATGTGATTTATTTCACTAGTATTAATCCCACTTCATTACCCTTGTGAGCATCAATCGATGCAATGAGTTCTAAGTGGACTATTCAAAACCATGAGATAATGGTTACTTGAGACTGATACTCATGAGTATGGTTATAGATTAATGACTTACTCTATACAATTAATCCCAAGAATTATATCTAATATGATGCACTGTAAAAACTCCTCAATGCTTAAATAAAAAGTGTGAAGGGAAGTCTAACTGAATGGTTAATATGACATAATAATTTCTAATGTTTTCCAAATGGGGTTGCAGATTAAGTGGGATTGATTAATGGGAAATCCTATTAAGAACAATTGATCTAGAGGTGCCATGAGATGGGTGACCTCATAGGAAGTCCCAACTACAACATGTAATCCCTAGAGGTGATGATTGATGCTATAAATACCACTGCTTCAACCCTATGAGCATCACCCATTCAATAAGTGCTAAGTGGAATATTCAAATCCATGGGATAACGATACATGGACATGGGAAGACATTAATGACTTAGCCTATGTACTTAATCCCAAAAATGATGTCTAATATATTACACTACAAAAATCCATCGATATTTAAATAAAAAAAATAAAGGGGGATCTAACTAAATAGTTCATAAGGCATAATACTTACTAAGTATTTGCAAATGGAGTAGCAAGATAAGTGTGTTTGATTGTGGGGAAAAATACACAATTAAGTGTGCTTGAGCTAGAGGAGTCTCGAAATGGGTGATTCTTGAGAAGTCCTGGTAACCAAATGAAAGCCTCATATGTGATGATTTGCTATGCGATTCATTTCTTTAGTATCAATCCCACTTCTTCATCATTGCGAGCATGACTCCATGAAAAGTTTCAAAACCATGAGATAATGGTCCACGAATATGTTTATATATTAATGACTTAGTTTATGTAGTTAATCCCAAAAACGATGTCTAATATGTTGCACTGAAAAATCCCATCAAAACTTAAATACAAAAATTTAAGGGGGATCTACCTAAATAGTTCATAAGGCACAATACTTACTAATTTTTTGTAAATGGGCTAGCAAGCTATGTGGGATTGATAATAGGGAAAAATACATAATTAAGTGCACTTGAGCTAGAGGAGTCTTGGCATGGGTGACTCGCAAGAAGTCATGGTAACCAAGTGTAAATCCTCATAGGTTATGATTAATTTCGTGTGATTCATTTCTCTATTATCAATCCCACTTCTTCACCATTGTGAGCATCACACAATGCAATGCGACTTATTCTACATAGATAATCCCAAAAATGATATCTAATATGTTGCACTATGAAATCCCATTGATACTTGTGGTATGTTGAATAAGTTGAGAATTTAGTAGGGCAAAGCTTAATTCAATTCTCTTACTTGATAACTGCTTGTGTTATACTTGTTTTTAATATTCCAAAATAGGAAAAACATGAATATGGAACATAAAACTGGAAAATGCAGTAAATATCAATACATCAAAACATGAGAAGAACATTGAGCCATTTTATTATATATGATAGTAGAAAAGAGAGTACAAGATCTTGAGGAAATACACTCAAGCTAGGCAAAACAAGACTCAAATGACCCTATACATCAATACATGAAAAATTGCTGCTCCATAAATTGCTGGGAGGCCATGAATGTGCAATCCATGCATGAAATACTGCTTCTGGAAACTAGGAATGCATGTATCTACTGATATAGTGCTCAGAAAATTCCGAGATCAGAGATCTAGGCTTCCTAGCACAATTCCAAGATAACCCAGAAAGGGTTTCCGGAAATACACAAGATGAAAAATGCAGCCCTAGGGCTGAATTACGCTTTGCAACTATGAAACTAATGGGAGGTGGCTCATATGATATGAAAATAGCTGATAATCCTACCCATTGACTTTCTGAATGAAGGGTTTCTCCCCTCACAGGAAGATAAGCTCAAGAACTTGGGTTATAAACCCTCCACTAAAACTACCCTCGTGAATTGTCTAATTTCTGAAGGAGACTGCGTTGCTAGAGGTGGTTGAAGATTGGCCTGATGCCGGATGATGGAATGAAGCTCAAAGGAACATCTACTGAGTGGCAACTCAAAGTCCCCTAAGGATGAGGGTGGGATTTCTGCCTAGAAACACCCTTGTGCTAAACAACATAGCAGACTTCGCTAAACAACTGAAGCGTGTAGAAATTCATAAAATACCAAACATAAAAAATATTCAGAATGCCCTCTATAGCTACCATCACCTTCCTTATATGAAATGTGAGCCTCCTCCCCCTTGTCCCCCACTCAATAATGATGCTACTTTTATGGAGACTTCCTCCCTTTATGACTGCGATGTCCTCCACTACCTCCACTCTCTCCATGATTGCACCGTTGATTTGGTAAACCTTGACCCCATCCACATGCATTGACCCCATTCACACCAAGGGATGCTTTATTTAACTATATAAACTGATCCACTTTCACACTAGAAGTGGTTTTATTCATACTAAAGAGATTTAAGGGTCTCTCTACCCACTTATTCATCTATTTTATTAACAAAAGCAGAATTTAATATTCCAACTAGCTAAAAGCTAATTAATAATATTACAGTCCTCCCCTCCCAAATGTTGCTTGTCCTCAAGCAACTGCAAAAATGGATACTGCAAAATATTCTCTCCTTACCAAGAAGCATCCTCATCCGGTAAATTCCTCCATCGAATCAGATATTCTCTAATCTCCTTGTTCCTTAGCTGCCTCTCTCGAGTATCCAAGATGGCCCTCATCATCAATAGGTGGGAGATCCATAGTAGCAACTACATGCTGTCCAATGGCCTTCTTGAGGCATGAGACATGAAAAATGTGGTGGATCGTACTCCCAATGGGGAGCTCCAACTCATATGCTACTTCCCCAACATGACGGATCACCCTATATGGCCCATAGAAACCGAGATTAAGCTTTTCAGCCCCCTTCTCCTTTAGCGTAGATTTTTTGTAAGGCTGAAGATGGAGATAGACCAAATAATCTACCGCAAACTGTCTCTCCACCAACCACAATCTACATACAACTTTCGCTGATTCTGCATTGTAGCAATGTTGTCCTTGAGAGCACGAAGTATATCCTGACTCTCTTGGATTCACTCTTTGGCTCTAGGAACCTTACTTGATCCAAACATCAGATCAAAAAATGATAAAGCATCATATCCATATAGAGCCTGAAATGGAGACATACTAATCGACATATGAAATGTTGTGTTGTAGCAATACTCTCCCAAGTGAAGCCAGTGCAACCATGCTCTTTGCTGCCCCGAAACATAGTTTCGCAAGTATCCTTCCAACCAATTGTTTACTATCTTTGTTTTCCCATCTGCCTGGGGGTAATAACTAGTACTCAGTGTCAACTTGGTACCAAACAAACAGAAAAGCCCCTGCCAAAAGCCACACATGAAGAAACTATCTCTATCACTGATTATGGTATTAGGAAGACCATGAAGTCTGAAAACATCTCTAAAGAAGAGCTCGACCACTTGTGAAGGAGTGTACTGTGAAGAAATGGCGAAGAAATGTGAATACTTTGTTAGTCGATCAGTGACCACAAAGATACTATCCTTGCCTTACACTGTTGGCAAACCGTTAATGAAATCCATATAAATACTCTCCCATTTCCCTTCCAGAATAAGGAGTGGCTATAACAACCCTGCAGGATGGTTGTTATCTCCTTTATTCTACTGGAAAACTGCGCACTCCCTAATGTGCTGGAGCACATCCTCCTTGAGACCCTTCCAAGAGAATCTCTCTCAAATGGCCCGATATGCCTTTGTGAATCCTTGGTGACCGGAAAGTGGTGAATCATGTGCTGCATAAAAAATATTCCCCTTGAGCTTAGAATATCTAGGCAAGATGATCTGGTCCTGGTAATAGATGATCTCATCCATCACTCTATACCTCTCATTGGTCACCTGCCCATCTAGGATCTCACATGTGAAGCGGTCATTGGAATACTCCACCAACAATCGAGCCTTCCAATCTGTATCCACACTCATTAATGACAGCGCTACTGGTCTTCGTGATAAGGCATCCGCTACCACATTACTCTTCCCTTTGACATACTCAATGTCAAAGTCATATGCCTGGATTTTGCTAACCCATTTTTGCTGCCTCTCTTGCAGTTGCTTCTGCTCAAGAAAATACTGAAGACTGTTGTGATTAGTATTCACACAGAATCGGTTGCCCACCAGATACTGCTGGAATTTGGCCAAAGCATGCATAATAGCCAACATTTCCTTATCATATATAGGATACAACCTCTCATGAGGAAACAAATTCCAACGCTCAAAAGCTATGGGGTGCCCCCCTTGCATCAAGACTGCTCCAATGCCCTCCCCTGAAGCATCACATTCCAACAAAAAGGGCTGGGTAAAATCTAGTAATACCAACACTGGGAAATTTCTCATCACCTCCTTGAGCCTATCAAAGGCCCTTTGTGTAGTATCTATCCAACCAAAGTCTCCCTTCTTGGTCAGATCTGTGAGTGGTGCTGCTAGTTGAGAGAACCCTTTGACAAACTTCTGGTAGTAGGTGCAGATGCCTACAAACCCCTAAAGTTCTGTTACATTATTTTTCTCTAGCCAATCGTGAATAACACAGATCTTCTCCTCATGAACCCTCACTCCATCCACTCCAATGATGTGGCCCAAATAAAGCATCTCCGTGAGCCCAAATTCACACTTGGAGAGCTTAGCATAGAATTGCTGCTCCTCAAAAATGCGTAATACTGTCTCAATATGCTGCAGATGCTCCTTCCATGTGTGGCTGTAGACAAGAATGTCATCAAAGAAGACCAACACAAATTTACTCAATTGACCACGGAAGATGTGGTTCATATAAGACTAAAAAGTAGTCGGAGCACTATTTAACCCAAAGGGAATCACCAAGAACTCAAAGTGTCCATAATGACATCTAAATGCAATCTTGGGGATATCTTGATCCCTCACCTTGATTTGATGGTACCCCGACCTCAAATCAATCTTTGAAAAGAACTTTGATCCCCTTAGATCATCCATCAACTCATCGATCTTGGGAATCGGGTACCTATTCTTCATTGTCTTCTTATTCAAGGCTATATAGTCAATGTAAATCCTCAATGTACCATCCTTCTTCTTCACCAAGACTATAAAAGAAGCAAAAGGACTGGTGCTGGGTCAGATATGTCCCAAAGCCAAGAGCTCTTGAATAAATCTTTCAATATCATCCCTGTAGGCCTTTGGATGCCTATAGGGTGTGGTGATCAGTACTTGGATCCCCTGCTCCAACTCAATAGTATGATCAAACCCCCTGTCTGGTGGCCTTCCCGGCGGTATGTCCCCAAATACTGTAGAATAGTGGTCTAGAACAGATTTCATATTCGGGTTAACTGGTGCACCCTTGCCTCATGCCTCTGACATACGCAGTTCCACTGCCCATTCTGTGTATCCTCTGTGCAAATCAACCTCCATCCTATGTGCTAAGACTATTTGAAGTGGATAGGTGTGCATGCCCCTGATCATTTGGTGCTTACCACTCTTCTTATCTTTCCATTCCATCTCCATGATCTCCCAATCTGTGGTGACCTTTCCCAGTGTGATTAACCACTATACACCCAATACCACACTGGTGTCTAGAAAATCAACGACAAATGAGTGGTCCGTCAATGTGTAAGTCCCCAAAATGATAGTCAATGCCGACACATACTTTACACACTGCATGGTTCTAGCTCATGGAACCAAAACTGAGAATCCCTCAACACCATTTGTAAGAATGCCTCTGTAATATTCCAAATCTGGAACAACTAGCAAGGCATGAATGGAAAACACATTTTCCAATAATGGCTGCTACAGGAATTGAAACCAAGACCTGGATTCCTTAGAAAAATGTGTCTAAGTGCTAAATCCAAGAGGAGGCTCCAAATAAATCCTTCTAAGTGAGTTAAACATATATCCCACACTTAGATGGATTTCTTTGGAGCCTCCTCTTGGATTTAGCACTTAGACACATTTTTCTAAGGGATCCAGGTCCTGGTTTCAATTCCTGTAGTAGCCATTACTGGAAAATGCGTTTTCCAGTCATAACTTGCTAGCTTTTCTAGATTTGGAATATTACAGTGGTATCAGAGCATAGTCTTGGCTCAGCCTATGAGTCTAAGCCCAAGAGATCAGAATATTGAAGAGGATGGGTTTTATCTCATCATATTTCAGATCCATGAAGAACCTCCTCAAGGAGGATAAGCAGAAAGAAGAGGAAGAACCCTGCACTTCCTATTCTCATCGAGAAGGAGACAAAGAAATGAGCAGGAAAAAGACTCCATCTTTTGGAGAAGAAAGAGGGGATAAGATTACAAAGCTTCTTCCTAAATATTTACATATTATTCATGAAGATTTCAAGAAGATCTGGAGGGATATGTGTGAATCTCCAAGTGAGTTTGAATATAAATCAAAATCTATATTGTCATATGAGGAGTGTGAGCAAGCAGCTACACACCCTAACAAACAACACAGTCACATGCCCAAGATTGCCGGAATAGAGATGGAAAGAGGAGAAGAGGTTGCTAGGAGGGAAACCCTTAGTAATTTCTTGAAAGAGTATGAGTTTCAAACACATAAATTCCGAGATCATCTCATTTTTTCAGAGTTTTTCAAGATGAAGGTGAAAGGAAGAGAGCAACATGATAGATTTCATCTATCTACCTTTTAAGGCTCACCTGTATGTTCAGCCAAAGCTTGGGTGGAGGAGTTGGATACCTTCTTGCAGCAGCACCACATTCCTGAAGATGAAGCCATCAAAGTTGCAGCGCTGCATTTGAGAGGTAAGGCTTTTGCCAGGTGGATTTTTGAATCCTTTTCTTTGAACAATGTAAACATTGCAACTTATGCAAATTTCACTAAGGAATTAGTGAAAAGATTTGATATAAGGATTCATGAGACACACGTGGCTGAGATAAACAAGAAAACTCAAACAAAATCCTTGCATGAGAACACAATGCCATTTCAGAAAACCATGGTGGAGGCTGAAAACTTGCACCATACCTTTCCAGAAGAAAGACTTTCTTCTCACACTTTTGAGCAAGAGAGAATGGAGGTCTCTTTCCAAAAGGGGATCCAATCATTGGAGGGTTGCCCATTCATGTTTCAGAGATTGAGGGAAACAACACTGTCATGTCTAGATATTATCTAGTACCCCATGCAGAGGAAGGAGGAGCTCTTTCTCCAAGTGGAGGGATGCTTGCATCTTTGCAAGGGAGTCCCCAGGATCTCATGTGTGGAGATCAAGGCACAAATCATGTTCTACATGTGCCATTGTTGAGGAGGTGTGGAACCATGGAGACACAAGGAGGATGTAGGGAGAAGAACCGATACCATGAGATGAGATGTACACATCCATATCCACTTCATGAGGTTGATGCACCTAAGAAGGTGATTGGATTGCGTAGTGGAAGCATGGATAGTTATTTCCATTCATTTATTCAGTCATCTCTTGATGATGATGTTTCATTGCATGGAGACATTTTTCTGGGGAGACCAATGGATCAACAGAGGACGATGGATGCTTCACCAATTGAGGCACTACTCAGTGATTTCAGAGGAGTGGGAACCTTGGGAGGACTGGATACAACGCTGGGAGTCTAGGGTAGACTCAAGGAGAGAGAGAGCATTCTCTCAACATCATTAGTACCCACTTCCATTTTAGATTCTACGCTGTGGCAGAAGCAACAGGGGAAGGATAGCAGCCTTTCAACTTGCATCTTTGACATGGGAGATGTCAAAGAAGAGGGCAGCCATATGACAGATGTTCCTCATGAGAGATCATCAACACTGTCACTATGGAGGACAGATCCATATTGGAACTCTCAACTGTTGTTGGAGTATTCCAAGTATCTTTTCACTTGTATGATATTGGATGGCCAGTTGCATGAGGAGGAGTATTCAGTCAGAGATGGGGTCATCTTCTATCATGGTAGGATCTTCTTATCTGGAGCTTCCAAGCTCAAGGAGAAGTTGCTACAAGCAGCTCAAGAGGATTTCCTTTTCAGCCCCACTTGTTCTATGAGAGCATACCACACCATCATGGATGGGTATTTTTGGATGGGCTTTGAGGAGGAGATGCATGGACCAGATGGAGATGGAGGAGAGACATAACCCTTTGGAGGAGTTAGCACAACCACCTCTTTTCTCTTTGAGGAAGAGAGGAGAATCATCTATGAGCCACTCCATTTGTATGAGCAGGAGATATGGTAAGGGTATTCATTATTGTTTACATGATTATTTGTATGATGTATGTATGCACCCCTTGACCATATATGTGCAGGATGTTGCTCCAAGGAGGAGCATTATTTTTTCTAGACCACATGGTTTAGATGAGTCCATAAGCATGATTGATGGCCATTCCTTAGGAGGACCTGGGGAAGAGAAATATTATGGAGGATATGCTCATTGTACACCTTGCATTATTCACTTCCTCCATACTTATGAGAAGATTGGAGTAGCAGGCAAGTGGTTGAGAAGCCACTCATTTTATCAGTCTCTATTGCAGTTGAGGGTCAAGCAATGTTGGTTGCATTTGAGGGACCATTGTCCTTCTCACTTGTTACACATGGCAGCAAGCATGATTCTCATTTTTTCTCCCTATGGTTCTATTGTCTCCGTCTTTATGAGGAGCATGCTTGGGAGAAAGACACATTGGGTGAATGTGTCCGTTGAAGGAGAATCCTCCCACACTTTTTGCACTACATGTTCTAAGGGGAGCATGGGACATGGTATGGTCACCTTAAAAACACATTTGTCACTTTATGAGGTGAACCATGTGATGGATGAGGTGCCATATGATGATGACTTCCAACTCATCATATATGGGGATATGTGGGCCAACATGATTTGTAGCATTGGAGGAGAGATCTTTGGAGATCTAGTCCTCATCTTGCCACTTGAGGGCAACGTTATTGTAGCCCAGGATCAACAGACACTCTACACTTATCATAAGTGGAGAGATGGACAGCGTGGGGTAGGCTACATTGTCTACCATGTGAAGATTTTCATCCCACCTACTTTACCGGAGCCAAAGGTGGAGGACAGTTTACAAGAGTTGCCCAGTTGGGAGGTGACTCATTTTGCATGGAACATAGCTTGGAGATGGAGGATCCATATGGGAAATATAGTTCCCATTAAATTTCAGATCCCATTCTTCAAAGGGACCTCTAGACATCACCTTGTTATCCTCTTGAGTATCTCACTTTTACATGATGATGGCTTGATAGCTGACTTGCATGCTGAGGAGGATCAATGTGGAGGCTTGATTGATGAGATAGCATCAATTCACTTGGAGGAGATCATCATACATGGATGCTACATGGACAGGAGGAAAGGAGAATTCAGTCTATCCTTGCACTTGCTTGAGGACAAGCAATCTCTGAGAGGGGAGGACTGTAATATTCCAAAATTTGCAAGCAGCAAATTGGAATATTAATTTTTTCTTATATCATCTAGGAGGTGAATAAAATGGGTAAAAGGCCCATGATTAGGAATAAAATCCCTCATACCGTGAAAGGAATCTATGGAGTAGCTTGATTTTTCACCTTCCAGTGTGAAAAGGGGAAAATGCATGAGGACAAGGTCAAGTTTGACCAAGTCAACATCGTTGCCTAAGAGGGTGTAGCTTGCATGAGAAGACATCACAGTTTGAGAGGGAGGAATATTCTTTGTGGATGAAACCTTAATGTGTGGGGTCCAGGGCAAAGAGACATTCACATGCATAAAAGGAGGAAGAGGCAGCCATAGTGAGACATCTTTGAGTATTTGATTATTTGTCTGATTAGACTATTTGCAGTCTCCGGCTGTTCAACTAAGTTGCGGTGTTGTTTAGCACGAGGGATTCCTGCTTAGGATCTCCTCTCCTTCTTGAGAGGCCTCTTGAAGGATTTCACTTCATTTCTCCACATATTGGCTCAAGGCTAAAGCCACTTCCATCAGTCACTGCGTTAATTCTGCTGAAGTATAACGTAGTGTTGCTGGGTGTTGCAGTAGAGGGTTCCACAACACCTTTCCTTGGCTCATCTTTCAGAGGAGGGACCACCTATTCCTCCGGGAGGTTAGTGAAGGGGATTTCAGAGCTGATTTCACATATTTGGCACCAGGCCAAACATTTCTTATCTCCTACAGCGCAATCTAGCTCCTTGACTGCATTATTCTAGAGTGCATTTGCAGTGGGAGTTTGCACCAACATTTGGAAGGCAAGATCTTCAGGGATAGGATTAGCCTATCACTTGAGAGATTCATTGGAGGAGGTTTGCTGCATATTTGACATCCTATTCAACCATCTCCATATTGGTTCAGTTTTGTGTTGCAGCTGCTACCCTGCAACTTCGACAATTCTGCAGATTTGCCAATTTCATGTATATTGTAGCCAATCCTTCCAAGGATTGTGTACTATTGTTTTATTAGTGTTTTCAGGGGTTGAGAGCTTGATCCCCCACCTTTCTTGAGTTGATATTTCCATATCATTGTATTTTCTGTTATTATGTTGCAGTGTCTCATATAAAATGCGCAGTATAGCTTGGGCACAATTTGTATAACAGTGTTTTGTCACTTTTGATGTACATGTTCCATTGAGGCTGCATTGACTTTCTTGAGGGAATCTTTCCTCAAGTATTTGTATCTCATTTCTGCTATATTATACAATTATTGGCTATACATATCTTCTTATGTTCTGGGCTATAATAATAACACTGTTATTCCATTACACGTACTTACATTTGTTGCAGTCCCTCATCAGGCATCTTTTGAGGACATCTAGGTGTGGGAGATCTGTTTAACCCACATAGAAGGATTTCTTTGGAGCCTCCTCTTGGAATCAGGACTGAGACACATTTTTCTAAGGGATCCAGGTCTTGGTTTCAATTCCTGTAGCAACCATTACTGGAAAATGCGTTTTCCAGTCATGCCTTGCTAGCTGTTCCAAATTTGGAATATTACAACCTCTCCTCTGCACTAGTTGGGTATCAATAAAATTGTGGGTAGCCCCACTATCTATCAATACCGATACTCACTGCCCTTAAACATTTCCTTAGACTCTCAATGTTAGATACTTGGGAACTCTCCGCAAAGATGCAAGGGATCTTCCAGTTGGAGAAAATGCTCCATTCCCACCTCCTGGTGGTGGTGGATCTCCTCTTGATGCCACAATGCAATTATCTCCCTCTAAGTATTATTATTCCTCCTCTTCTCCATCAGAGAATACCTCAATATAATGTGCCTTTCCGGTAGCACACCGATGCCCTGGTACCCATGGTTCTTAGCAAGTGAAGCAAAGCTTCCTCCTCCTTAGATCTCTCCGGACTGTTAATTAAGGTTGTCATTGATGTCAATATGTCATTGACTGAGATTTCTATATTATTGAGATGCGTGGTTCCAAATGATGATGTCATGACTCTTGGTTGACTAGGAGACCATTTATGAAGATGTCAATCCACTAATGAAGAATTGTTGTCCTAAATATCCATTGACCATAATGTCCTAGTAAAAAAAGTCATTGAACTAATGATGATGATGCCAAGTACCAATCGTGTGCCTTGATTGATTTTCATAGTGATCCAGATTCCAGACCTTAAGTGCACCTGATGAAGGTCTTGATTACATGGTTGGAGACTATATGATTAGACGACAATGGACAATGATTAGATGACATAAAGAACTTGATGGCATATTAAACAATGCTACACTTTGACATATGGATGACATATCACAACACTATTACATGACATGGATGCTACACTATCATGATGACATGAATGATATTGATGACATACATGATGACACATTATGATGAAGAACTTGGAGTCAAAACAATGAAGCAGCCCTAATGACCTTGCTGTCCTAATCACCTTCTGTATTAAAAATTTCAAGAGTAGTCACAAGAAAAATTATTTTGGACACCTTGGAGGCATATTTCCACAATAATTTCTATACCATCTTAAATAGGATTTTTTCCTCTTTCTAATGAGCCTTTACTTGCCCCGAAACTCACAGCGGTTGATGAGATATTGAATTTTTAAGTTAAGAAAAATATAATTAATTATGAGTCGACCTACACTTTGGCATTCATGTCGGCCTACCTCTAGAAAGACGTGTCTCTTCATCTTTACGTTAATCTTATATAAAAAGGAGGTTCAAACTATTCATTTGACCAAGTATTTTCGGTAAAAATTCAGAATATAACCATAGAGAAGCAATTGGAGGTCGAGGAGGACTTGAAGACATTTGTTTGGGCTAATTCTTCTTACAGTAATGGACTGTCATTGTAGAGGCAAATATTCGGACAACTTGAGAGGATCTGTGGAAGAAGAGAACAGTGATATCACTGGTTGGACAAATGTTTATGGTATACCCTCTCTTCCATCTCGAACTAGGCTACAACCAACCACAGAACTTTGGGCAGGCAACCTACAAGTGAGTATAGTCATATTTTGAAGCTCTGGACAGTCACCATAAGTTCAGATTATATATATTACAATCACCTGGGAGTGATGTACCACAAAACTCATTTGATGGAGGGAAAAATAAATTCTTACCACAAAACTTGGAAATGAAATATTAGTGAAGTTGGAACAGTAGACTGTCATTTGACTGTGATAATGTAACAGGATTGCAGAACTGTATCAGTTTGCAACAGACATTTGGTCTATTTTGAATTTGCACATTCAATATTTTTAAGGATATATTTCAGACCTCTCTTAAGCAAGACTTTGGAACTGGCTTTGTGTTGTTCCTTGATAATCTTTGGAGCAGTCTTGTAGATGAATTGGATTTAAAAGACCATCATTTAGAGCAATCATTTGAATAATTTTTGGACCATTGAATAAATATTATTGAAGCATTATTTGTTGAAGCAACTTAATGAAGAAAATGTCGTGAAGAACTTTGCAGTTTTTGGAGAGAACCTCAAAACAACCTAGTGAGCTCTTGGGAGTAGACTTGAAGAACAGAATTTTGGAAGACCTCCTACTAAAATTGTTGGAGTAGACTTGTTGAGAATATATGAGGGCTTGTAGAAAGAAATATTGAAGGTCTATTGAAGTCCTCTTGAGCATCTTTGAAGACCATCTACTGTATTTGAAGAAGATTGTGTTGAATTGAGGCAGCAAAACTTGGAACACCACTAAGGCCATTGGAGAATACTTTTGAGACAATTATTGAAGACATATTGAAGCATTGTTGAAGACTCCCTTGGAGAGTTTTTTGAGGAAGCCCTTGAAGAGGGTTAGAACAGGTGCAGAACTTGGGGTACCTTGAAGGATACTTGAGATATTTAGAAGAATTTTGTATTGACTTGAGGATTTGTGTAGCAGATTATTGAATAATCTTAAAGAGTATATTGGGGTAGACTATTGAAGATAGTTTGGGATTTTCACACAACACCAAGCATTGATTGAAGTCTTGGAGACACCCTTGAAGACCATGATGCATTGGCCATCATGAGGTGGCCTTAGAGATCCTTGATTGAGTATCATGAAGGACAGTGGAGACACATTCATGTGAAAATATCAAAGGTGTCATTGATGACATAATGTGGAGACTACAATGAAGACTCGTTGAAGAATACATTGGGAGCTGTGAAGTATAACCAAATATATCTTGACGGATTGAAGCAAGAGCCTCATAGAGGCAAGGTTGGTGCCTTAGAAGATAGGGTTGGAGCCTTGGAGGATAGGAGTCCTCAAGAGACTAGGTTGGAGCCTGTACCATATATAGGGTTGGAGCCCTTGAGGTTGGTGCCTCAGAATTGACAAGGTTGGAGGCTTGGAAGTCTGAGTCTGTGCTTGGAAAATACAGGTTGGAGCTTGGGAGATTGAAGATCGGTGTCTTCATATAGGGTTGGAGCCCTACATATATTGTACTTGATTTATTGTAAAGAAGAAATTAATAAAATCATTTATTCTTATTGTTCATTTTGTGTTCTAAATATAAGTGATTTAACTGGTAAAAATAACAATTGAAAATAAATACTAGTTCACCCCCCTCTCAGTATTTCCAACAATTGGCATCAGAGTCAGTACCTTCATTCAAAGCCTAACATCTTGAAGGTTGATCCTTAGAACACAAATGGCAAAGCCAAGAAAGAAAGTCTCCAAGCCTCCTAAAGATGTGTCTTCCTCAACCATTGAAATTGAAGTCCATCAATTTGTGAAGGCTCCATTGTTCAATGGAAACTTTGATATATGGGAGGAAAGAATGAGGAATTAATTGAAGAGTCAAGGCATTGAAGTCTGGAAATCGGTGATTACTGATAGCATGATGGAAGGAGAATCCAAGGAGTATAATACAAGAGCAATGAAAGCAATCTTGAATGGGCTACCTGATTCTATGAAGGCCAATTTGGAAAAATGTTCATCAACAAAAGGCATATAGGACAAACTTCATGATCTTCACTCAAAAGGAGCATTGATCATGACCTCTAGTCAAGAAGATGATGGAAAGAAATAAGGAAATCCATAACCCATCATGGAAGTTGAAAATAAGAATGATGACATCAAGGCCAAAGAAGACCTAGAAGAAGAAGAAAGCAGAGAAGATTTTGAAAAAGTTCTCCTAGCTAAGCTTATAGATTCCATGAAAGAGATTAACAATTTGAAAAAGGAAAATGAGGAACTTAAGAAGATAGTGCAAGATGGTGACCAAGACAAGACAAGGAAGGAAGTTGACCTTTTCAATCTTCAAGTACAAAAAAGAAATGAGGAGCTCGCCAAAATTAAGGAGGAATTTCATCAAAATAAAAGAAAGCATCATGAAGAAGTCATATCTATGAAAAATCAATTGGATAAGGCAAAGAAAAGGGAAGAAAATTTGCCAATCCACCTTGAAAAAAGACTTAAGAGCTTGAACAATCTTGAAGCAAATATTGGTTAATACAAGGAAGAAGTCTCCTCTCTTAGATCTCAACTAGAAGAAGCAAGGAAACAAGCGCAAGGAGCCGAGAAGGTGATGGAAACTTTGGCATTCATAGAAGGACAAGTTGATGAAGGAGAAAATAAGAGAAACACCATGATATGCCAACTAGAAGAAAAGGATGAAGAAATATCCAAACTAATATCAGACATCAATCTCCTCAAGGCCGAAACATGTGAAGCTACAAGAGTAAAAGAAGAAATGGAGAGCAGTCTAGCAAAGGAGAATGAAGAAATCTTAATAATGAAATCAAATATCATCTCCCTTAAAATCGAAGCACACGAAGCAAGAAGGATGATGGAAGAAATGAAGAACCAACTAGTTATGAAAGATGAAGACTGTGAAAAGTTGAAAGGAGAAATTGTCTCTCTTAGAAAGGAAGTTGACTTGCTGAATAAGAACTTGAAGAGTTCTCAAACCCTAGATGAAATCCTAAGTCATCAAATATCCCTCCTAGATAAATCAAGTCTTGGTTATGTAGGTGAACCCTCAAACAAAACTGATGCAAACCCTAATTCTTCAAACAACAAGGATGAGAAAAAGCTTGGAAGAAATATTGACGTCCCCAGTTATAGCAAAAGCATGAGTCAAGATGACATTGGAAGAAACCCTACTTCAAGAAGATATGCTAAAGGTGTCAAGGATGAAAGAGGAAATGGATATCATCAAAGGATCCCAAGGTAGAATGACTTTGGAAATACATCAAGGAAATCTCCATCCTCTAGGTACCAAAGTATATTTTTTGGTTATTGCTATTCTTGTACAAACTTTGGGCATATGGCAAAGGATTGTAGGGCATATCACAAAGATAAATATAATGGTCCTCGTCAATCTTCTAGAAGCAATTTTGCAAGAAGAAGTCATGATTACTCATTCACGAACAAGAGGGAGTACTTCAATTGCCATAACATTGGACATATGGCTCGTGATTGTAATCTGACTTGGGTCCCTAAACAAGCTGAAACCATGACAACCAAGCCAGAAAAGAAAGTTACACAAGTATGGAGAAGGAAGAAAATTGGGTCTGAAAGTCTTTTGAACACTTCAGCCAACAACATATGTTGATTTGATTTGATGTATCTTTCGCAGATATGATGTTCCAAGTATTTGATGATGAGACTCTGCCAAAAAGAGACCATACAGTTAGGGGGAGTTGGTTCATCAGATGAAAAAATACAAACACATCTATCATGGACCATATTTCCAGAAGAAAGAGCACCATGATAGGGGGAGTAACATACCTATGAAGGACTACTATTCATGAAGAAAAGAAGCAACTTGACATGGGGAGTACTTGGGCAACCCGTTTGCCATTGATGTTAAAGGGGGAGAGAATGTTGGAAGAAAAATAATATTGCCATCAATGACAAAGGGGGAGATTGTTAATTAAGGTTGTCATTGATGTCAATATGTCATTGAATGAGATGTTTATATTCTTGAGATGCGTGGTTCCAAATGATGATGTCATGACTCTTGGTTGACTAGGAGACCATTTATGAAGATGTCAATCCACTAATGAAGAATTGTTGTCCTAAATATCCATTGACCATAATGTCCTAGTAATGAAATTCCTTGAACTAATGATGATGATGCCAAGTACCAATCGTGTGCCTTGATTGATTTTCATAGTGATCCAGATTCTAGACCTTAAGTGCACCTGATGAAGGTCTTGATTACATGGTTGGAGACTATATGCTTAGAAGACATTGGACAATGATTAGACGACATAAAGAACTTGATGGCATATTAATGGATGCTGCACTTTGACATATGGATGACATATCACAACACTATTACATGACATGGATGCTACACTATCATGATGAAATGAATGATATTGATGACATACATGATGACACACTATGATGAAGAACTTGGAGTCAAAACAATTAAGCAGCCCTAATGACCTTGCTGTCCTAATCACCTTTTGTACTAAAAATTTCAAGAGCAGTCACAAGAAAAAATATTTTGGACACCTTGGAGGCATCTTTCCACAATAATTTCTATACCATCTTAAAGATGATTCTTTCCTCTTTCTAATGAGCCTTTACTTGCCCCAAAACTCACAGCGGTTGATGAGATATTGAATTTTTAAGTTAAGAAAAATCTAATTAATTATGAGCCGACCTACACTTTGGCATTCATGTCGGCCTACCTCTAGAAAGACATGTATATTTATCTTGACATTAATATTATATAAAAAGGAGGTTCAAAATATTCATTTGACCAAGTATTTTAGGTAAAAATTCAGAATATAACCACAGCGAAGCAATTGGAGGCAGAGGAGGACTTGAAGACATTTGTTTGGGCTAATTCTTCTTACATTAGTGGACTGTCATTGCAGAGACAAATATTCGGACAACTTGAGAGGATCTGTGGGAGAAGATAACAGTGATATCACTGGTTGGACAAATGTTTATGGTATACCCTCTCTTCCAGCTCAGACTAGGCTACAACCAACTACAAAAATTTGGGCAGGCAGCCTACAAGTGAGTACAGTGATATTTTGAAGCTCTGGATAGTCACCATAAGTTCAGATTATATATATTACAATCACCTGGGAGTGATGTACCACAAAACTCATTTGATGGAGGGAAAAATAAATTCTTACCACAAAATTCAAAAATGAAAGATCAGTGAAGCTGGAACAATAGACTGTCATTTGACTGTGATAATGTAACAGGATTGCAGACACTGTATCAGTTTGCAATAGACATTTGGTTTATTTTGAATTTGCACATTCAATATTTTTAAGGATATATTTCAGGCCTCTCTTAAGCAAGACTTTGGAACTGGCTTTGGATTATTCCTTGATAATCTTTGGAGTAGTCTTGTAGATGAATCGAATTTAAAGGAACATCATTTAGAGCAATCCTTTGAAGTATTTTTGGACCATTGACTAAATATTATTGAAGCATTATTTGTTGAAGCAACTTAATGAAGAAACTGTTGTGAAGAAATTTGCAGTTCTTGGAGAGAACCTCGAAACAACCTAGTGAGCTCTTGGGAGCAGAATTGAAGAATAGACTTTTGGAAGACATCCTACTAACCTTGTTGGAGTAGACTTGTTGAGAAGATTTGAGGGCTTGTAGAAAGCAGTATTGAAGGTCTATTGAAGTCCTCTTGAGAATATTTGAAGACCATCTACTGTATTTGAAGAAGATTGTGTTGACTTGATGTAATAGAACTTGGAACACCACTAAGGCCATTGGAGAATAATTTTGAGACAATTATTGAAAACATATTGAAGCATTGTTGAAGACTCCCTTGGAGAGTTTTTTGAGGAAGCCCTTGAAGAAGGTTAGAGCAGGTGCAGAGCTTGGGGTGCCTTGAAGGATACTTGAAGATCTTTAGAAGACTTTTATATTGACTTGAGGATTTGTGAAGCAGATTATTGAATAATCTTAAAGAGTATATTGGGGTAGACTATTGAAGACAATTTTGGCTTTGCACATAGCACCAAGATTGATTGAAGTCTTGGAGACACCCTTGAAGACCATGATGCATTGGCCATCATGAGGTGGCCTTAGAGATCCTTGATTAGGTATCATGAAGGACAGTGGAGACACCTTCATGTGAAAAGATCAAAGTTGTTATTGATGACGTAATGTGGAGACTACAATGAAGACTCGTTGAAGAAGAAATTGGGATCCGTGAAGTATAACCAAATATATCTTGACGGATTGAAGCAGGAGCCTCATAGAGACAAGGTTGGTGCCTTGGAAGAGAGGGTTGGAGCCCTGGAGGATAGGAGTCCTCAAGAGACTAGGTTGGAGCCTGTACCAGATATAGGGTTGGAGCCCTTGAGGTTGATGCCTTAGAATTGATAAGGTTAGAGCCTTGGAAGTCCGAGTTGGTGCTTGGAAAATACAGGTTGGAGCGTGGGAGATTGAAGATCGGTGTCTTCATATAGGGTTGGAGCCCTACATATATTGTACTTGAATTATTGTAAAGAAGAAATTAATAAAATCATTTATTCTTATTGTTCATTTTGTGTTCTAAATATAAGTGATCTAACTGGTAAAAATAACAATTGAAAATAAATACTAATTCACCCCCCTCTCAGTATTTCCAACACGGACATCATCACTAAGAGATCCTTTCTCTTGGTTCTAATTTGAGGGAGGAACCTTCACATCTTTCCCCTTTGATTGAAAGGAGAGGTTTTGCTGGAATGGATCTCTTTCCCTTGGAAAAGGACTTTGTAAGTCTCTAACCCTCTCAATAACATCCTAGAGCATAGTTGGTCTAGTGGATTTTACCAACCCATGTAAAGGCTTTGCTAGCCCATCAGTAAACATGTATACTCTTCTAGCTGTAGACATATCTGGCACCATGATTGAAATTTTTAGTAATTCAGAGATATAGGTCTCCGAATCTCTTGACTTCTTGAGCTTAGCTAGCTCAACAAAGTGTGCTTCTCGATCTTTTCGGTCAAATATTTCCACCAAACTCCAGGTGAATTCTGCATATGCAATCACACCTGCATGCCCCAATGTAGATAGACCATGAAAGCACCATTCATGTGCTTCACCTTCAAGGTGCAACACTACTATCTTAATGGATTCAATCTCTGAAACTTGGTTCAGCTAGAAATAGATGTATAATTTCTCTACCCAAACCTTGGCTGTGCACTTGGGTGACACATCAAAAGTAGGCAGAAATAATCTACCCATAGTACACTACAGATCATTGTTCTGCATGTACCCTCCACTTCTATTGTTATTACAGGGTCTTCTATTATCCTTGATCTGACAGGACTCTTGGAACTTCAATTGCTCTTTGAACCTTTGAGATTGAGATTCATATTCTAGGAAATAATCACCAAGATTCTCCCCCTCTTGGGGTCCTCAAGACTCATTTCCCACTATTAGGAATGTAGGCATGGTGGAGGGTTGTGAAACTTGTTGCATTGCCTGTTTTTCACACCAATGATGTGAGGTGCCAAAACTTTCTCCATGTTGAAACCCTCTAGGGGATTCCTTATGTCTTTCTACCCTCATATCCTTGATTTCTTTGGAAATATATTGTATATTTTGGAGAAGAAGTTTTGGGAACTCCTTTTCATCCATTTCTCCCGATAATATAGATGTAGTGCCCCACAGGCTGTGCCAAAATTATGCTCTGATACCATTGTAATATTCCAAAATAGGAAAAGTAGGAATATGTAACATAAAACTGGAAAATGAAGTAAATATCAATACATAAAAAAATAAGCAGATCATTGAGCCATTTTATTATATATGATAGCAGAAAATAGAGTACAAGATATTGAGGAAACGACACTCAAGTTAGGAAAAACAAGCCTCAATTGACCCTATACATCAATACATGAAAAACTGCTACTACATAAACTACTGGGAGGCCATGACTGCGCAATCCCTACTGGAAACTAGGAATGCTTGGATCTGTTGATATAGTGCTAATAAAATGACTGGATTATATATCTAGGCTTCCTAGCACAATTCCAAGATAACCCAGAAAGGGTTTTCAGAAATACACAAGATGAAAAATGCAACCCTAGGGCTGAATTATGCTCTGCAACTGTGCAACTGCTAAGAGGTGGCTGATCTAATATGAAAATAGTTTATACTCCTTGCCATTGAGTTTCCGGATGAAGGGCTTCTACCCTCATAGGAAGATAAGCTCAAGAACTTGGGTTACAAACCCTCCACTGAAACTACCCTCCTGAATTATGAAATTTATGAAGGAGATTGCGCTGCTAGAGGTAGCTGAATATTGGCCTGATGCTGAATGATGGAATGAAGCTCAAAGGAACCTCTACTGAGTGGGCACTCAAATTCCCCTGAGGATGAGGGTGGGATTTCTGCCAGGAAACACCCTTGTGCTAAACAACACAACAGACTCCACTAAAGAGCTGAAGCGTGTAGAAAGTCATAAAAGGCCAAACATAAAAAATATTCAGAATGCCCTCTATGGCTGCCATCCATCCCCTTCCTTATATGAATTGTGAGCCTCCTCCCCCTTGTCCCCACTCAATAATGATGGTACTATCATAGAGACTTCCTCCCATTATGACTGCGCTATCCTCCACTACCTCCACTCTCTCCATGAATTTGCTATTGATTTGGTCAACCTTGACCCCATCCACATGCATTGACCGCATTCACACCAAGGGGTGCTTTATTCAACTAGATACAATGATCCACTTTCACACTAGAAGTGGTTTTATTCCTACTTGTTATGGAGGTAAATCCCCTCTGTGGACAGAGGTGATCCCTACTAGCCCAGACTGGGTCTAGCAATAATCGTTCACGCTATAGTGCAGGTTCCTAATTGCAAATAAACCAACTAGCGATGAAGGCTTACCTTCCAACGCTGTTGCTTGTAGAGAAAGTAGCACTCCTGTTCCTTAGCTCTGGCAGATCATAATCCTCACGATCTCCGTGATCGGACACCTGCACACGCGAGAAACAAAACAAACGCAAGCGTAAAATCCAGCATATGAAACTATATGTCAGTTAGAGAAGACATAACTCATCATCATAATCAATAACAAGAGTGGAACCATAACCAATAGTCGCTTATCATTAATCAATCAAAAGAAGAATACAACCATAGCTCTGACGCTGAATTCTCCTTCGGAGGGTCGCCAGCGGAACACGTCTTGAAAAAACCTGTCAGGGATAGGACAAACCTCTCTCTTCGGATGTCTCGACAATGATCTCCTTGCTTGGATTTGGCCTTAAGGGAATGGATCAAAGCTCTTGCAGCATTAGGCTCTTGGGAACTTGGAGAATAGCTTGCAAAGGGAATGGCCCTCAAGGTACTATAGGTACAATCTACGGCATGTGAATCAATGAGCTGACGTCGAACACCCACAGAATCACTCGATCGGAGGCCAGTGATGAAAACCTCACGTCGAATGCGAAGAATTTGCCATTGAGGCATGCAGGCTCCAAGGTACCAGAAGGGAGTCTCTAGATCAGCTTCTTGGATAATGGGTTGAAGTTGACAGGAAGTGACCTCGATCGAAGGTGGGCCATAGTGTTTCCCACATCATCGACACGAGACAGAGGAACATAATGTTTTTGTGAATCACGATCAGACGAGAATCAGAGGAAGGTTGGTACTTGCAGAGGTCAACTTCTCTTTGAACACATGGCGGTATGACAGTGAGTTTGGAAGTATTTGACATCAACGGATTAGAGGTCATGGCGACAAGGCAAAGAGTAGATGAGAGGTCAAAAAGGATCACCCAAACCCATGGAGGCAAGTGAAAAACGAGATGATATGTCCCCAACCCAACACGAATGCAGACAAGTGCCATGTTCAAGAGCGACATACTGCCGACACGACAATGATGTTGGTTCCATTTTCCCCACCGTTTCTGGCGAGTACCTCTTTATTTTTACACAAGCTTGAAGAGGATATCATATGCTTGCTGTATAAGCCCATCCTAGTACATTTTACGAGCCCTAGGAAGGAGGAACTCGAATACCATCATTGTGACTGAATCCAATGTCATCAGGGTTTAACGAGTCTGATAAAGGAAGAACTCGGTGTCTTTTCATGTTTAGAGAGTTTGAAAAGACAACGGAAAAGTAAAATCCAACGGTCCCTTTCGTAAAACAGTTCCTCAGATCCGAAAAGGTAGAAAACTATGTCTGAAAAAACCTCCTAGTTGCAATAGGCTAGGGTATTCCTTTTTCGTAAATAATCTATCCCAACCTGAAAAAGGGGTAAATGTATACTTGGTAGATGTCGTTTCGTGACCACTTTAACGAGATCGAAACGACAAGGGCCTCGGAAATCATTTCATGTTTAGAGAGTCAGAAAAGAGATGAAAGATGACTCCTCCTGAAGGAACGAGTGGTATAAAGGGTAGCAACTGGTTCCGGTAATGGTGGAACTGCTCAGAACAAGTAAAGGTTAAGAGGCTGGCTAACAAGACCACTTATCGCAGCGGTTCCTCAGGAACGGGTGAAACAACCAAGTGAAGGCATATAATTGGCCAAGCAGATAATGACGATGGAGTGAAAAAACCAAGGTTCATCTGGAAAAAAGGCTAATAAAATGGTGATCACAAGAGGTAAAATGGGAAAGGTTTCATTTTTACACAAGCTTGAAATCAGGAAACTTTGCTTGAAGTTGGTTTCATTTTTACACAAGCTTGAAACAAAGATAAACTATGCTTGAAACTGGTTTCATTTTTACACAAGCTTGAAATGGAAACAAACTATGCTTGAAGTAAGCATGCCCCCAGCATGGTGACTCAATTTGAGGTACATTCCCCCCAAGCTTCAATCCATATGAAAGGTGGATGGAGTGAAGGTTCAAATTACGAGATCAAGAGACAAACTCAACTGGGATTTTACGAGAACTTATCAAAGACTCGAATTGAACAGGAAAGTGTTTCATTATTTTAACGAGGTTGACACATTAAAAGAACTGTCCTCAGGACACCTTATTTCATGGTTTAAGGAGCTTGGCACAAGAGAAGGAACTCTGCTCCGACAACCTTGTTTCATTTTTTAAGGAGCTTGACACAAGACAATGAACTCTGCTCCGACCAGCTTATTTCATTTTTTAAGGAGCTTGACATAAGGAAATGAACTCTGCTCCGACAATCTGGTTTCATTTTTTAAGGAGCTTGACACAGGAAAAGAACCATGCTTCGACCAACTTGTTTCATTTTTTAAGGAGCTTGACACAAGAAAACGAACTGTGCTCCAACCAAATTGTTTCATTTTTTAAGGAGCTTGACACAAGAAAATGAACTGTGCTCCAACAACCTTGTTTCATTTTTTAGGGAGCTTGACACAAGACAAGGAACTGTGCTCCAACAACCTTGTTTCATTTTTTAGGGAGCTTGACACAAGACAAGGAACTCTGCTCCAACTGACCTCATCATAATGAACAAGAAGTCATCGCTTCCAAGAGTTCCACTCCTGATGGAAGGAAAATATCTTGGAAGTTAGGACCCAATGCCCCCAGCACACGATGCACGATGGCATCATCACTGAGTACATGCACGGGGTAGGTAGCCACATAGTTGACCTGCGGTGGGGTAGATACAACAGGTGGATAAAAACCAGGAAGGGATGATGGTGGGCCAGCTGCCATATCAGGACCAAAGAACGAAAGCTGATCAATGGTCACGATCTGTCCTTCATGTGGAAAACAGACCACACGAAAAAGGGAGGAGACAAGCGCTCCCATGGCATAGGTGTAATTGCACCCCAAGATCAGATTGAAATCCAAGGGGCCTGGAACAACCATCACGTCCATATGGACAGTTTTACCTCCCAAAGTAACATGTAACCTTGGAAGGATCCCTAACGGTTGACTCGTTCTTCTGTTAAATGCCAACAGATTCTGCGTAACAGGTGCAAGCGGCGGCGAGCCAAAAGCTTTCCAAGTAGTTGAGGATATAACACTAACAGACGCGCCTTCGTCTATAATGGTGCTGGGTATGACCAAACCAAAAGCCTGTACTGTGATCTCAAAAGGCACATAATATGGAAGGCGGTATCCTGAAAATCGATTCCAATCAAAGGAAGCGACCAAACTACTCGGAGGGGCTACCATCGAACCGAGATGGTCTTCCCCTGGTGTTATGGAAGAAGAAGGAGCATCCTCCACCACCTCCATCTCGAAGGTGGGAGGAATATCCTCCGGGACCTTCTTCACGGGAGGCGAAGGAGCAGCTTCTTGAGATATAGGGACAGGAGAATCTTTCTCCAAGTCTGAAGAATCTGAAGAAACCAGAAGGACATGGGGGGTGTGAGATCCACTCTTAGCGGAAAAGACCTGGTGCACCGCTAACGAGGCCAGCTCAACTGATCCCATGACCAATGGTTGGTTAGGAACGGATTATTGAATTTGAATTTCCGGGGGAGCGGGATCGACCAAGGATGACTCTTGACTAATCGTAGGATCAGCTGGTGGAGGACTCGAAGAAAGATGTTTGTAACCACCCGGGAGGCATGGTGTAGAAACAACTGAGTTGTACAAAACTCTCTTGGCTTCATCCATATACGGACAAAGGTGAATGACATGATGCCCTTCACACAACTTACAAGGATTGGTGATCTTACCTTGCTTTTTAGGAGCCTTACCAACACTATCTGAAGACGTGCCCCCAACCTGACTCCCGGAAGCCAAGGGCAATGGCGGATGACCATTGGACCATACTTCGAGCACCTTGGGAATGCCAGGGCAGTCTCGAAGAAGATGGTCTCCCGTGCACAACATGCAAGGGAACTTGACTTTCCGTGGAGGGTTGGAAGGTTTATCAATGGAAGAATTCTTAGGCGCAATAGCCGCAGAGCTAGCCTCTCCTTTATTGGACTTCTTCTTCTTTGTCTTCTTCTTCTTCTTCTTATTAGCCACATGGTTACTCGAATCTAGACTTTCACCAGGCAAAGTAGAAGATGAGGACACAGAAATAGGAGAAGAAGGGGAGAGGTCCACCTTGGAATCAACATGATGTTTTTCAGGAGGAGGAACTGATACATTCGGGACCATAGAGGTTGAAAACAACCAAACAGGCAACCCAACAGTTAACCCAGGAAGGGACAACGTTGCCATGTAAGGAGCACCAATATTTCCAAAAGGAGGAAAAGGACCAGGATTCCCTTCGGAGGGGATTCCTTGGTTGGTGAACTCTGGAAAAGTTGCCATCAACAACTCAAAACCGCACACGGGCTAAAAACCAAGGCACACAATGAAACGACCAACAAGCAAACTCTAAAAGGGCATGTGATCGCGGGTGATTTATTTTACCACATTGAAACTTAGAAACTTCACCGTTTCATGTTTTAAGAGTCTAGAAATGGATGAAAGGTGACTCTATCTCTTTCAGTTTTGAAGCAAGCATGAAAGGACAAGCGCTTGGTGATCCTTTCAAATTTAAAGAGTCAGAAAAGATCAAATGACTACTCAGGAATACTAGGCAAAGGGTGTACCAAATAACCGTGAACTGCAATATACATCTTGGTTTCTAAATGAAAGATAAATCAACCAAGGACTTGACGTACGTGCAGGCAATCTCCCCGAATGGTGTGTCTGATGTATCATGGATTTAGGGTAGTAGACTCGAATTCCTATGGATAAAGGATAGAAACCTAGTGGGGTCTCCCTTTATATACTCGATGGTACGGGGAGCACAAGTCCGTACTAGTGCTGTCTAAAGCCAAGAGGCGAACGGAAACTACTAGGTTTAAAGACGCCGGAACACGTCTCTAGCCTAGACCACTAAATGTTGCGTTAATGTTTCAATGCTGCCTTAGTGTAAATTGAGTAAATTTTAATGTTTATCTTCAATTACGTTTCAATTTTCAGGCCCTAGCGAGTGTTATGTCTCAATCTCCTATATGCAGCTATATGACTAAAGAAATATTTCAATTCGATGAATGCTATCTAGTAAAGGGAAGAGCTTCAAACAATGATGCGACATAAAACAACACTGCAAACAAAATCTTTTCCAAACTAGATGACTTTCACTATCCAAAAGTAATTTCAAACATTCAACGATGCGAATAATGCAATGTAATCTATGCAAAATCCTCTTTTTCGAAAACTATGCAATTGTAATCTATGCACAATTTCCTTTTCCTTTTCAAATTATAAGAATGCACTCAATGCATTTTTCGATGAAATGAAAATCTACTTAATGCATGATTTTAATAAAAGAGAATGCAATCAAAGCGATTTCTAGTTTTCAATCATTAAACAATGTAATCTAAGTTCAATGATGGATCTCAAAAAATACTTTTCAATGCAATGTGATCTAATGCATTTTAACGAAAAGAAAACTTTGAGACGAAAACTAAATGAACGCAAATCTTCTTAATGAAGGATGAATGCAAAAGAGATGTAAACAAACACTAAGAATGCAATCGTTGTTTCAAACACTTTGTCACGAAATCCTTCAAAAGGCGACAAGACATATGAGGTCAAACACAAAGAGGACTTCCAAAGCAAGAGATCAAAACAAGGCATTCATTCCCTTTTACATCAAGCAATCATGGAAAGAAGACATTTCAAACAATGAGCAATGTAATCTATGCTCATACAGTGAAAAGACCGGAAGGGAAAGACACACTGGTGAAGGATTTAGGGAAAAAGTCTCAAATTTCATACACCCTGAAATTGGCCCGACTTTGTCATTGACAACTAGCGCCAACTGGAGCGACTTGCTCACTGAAAACTAGCGCCAATGCCCAATTGGCGCGGGTTGCTAACTGACAACAAGCGCCAACGCCTAAAAATGAAAAAAAAAAAAATTTCTCCCAACCAAGACCAGACTCACCACTTCAAGCAGTATCTCCAAGACTCAAATGAACCATGTAACCTAGGCTCAAAGCGAGACAAAGCGAAATTCGAATGAAGAAGAAGCCAATCACTCAAATAACGCAATGAAATGATAAAAAACTGCCAAATGAATGCAGAGGAGTAATCAAAAGGTTGACTGAAAAAATGGAAACCAAAAACTCCCAAGGGAGGATCGACACACAAGAGCACCTAGATGACCTAGGGCTAGAATGTGAAATCGATGGAAACGAGCAAACAACCGAAGGAAGAAGGTCACAGTCAATCAAACAAGGCTCCAGAACACTCAAGCAGTAAAAAAAAAAAGACCAAACACACTGATCAAGCTTAAGAAGGTCAGAATAGAGCAAACCCTAGTACCTCACAAGATTGGTGCGACTATGAGTCTGAAACTAGTGCCATAAACGAATTGGCGCGGGTAATACACTAGCAACCTGCGCCAATGGGCGCGACTGTCAGGCTGTAAAGCGCGCCAGTCAATTTTGCTAAAGAAAAATAAAAATAGACAATCCAACAAGCAGACCAGTGATGATCAAGCCAAAATCACAAAAAGAGCAAGTCAAAAGAGCCGAACAAGCAAGCAGAATCGATAAAAAACCGAAAAGACAAGACAATACTCCAAGTGTTCAGCTCATAAACTAAATCGGAGATTGACTAAAGCAGCTTTGATCTACTTCTCTAATGCAGAGAAATAGCGTTTCGAAGGCTATTTGGCTAACTTCAGGCTCCGTCTGTAGCTTACAAAGCAGAACAACAACAAGCTAGATGATCCCCAGCAGAGTCACCAATTTGTTGTGGAGGTAAATCCCCTTTGCGGACAGAGGCGATCCCTACTAGCCCAGACCGGGTCTAGCAACAATCGTTCATGCTATAGTGCAGGTTCCTAATTGCAAATAAACCAACTAGCGATGAAGGCTTACCTGGAATCCAACGCTGTCGCTTGTAGAGAAAGTAGCGCTCCCGTTCCTTAGCTCTGGCAGATCACAATCCTCACGATCTCCGTGATCGGACACCTGCACACGCGAGAAACAAAACAAACGCAAGCGTAAAATCTAGCATATGCAACTATATGTCAGTCAGAGAAGACATAACTCATCATCATAATCAATAACAAGAGTGGAACCATAACCAATAGTCGCTTATCATTAATCAATCAAAAGAAGAATACAACCATAGCTATGATGCTGAATTCTCCTTCGGATGGTCACCAGCGGAACACGTCTCGAAAAATCCTGTCAGGGATAGGACAAACCTCTCTCTTCGGATGTCTCGACAATGATCTCCTTGCTTGGATTTGGCCTTAAGGGAATGGATCAAAGCTCTTGCAGCATTAGGCTCTTGGGAACTTGGAGACTAGCTTGCAAAGGGAATGAGCAAGCTTTTATAGATGGAGGAAGGGGAGTTGGGATCCCTATAATCATGGGATTGGCCCTATCCTCAAGGAAGCTTCCTTGAGAGGTGGAAAACCACTTCCTCTACATGGAGATCCGGAGCCAAACCCCCCAACTCAAATTAGATACCAGTTTATGGATCAGTTAGGACGAAAATTCCGCCATTTATTTTTAAAAAACACTCCTTAAAATGGCTGGCGCGAGTGCGACTCTGAGACAGAGTGCCAATTGGCGTGCCCTCTTTGAAGGATTTCCCCCATTGGCGCGGGTACTGAACTGGCTTCCCGCACCAATGCAGAAAGGGGTGTTTTTAGGGTTTTTCACAAGGAGTTGTCTTCAGGGCAATGAAAGCTCATGTTTAGAAGGATGTCATGAAAGTGGTTTCAAGTCATGTCACTGTTCACAGGTCACGGAATGAGCCCTCCAATTGTGCGGGACGGGGATTGCAGGGACGGTGACAAATTGCTGTGTAACACTACTAAAAATATTTTAGGGTCTCTCTACCCACTTATTCATCTATTTTATTAACAAAAGAAAAATTTAATATTCCAACTAGCTAAAAGATAATTAGGAATATTACATTGTTATTCTTCTATTACTTAGATATTATCTTAATTATCTTATTATGTCTTTAATTAATCCAATTATCAAAACACAAGAGACACAAAATTTTGTCTCTTCAAGCCAAGGCCAAAACCTCTCCCTCTTGGAGAGGGAAACTCGAAATTAATTCTTCTTCTATATCTTCAATTGAAAAGTACCATGAACATGACACAAACCCTTGACACCAATATGCCTCTAATACCCTTGTCACTTTCTCATATCGGCTCCTTACATTGATCTTCCTTCCTGCATTGTACTGCACCAACTCTAGGGAGACTCGGTCCCTAGTGTAGAAACCCTTGCTGATATGCTTCCCTTCGTTCTCCTTTGATGTGATCTTGGTCTCCATGAATCTCCTCCTTCTGGCCTCCTTCCAACACTTCTCTACCTTTTGAAAGTCCTAAGTCCAAAATGTGTTAACACAAAGATAACCCTCAGTCCTTGCTGAGATGAAGAGATTATAGGTGCCGACCTAGACCAAAAGAGAGAGAGAGAGAGATATTTACACCTTCGTACACCTTAGAGCCCTTTATTGTCTTGTTGACACACCCTTATCTTCCTTCTCATTGTGATATGCACTATTTATTGTAGATTTATCTCTTACTATAGCGAATCTCGGTCTACCTGAAAAAATGCGAGGTAGGATATCCCAGAACTAAGGGTAAGTATACCATATTTCTCCTTCATAGATCAACCTCCAAACTTCGCTACAATCTCAGTCCTTTTCTTGCACTTTCTATTACAGAACTTGATCCAAAATATTGTATGTTTATGATTCTGTAGTCCTCTTATTTATAAAGACTATCTCCCATCTCTTTAGGACGACATGATGGACAAAATGTGAGCCGACTTGTCAAGGAGTATCTTTTAACCATAATATGAGCCGACTTCAAGGATCATATTGACAAGGTATTGGAGCATATTATTACATCAATAAATTGTATTTTGCAAGTGTAACCTCACTTCATATACATTACTCTAAATTATATTTATGACAATATGAAAAACCCCTAAAGACATCAAGAAGAAGTCTTTGACCTATAATAAAAGCTCCTTGCTCATGAAACCCCCGAGGAAAGGATTAAAAAATAAATTTTATTATCTTTGTATTCTTCATTAAATAAATTTATAATTACAAGTCATTATGAAGATCAAACCTAGATACACTTTTCAACACTCCCTCTTAACTAGGGAGGTATTCATAATGGTAAATGGTCACTTTCAATCTAAGGAATCTCATAAGAATAATTCGATTTGTAATCCATCTGTTATAGCATCATATTAAACAACATTTTTACAGTGCAAGGCCTTGACTAAAAAATCCATCTCTCCACGAGACCATGAGCTACAATACTAGTGAGACTAATGATTATAGACACCTTCATCATTGTCTCCAAGGTACATACTCCACCCGAGTGTTCACTAGGTATGACCTCTTAGGATTATTCTTATCGGGATAGCTAATCCTCAAATGATATTCATTCTTTCACGACTACTCTTTCTATGGATGCCCTAATACATCCCAAAAGAGTATTAGATGCCAGCTGATTACCCAATCCCACATTCTGTCTTCTAGTTGAAGACCAAAATGATGTGTCTATCTCTCCCTCTCAACTAGGGAGGAAATATTTCACAAAAGGAATGTACTTAAGCTTCCATCTTGGCTTAGGAATTATCGAGTTTCTTCCAAGTAAGAAACTTATTACCAGTATCCCTCTTAACTAGGGACCTGCAGTAGCAATGGTGACGCACCCAAATGCTCATGAAGAACTCTATTCAATGTCACAAATTTCTTCCTTGTTGAGGATGCTTAATCTTTGGGATCTCTTAATTAGGGCACAAATCATCCATCACTATCACTCAAGAGTCATGTATTCTATCAAAAAGTGATCCATTAATCTTCTCACCTGGTCTAGCTTCATGCCATGCTTTTTTTCTTCGAACCATATTTCTCCCAAGGATATTTCATCATATCATATGGTTATCAATTTGTGGAAGAGATATATTCATAGCCCTGGATAAGCTCATCATATATTAATTAATTATAAATATGAATTTTTAAATCAAAAGTTACCTTAGTGATGATATTTCACCATCACATCTTCTTGTAGGTATCGACATCCTTTGTTTATAGACTAACATATATCCTAAAGATATGTATTTTCAAGGGTCTCCATATTTTTTGGACTTCTATCAATTCTACATATCGTCCTAGGATATTTTCTAGTCAAGTCTTCTTGGCTTCCTTGGATGGTGAATGCTTCTTTCCATGGTTCTACTTCTAATAATATCTTCCTTTTTCTTTCTCCACACGATTTATGTCATTCCCAGGAAATTCCATTGTGCAATTCCTTGATAATGTAAAATAACCTCATATTCCATATGAGGACATATTATGTTGATTTCTTCTAGTGAAGATCATGCCTTTTGTAAACATGTGTATCAAAAGAGTTTCTGCTTTCTATATTGATCATACTTCTAAAGATATAATTATACTACCTACAACCACATGGCATGCCTTCATAGCATCTAGTGTCAACATATATATACATGTACCTCATTCTTTTCTTTTGAGTCATCCTACAACAGGTTTCCTTAGAATGACAAGTTTCATTCCCTTGACCTACTTCATCAATATGTCATCATATCCTAATCCAAGAATTCTGCAAGTTAGAGTTCTCGATGAAACATTTTGCTTTCTTTCTAACCAATGAATTCAAAGAGGATTCCATTAGAAAATTTCAACACCTATTTCCATATTGATTATTGAATGATGACCCTTGATCTAGATGACTACCTTCCATAAGTGTTGTTTTTAGTGAGGTACCCATGAGCTAATTATATCATAGTTGTCACACATCCACCTACGACGAGTGCTCTTCCTTCAAATATTTCATCATGATGCCAATTAATATACAATGCTTCCTAACATACAATTTTACAACCAACATATACCTCTTAAAGAGGAAGACGATCTCAATTAGAATAGAGATCTTTCACTTCTTCTTACTTAGGTTTCTATGAATCTTGTTCTTCCACTTCTCTAGCATCATGATCTTCTTCCTTTTTCCTCTTGTTCTTATTAGATTTGGGACAATCCTTCTTATAGTTCCCATGTTCATTACATCCATAACATCATATATTATCCATATTTCTTCCTTTCTTTTAAGCACCAAACTTACCAAATATTCCCTTTCTCCTTGACATGAAAACATAGTATTAATTCTCTTTATTTGATCTTATATCAACTTTAGATTTTAACCTTGTCTCTTCTATATTACATAGAGACCATAGATCCTGGAATGGTATTGCTTCTTTATTCCCATAGATAATTGAAGTGAAGTTTCCCCATCCCTTTGGTAGAGAATTCAACACCGCTGTAGTCATTTCTCTATCAGACATTACTTCATGCAGTTGATCTCACATTTCAGAAATCTTCATAAAATATGAAGTGATTCCTTCCTGTCTTGACAATTTTAACGTGTATAGTTCTTGTCTTAGAGATATTTCTTCCCCTGCAGTACTTCACCGTGAACAACTCCGCCAATTTTTCATATATTTCTTTTGAATATTTTAGTTTTGATACATAGGGGATGAGAGAGTCCTTTATGGATTCTATAAGAATCCTCCGGGCTCTTATGTCTCCCTTCATGTATTTGGAATGTGCTTGAGTATCTTCTTTTGAATATATAGTCACTGACCATGTAATGTAATCCATAACTACATTTTCAAATAAATTTAAATCTTTCCATTTATTAAATACAAGAAAGTTTGCAGTCCCATAAAATTTGTTGCTTTCTTTGCAAAAAGTCATTTTCATAGATTCAAATGGAGACATTAAGATACTTACTTGAGTATATGCTTTCTTCTTCTATCTGATTCCTTGTTGATGATGATGTAGAATAAAGTAGGAGCTCTCTCTTAGATTGACTTATTCAAGAGAGCTAAATCACCTTGAATCCTTGATGATGATAATGATCAAGAATGGCTTGATTGGTGACTGCGAAAATGTTGATTTGATTTCAATAACAAATGATGGTGATGGATTCTACACGGTGTCCTTCTTGATGTATATGTCCTTGATCTTCTTCAGATGGTTTTTCAATTTATGCAAACTTCCTCTTTAGAATCTAAAGATTGATTCTTCAATGTAGATCTCTATTTTTTTCTTTGTTGCCTTCTAAAAAACCGATCTTTGATATCTTGATAAATGTGTGTCTTATTGTCAACAAGCCCTTTCTTGTCTTAAAAAAAATAGCTCTAAAACCATGATGAGAATGTAGTCGGGCAGACTTTAATATAATTCTCTTACTTGATAACTACATGTGTTATACTTGTTATGATTATATTACTTAGATCTTATCTTCATTATCTTATTATGTATTTCATCAAGTCATTTATCAAAACACAAGAGGCACATAATTTTGAGTCTTCAAGCCAGGGCCAAAACCTCTCTCTCTTGGAGAGGAAAACCCAAAAGTAATCCTTATTCTAGATATTCAATTGAAAAGTACCATGACCATGACACATATCCTTGACACCAATATGCCTCCAAGACCCTTGTCAGTTGCTAATCTCAGCTCCTTAAGTTGATATTTCTTTCTCCAATGTATTGCATCGACTCTAGGGAGAATCGGTCCCTAGTATAGCAACCCTTGCTAATATGCTTCCCTTTGTTCTCCTTTGATGCGATCTTGGTCTCCAAGAATTTCCTCCTTTTGGCCTCCTTCAAGCACCTCTCTACTATTTGACAGCCTTGAGATTGAAGTGTGCTAACATAGAGATAACCCTTGATCCTTTCTGAGATGAAGATATTATAGGTGTAGACCTAGAATGAAAAAAAGTGAGAGAGAGATTTACACCTTCGTACACCTTAGAGCCCTTTATTGTATTTCTTTCATACCCTTATCTTCCTTCACATTGTGAACCACACTTCTGCTTGTATATTAATCCCTTTCTGTAGTGACTCTCGGTCTACTTGAAAATTGCAAGGTAGGATAACTTAGAACTAAGGGTAAGTATACCCTGTTTCTCCTTCGTAGATAAACCTCCAAAATTTGCTGCAATCTTAGTCCTTTTGTTGCACTTTATATGACACAAATTTCTCCAAAATATTGTATTTTTATGAGGCTACAATCCTCTTATTTATAAATATTGTCTCCCATCTCTCTAGGCCGACATGATGGACAGAAGGTGAGCCGAATTGTCAAGGAGTATCTTTTAACCATAATATGAGATGACTTGAATGAGCATATTGACAAGGTATTGGAGCATATTATTACATCAATAAATTGTATTTTTCAAGTGTAACCTCACTTCATATACATGAACCTAAATTATATTTATGACAAGACAACAAACCCCTAAAGACATCAAGAATAAGTCTTTGACCTATAATAAAAATTCCTTGCTCATGAAACCCATGAGGCAAGCATTAAAAAATACAATTTATTATATTTTTCTTCTTCATTACATAAATTCATAATTACAAGTCATTCTGAAGACCGAACCTAGTTACGCTTTTCAACATAATAGGTCTAATATGTAACTTCCTCTTCTCAATGACTCTATTATATAATTTTTTTCCTAATCTAAACCCTAAAGTCAAATTGGAACTATTTATATGCATTGTATCCAATGGATTATATATTATTCTTGATGGGAGGATGCAACAATGGAGTGGTCATCAATGGATGGATATCCATGGATGAAGGAGCTTTTCTGAGGCTAAATTCTAAGTTGCATCATAAGAAATCCTTTACTAATCCTAGTTTTAGATGAAAATTTAATATGCATTGAAAATTTACTGTTGGTCCTCCTCACATAAGATTATTTCCTATTTGAAATATTAAAAAAGTGTCTTTATTGTTTCCCTTGCTATTTCTATTAACGACCCTCCTTGAACAATGATAGTCTATCCTATCAAGCATGGAGTCCTATCTTTTTGTTTGGACTGTGGTGGTGGTGGAATATTGAAGAAATATCCTCAACCCTTATCCCATAACTTCTGTCCCATTGAGATTATTCTCGTGGTAGATCAATGAATTTTGTGTCACATGAGAATGAAATTTCTTCCTAAATACAATATGCGTGTAATCCAAACCCTTTTGAATATAATCCTTCTTAGTGTGGAGGAAATGGAGTGAATATGGTCATACCCAAAAAAAATTAGGTAGCATGCTCAACATTGTCAATTGCAAGGCCAACCAAATAGTAATTACTACTCATTATAGGGAGGACATATCTTCCTTAGCCATTTGGGATTGAAGTGGTTGTTTCATCTACAACATCACAGACTTAAGTAATTCACTTTGTTATAGTAGCACAACCTACTCTTGGGTGATAGTGCAAGTACCTCTCACCTATGGGAATGCTACAAGGTTGCACACTAGTCAATTGTTAGATGCACCTATAATGGGAAGAAGGGGTGGTAGGTCCACTCTTGTCACTAGGTCATAATACCTTTGGTGTGTAAGAAGAAAACCCCTTTTCATTCACACCTATGAGTCTTATGAACTAGTGCACTTAGATGAATATCCATATCTTATGCAAATCTAGGGATTCTTTTTATTACCTCCTTTACTCATGATTTCTATTAGTAATGGCCACTTTCATTGTTGCTTTTGATACTCTTCTATATATTGGGCCCTCCTCTTTATGGCTCTCTCCATAAGCCTTGGGACGAGAATGAACTCCAATGTTTCCACCTTTTCTTGCAAATTTATGCTACCATATAGTTTCCATAATCTTATGGCATGATAGTTCCATGTACTTATAATTTATATTGTTGGTCGTATGGATATATAATCCTTGTTGGGGTCATGGGTGGTCCATGTGACGACTCCACATATTGATTGGAAATAATTCTAAAATATGGTATTATAGTTGAACAAATTTTTGTCATTGATGTGAAAGGGCTTATATCATTGATATTATATATAAGTATCCAAGTATATTAAAAATGGGGTTCTCGTGAAAAAGGAGAAGTCAAATTGTGAAATGGTGGTTTCAAACCCATGATTTAGGAAGCCCATAGTATTTTCCCATGGTATTTGGAAAAGTGAAATAAAAAGAGGAGTTAATTATTTAATTAATGAATTCATGTAATTTTTTGAATTAACACATCTTTTCATTAATTGTTATGATAATGTATAAAAGAAGAAAACATTGGAAGGAAAATGTGTGTGAGAAAAAATGTAATTTGTGGAGTGAATGAGTTATCTTGGCATTTTTGATATAATTTTTTTCCAGGCTTCTTCAAATGGTGAAATTTTTAGCATATTGAGGAGAGATTGAGAGTAGCATCTGGTTAAAATTTTAAATCTTGGTTCACTATAACTATTGAGATATATGTTAAGGAATAGATGGAGTATCAATGTCCATGTATGTTATGGGTTCACCCTCTTCCTCCTCAGTCAATTCAAAGGATGGAGCTTCATCAGCATAGATTTTTTCAGTAGTGTCAATTTGAAATAATTTTGGTTTCTTTCATTTATGTCTTGGGGAGTATTTTTCATCAGAATAGTAGCAGAGTCCTTATTTCCTTCTTTCTTCCATTTCTTCCAATGACACTTTTTGAAGTTTAAGTGTTTTGTTTCGGGTTGTAGTCAAGGTGAGACATGCCTGTGCAATGAAATTTGGAGGATTCGATTGGGAATTTAAATTGACTTCTACCTTTATGACCTTATTGCATGATTCCAACCAAGTAGTTGGGTGATGCATTATGACATGGACTTAAATAGCTTCCTTTAAGCCATTGATGAAAATTCCAAGTAAAAGGAATCTCCTAGTCCTTCAGTTTGGATGGCCAATTGTTCAGAGGCTACAATATAGTCTTGTACTGTACTCATTTTCTTGGTATTAGTGATACAACCCAAAAAGTGAGATTCCTAATCAAAGCGGTCACAAATGGATTTTGAGAACATGTTCCAAGTTGGCCTCCCTGGATAGCATTTTTGATGCCACTTCCACCCTTTCCATCGCTCTTGGTCCAAGTAAAGAGCTCCCAAATGTAGTTTAGTGTCATCTTCCCGAATATTGTCAAGGCATAAATACTGTTCCGTTTGTGCCACCCATACTGCTAGGTTAGAGCCATCAATTTTGTACAAGTCCATATTGGGTGTCCAGTGGCTCGAATATTAGTGACCTCCATGGAAATGAATGTGAAGGATGGATTCTCCTTCTATGTGTACATAAACATTATGTTCTTCCCTTATGGGTTTGCGAGACATCTACAGGGTAGCTAATGCTTCTGTGATTTTTTTAATGGATGTCTATAAGTGATCGAATATTTTCTTGAGGGCTTTGAATCTTTGCACTTCCTTCTACGCAACCATAACTTAAGGTTTGGTACCGTAAATACAATAGCCTTAGTAAAATTTTGAGTTTACTTAAGAGTAGTATGGCTGGAAAGAGAAAAAGCTTAGGAGTCTAGTGATGTGGATCACTTGAAGTCACGTCAGGAAAAAATTGGGACTGCATGAAAATGAGGGGGTTACAGGTAAATGGTACCACTGCGATCAACTTGTCATCCTGAATCTTATGGGATGGGTATCTTTCAAGCATCCCATGATGGCCCCTGATTTTTTTTTCTTATACTCCGAAAGAAGTTTTAATCCCAGCTGAACAATAATGCAGTGGTCGAAATCTAGAATGCTTGATACTGCCAAATATCCTGTGAAAATCAGGTCTAGATTGTATTAACCAAAACCCTAAAGTCTTGGTACTTCAAAATGTGTTTCGACAATATGATCTAGACTATGGTGGCCAAAGCCATCACTGCACAAAGAGTCTGATCTATGCTATGAAAACCCCAAATGTTGAGTCTAATCTGTACAACGATGACTGAACCCCACTACTAGATCTGAGCTCCGATGAAAAGGTAGGGGGGGAGGGATCCCCAGATAGTTGAAGGAACTATGGTCACAAAATACTGTTAGGTGCTAAAGATTGCAATATATATAGGGGTCCAACAATAGTACTTGACCCAATATTTCAGAGCGCTAAGGAAGATAAACCTTACCCTTATCCATACTACTTGAGTACCCTATTGTACATGTGAGTAATCCCTTTAAGTGTTGTTCCCATTGTACTATAGTATTAAGATGGCTGATGGATTATCTAAGGTTAGGTTTTAGGTTACCCTAGGGGGGATTTTGATATACCCAAGGGTACGTGGAAGTAAAATTTGTGCATGGTTCTGTCTATTGTGATACAACTTGAAGGGGTACCCATAGGGGTTACAAGGGAGTCCAAAAAGTGTGACCACCTCTTGTAGTTATTGAGTGCATGCCTCCCAAAATCTGCAGGTTTATGTGATCAATGACATATCCCATGGTTTTAAGATGCCGAAACATGTCTCTAGCCTAATAAAATTCTGCGAAAATTGGAGGTACAACTGGCCCTGGAAAGTGTTATGATACCACTAGTTATGCACTTGACCTGCAAGAATAACATAATGAGAGAAATACAAAACAATATTTCTAGAAACATAGAAATATCACATGAATTGAGACAAGATGCAAAAATATTTTATTATTCAGAAGAAATATATTAGAATGTTCATTTGCCTCTTCGAGGGGGAAACCTCCAATAGAGAATAGCTCAATTACAATAAGACTCGATGATTATTCCCTTACCATATAATACTATTTATAGCTTTATGACATCCAAAACCATAACTAATATTGGTCCCTTGCATAATACGAGTTAACCACTTTATTATTAACTGTGGCCTATTTATAACTAATTATGGTCCCTTTTCTATAATGCGGGTCAACCACTTACAATTATTGTTAATGTGGATAACCACTTATGTGATTTATTGACTCAACTAACTAACTATGATCTTGACTAGGCCCCTCAGGCTTATTACATAAATAAAGGGGTTAGTGTTGGACCCTAACAAAACATAATCATCTAAGTTTTCTTTAGGTCAACAACTATGATAGTGGTGATAAAAACACTACTTTGTGTTGGACACATATAAAGCATCTCTAAGGCTAAAGTAGCACACAAGGCCTAGCCAAATAGTCTAAAATATAGTAATTTTTAGTGGATTTGAAATTATGATTATTCCTAAAAATTTCTAAATTTTATTTTTTCACACAAGGTATAGAATTCACCATGGATTTCTTAATATGAAGATGATTTTGAGGTTCAGAGGCTTGTTACTCCTTGGAAGACACAGTGTTCCCATAATTGTGGGATTGAATTGAGAGATCCACTTGAGAACTAAACATATAGATGTTTTATGGAATATACCTCAAAGTATAATATCCTTAGTTACTCCCTTATTTAGGAATAGGGTTAGAATAAACACCAACAATAAGTTGCTTACCTTGAGTGAAAGGGTTGTTAAGCATGAATTACTAACTAGAAGAGGCCTGCTATGCTAACAAGTATTGAGCATCTTGAATCATAGGGCAAGGGTAAGCAAGATGATATTATTTATAAATCTTGCAAGGAAACCTTGATTTACTCTTTTGTTCCTTCTTTACTCAGCCAATATTTGTAGTGTCCTTATTTTCATTATCTTTCTCCTCTGTGTTCTTCTTGTTTCCCTATTTCTCCTTCTTTCCTATGGATTATTGATTTCCTTTGGGATTGGAACACTAGACTACATTAACGATGAAATTTTTCATAGGGTAAGGGAATGTTGCTTGATTTTTCCCAGCAAATGGAGCATGTAAGGATGTTTGTTGTAATTGGTTTGTGAGCAAACTCACAATGGTAGGATCGAAAAAAACAAAAACACCATCAACATGAGGTCCTAGATTCAACTTATCCACATTGGTACTAGGTTACAGTGCATTAGGCGGGATCTCATAGAGGAATATAAAATGTGATTAAAAAAAATCAAGTTGTTGAGCCCTAAATATTTCCTACTTTTTTGTGTATAGTTTTGAGAGAGATAAATGGTTTGATATGTATGGAAACAATGACTTAAGGAACCATTCTAATAAATACTCATTAAGGATTTTATTATTGATAATTGACTTCATCCTCTACCACTCTTGAATATGATAAGATATAAGAGAAAATTTTTCTTTCCTAAAAATGGAAAAGAGTTTAGCCATGACATCATAATGAATATGTAGTTGGAATTGGTTAAAAAAGACGATGCCCAAATCATTAAACTTTGAAAATGAACCCCCCTTCAAATTTATAGGCCACTTGGTTGAAACCCCTGTAAGGATGCATTGAAGAAGCTCAACCTGATCAAATAATTGGTCAGGGGGTTTGAGGAATACCTAAATTGAAAAGTAGTAATATGATCGATATGTTCCTCGCTAATCTTTCCTTTAAACTTTGGTACGTTAGAATGAAGTTTGGTGGGGTCTGTCAAACCAGGAGGTAACTCCTCAAAATAAGAATGTGTATTAGCTGAAGAATGCACATGGATTTATACATGAAGGTGAGGCTATTGGGATTCATCTCCCAATGACTCTTGGCCTTCCTTATTTCCTAATAATAATTAATATACAATATTAAATATGCACACCCATCCATAGGATTAGGTGTCAACATTCCCCCCTTTAATCTGAAGGGATGTTGGTGAGTCCAAGCATCGATCTGAACTTTTAAAACTTTTCTCTTCCAAGTGCTTTGGTGAAGATGTCAGCAGTTTGCTCATTTGTGGAACAATGATGTAGATGGATGGTTTTGGCCTGAACATGATGTCGAATTAGATAGTACTTTGTATTGATGTGCTTTGTTCGATCATGGAACTTTGGGTTCTTGGCCAACTTTATTGCAGAAGTGTTGTCGATCATGAGTGGTGTGGAATACATTTGTTTCATCTGCAAATCTTCCAGGATTTTCCGGAGCCACACAATTTCCTTTGTTGCTTTAGCTGCTACCACATATTCTGCGTCGGTCGTGGAATCTGCTGGAACTGACTGTTTGCGTGATCTCCATGAGACAGCTCCTGATCCAAGACTCATGGTGTAACATGTAGTAGACACCCCTGTTTCTTTGTCGCCATCAAAGTCTGAATCAGAGTATCCGATCAAGCTGAAGTCGCCTACCTGTGTATATTTGAGTCCAAAGTCTTGAGTCCCCTTCAAGTACCTTAGCACTCTTTTTACAGCAGACCAATGTCCTTCACAAGGTTTTTGCATGAACCTTGAGAGGATTCCAACAGCAAATGAAATGTCAGGTCTGGTGGTGGTCAGGTAGATAAGACTTCCTACAAGCTGTCTATACTTGGTTGCATCCTCAAATTCCTTCCCTTCAATAGATGTGAGCTTCAAGTTTTGTTCCATTGGAGTGGTTAAGGGATTACAGTCATCCATGCCAAATTTGTTCAAGAGATCTCCAATGTACTTCTTTTGAGAAAGAAATATGAATTTAAGATGTTGAATTACTTCAATACCCAAATAGTAATGAACATGACCCAAATCAGTCATTTCAAAACCTTTCTTCAACTCTTTCTTCATGGATGTAATATAGCTCTCATTGTTTCCTGTTATCAAAAGATCATCTACATATACCACAAGATATACAACTGTTTTTCCAACTTTCTTAACAAATAAAGTTGCATCATCAAGATCAAAATGTTTGAAATCAAGTTTCAGAAGATGCTCGGTCAATTTCTCATACCAGGCTCGTGGTGCTTGCTTGAGGCCATACAAGGATTTCACAAGTTTGCAAACTTTGTGTTCTTGACCCTTTATCACAAATCCTTCTGGCTGGGACATATAAAATTTCTCCTTCAGATCTCCATTCAAGAAAGCTGTTTTTACATCCATCTGATGAACTTTCCATCCACTCTGAGCTGCTAAGGCAAAGAGAGTCCGGATGGTGGTCCATTTTGCTGTGGGAGCAAACGTTTCTTCATAATCAATTCCTTCCTTCTGTGCGAATCCTTTTGCCACAAGCCTGGCCTTGTGCTTGTCAAGTGAGCCGTCTGTTTTGTACTTGTTCTTGTAGACCCACTTACAGCCAATTGGTTTCGTTCCCAAAGGCGGATCAACCAGCTTCCAAGTGCCATTCTTTATCAAGGCATCATACTCCTTCTGCATCGCTTCTTTCCATTCATCATGAGAAGAGGCTTCTTTGAAGGAAGTTGGTTCATGATCTGTAGACAAACTCAATTCACAGTTATAAGCAATATCCATATCAACAGGGGAATCAGAATTATCTACATCACCTTCGATTTCTTGAGTGGAATTTCTGGTTCCTATTTTTCCAACCTCATCAGGATGAACATCCTCCAGTGTCTTTGTCAGCCATTTGGGAGGACCTTTCTGAGATGGCCTAGGCTGGTCACTTGACTGAGTTGGGATTGATTCAAGATTCAATCTCCCAATTCTGTCGATCACATCATCTAATGTGTCATCCGTGGTTGTTTCTTCATGTGGGGGAGAGAGTGCTTCAGGATATGATTCCACAGTTTGATTCAATATCGGGATCCCCCCTTCAAGGTGTGGAATCACATTATCAAATTCTTGGAAAGACTTTGCATGTGTGAATCTGTCCAGGCGATCAAGTTGCCGCTCAACAACCTTGTCACTTTTGGAAGATTCAAGAAATATGACATCTCTTGCTATCACAAACTTTTTATTTGCTTCATCATAGAGACGATATCCTTTGGAGGTATTGGAGTACCCCAAGAAGATACATTTTCTGCTTCTAGCACCAAGTTTGTTCCTTTGACCCTTGGGTATCAAGGCATAACAGGTGGACCCAAAGACCCTGAAATGCTTTATCGAAGGAATGTGGCCATGCCACATTTCAAAAGGAGTTTTGTTTCTAATTGAACTTGAAGGACACCTATTCTTTATGTAAACAGCACATAGAACTGCATCAGCCTAAAACATCAATTTTACATTCTTGAAAAATAACATGGAGCGGACCATATTTAAAATGGTTCTGTTCATTCTTTCAGCTACACCGTTCTGTTGTGGATTATATGGCACAGTTGTTTGATATTTGATTCCATGTTGACGAAGATAATTTTCAAATTCGTTTGAAGTGTATTCTTTTCCATTATCAGTACATAGAGAGCCAATATGTGTTTGTGCATCATTTTCAATCCATGCATGAAAATTCTTGAAAGTTTGAAAAGCATCAGACTTATTCTTTAGTAAGTAAATCCAACACATTCTGGTGTAGTCATCAATAAATTTCATCATGTATTTGTTTCCATTTGCAGAAGCAATAGGCATAGGGCCACATAAATCTGAATGAACAAGTTCAAGTTTCCTATGTGCTCTTGAGTGTGAATCATGAAATGGCTGTTTGCTATGCTTTCCTAGAATACAAGCATCACATTCCTTAGGTTTTCTAGGAATTGTGGGCAGTCCATCAACACCATTTTTCTTCAACAAACGAAGGCTGTCATAGTTTAAGTGTCCAAATCTAGCATGCCATAAAAGACTTGATGGGAATGTACCTTCATCATGATGTGAACTGAATGCAAAGTTTTGAGCATGAGCAGATGAACCTTTCGGCTTCAAGAGTCTCCCTTCTTCTATTCCCTCCATGACAAGTGAGTGATCTGATGCTTTTCTGACCTCTGCCTTGCCATCAAACAAGTGAATTGAGTGTCCTTGCTGCCGGATTTCGACCAGGGACAGCAAGTTTCTCTTCAACTCGGGGAGGTATAGAACCTCATGTAGGATATGATCAGGAAGACCAGGCAGTTTAAGCCTGACTGTGCCAAGCCCTGATGGCTTGAGTTTGGATTTATCTGCGAAATATACTGCTCCATCAACTTTGTCAGTGAATTCTTCAAAAAATATTTTCTAAATGTCATGTGACATGTTGCTCCTGAATCTAGCAACCAATCATCTCTCCATGAAGTAAATGAAACATCAAATAGGTTTTCAGTTACTCCATTGTTACAATGTGCTAGAGCAGAATGAGCTGATTCAGCTGGTTTACCTTTGTCTTTGTCATCAGTTTTACCTCTGTCTTGATTTGTTTGCTGCTGAGCTTTAGATTGTCTGCCCCCCTTTTCTCTGAAGTTTCTTCTTCGTCTTCTGCCTTCTCTTCCTCTGGATGGATCTGAAGCATGTCTCTTTTCTCTCTGTGCCAAGTAGGCAGCCTCTTTAGAAGATGAAGGGACTGTCATCTTCTTTTGAAGGAGGAGAGAAAAAAAAAAACTTTGCTGGAAAAAAAATCTTCTGAAGAGGAAAAAATTTATGCTATAAAAACTTTCAACTCTTGAAATCTGCTCTATTAAAGGGGCAAAAACTCTTGCTGGAAAAATACTCTGAGTTTAAAAAACTCTTTGCTGGAAACTAAATTCTGCACAATAATTCTTGCTGAAGACTGAATGTAAATGAACAAAAAAAAAACACTTTGCTATAAACTGAATTATGCACAAAAAAAAATATATGTATATTTTTTTTTTTTTTGTTTGGGAATTTTTTTTTATGAAATGGTAGGGAGGGCGATATTGTGAAATGGAAAAGTGGCATGGGAGGGTATAATATAAAGTGGAGGGGGCGGTATTAAATGATGGGAGGGGCAGAAGTATACAACGCATACCATGACAACGCACACCATGATAATAAAACCATGTAATCACAATAAAACACAACGTTTAAATATAATGACAACGTTTAAATAAAATGCGTGGGCGGTATGGTCGACGGTGGTACCATATGAATGGACAATGTTTAAATATGAACTGTGGTATTAAATATGAGCGGTATAAAGGAATTGGAAAAGGCGTAATGAATATGGGAGGGGCAGCGTATGAGGCGTAATGTATGCAGAGACGGTGATATATATATTGGGAGTGGTATTGTATATGAATGGTGGGGCGGAAATATATATCGACAGACAACAATAATATTATATGACAGCGTATTGAACAATGGTATTGAAAGCGTATTGAACAATGGTATTGGTGGTATTATAAATGACAGGAGGGCGTGTTAAACGCAGGAGGGGTGGTATAAATGTAAACGATATAACAAAGCAGTGAACCAGCGTTCATTTAAAACCAGCGTTTCATTTGTCAAAGCAGTGGACCAGCGTTTTATTTAAAACTGGCGTTTTCAATTGACAGTCAAACAATAAAACCAGCGTTGTATACAATGGAAAATGGAGCGGCGTTGGATGAATGTATGCGTTGGACATCGTTGAATGAATGTATGACACAGTTATTATATGGAGAGAACATATGTTATGAAGGGCAGGGACGGCCGAAAGGCCATGGGAAGACTACTGTAGATTGCTGCGCGTGAGGGAAAAGTGAAGAGCGGGAGTAGGATGATAAGGGAACGTAGACAGTGTGACAGCGTGGTATTTAAACTTTGACAACAGTGTTTATAAATTTGGCAGGTGCGCAGAGGGCGAGGCAAGGAGAGTGGGGGGAGTGTGTGCGTTGAAATGAGGGGAGAGGAGAAGTCGATAGGGAAATGCAAAGCGCTGTATGGAGAATGTAGCAGTGAGGGCGAAGTGTGGAGAGGCGTTGGGTAGGTAAGGCGTTGGGAGAGTGGAGGAGGCCCAAAGGGCCGTTACAATTTTTTTTTTGAAATGGAATCTTGCAGAATGACAGAGCCTGCAATTTGTAGATTGACAGAGGAGCCTGTAGTCTTCAGGAGCTGCAGGAGCTGGAGCTGCAAATGTCAGGGTTAAATAGAGAAAAAAAAATGCAGAATAACATTCTAGCAATTAATGAGCAGCAAAAAATATTAATAAAATTGACTGAGCAAAGGAAAGGGAGTTACACCACAGGCAGAAATGCCAATAGTGGAGCTGGCTCTGATACCATGTCAAACCAGGAGGTAACTCCTCAAAATCAGAATGTGTATTAGCTGAAGAATGCACATGGATTTATACATGAAGGTGAGGCTATTGGGATTCATCTCCCAATGACTCTTGGCCTTCCTTATTTCCTAACATAATTAATATACAATATTAAATATGCACACCCATCCATAGGATTAGGTGTCAACTAGGGGCCAATTTTGATTATTCCACACCAAATCAATTTTTAATTTCAAAAGATATTGAAAGTTCAAATTTGTTAAAAATGTTAGTCATGGTTGAGAGACATGATTCTAAATCCCAGAAGGAGGGCTGCCTTTTTGGCTGAAGCTTGGAAAAGAAAATCCTAGGTTTTGATTGGTGCTAGGTTACCAAGGGTTGTTTCTAGAAAATCACGAGTTCATATTAAAAAATTGATTACTCTTGGAAAAGGAAGGTAAAACTACACTAGAAATATTCCCATCACTTTGGGAGGGGTTTCGACAATTCAATATCCCACATGAGGGAAAATTCCCTTGCATGGGATTCCAATAGTTAGAAAAAGGCATGAACTTCATTGATATCTTAAAAGGAGGGAAAACATTAATCTACTAAAAAAATAATGAAAAATAAAACAATACCAATAAGACCACTAAAGGGTGGGAATATTCCACCCATTTGACCCACAAATTGATCTAGGTGGATATTAGTGGCCACCCTCCTCTTCCACTAACTCAATGATTCGCTATCTTCTTGGAAATTATTCTATGGTTTTTTGGGTCCCAAAATTTCAAGGTTGTTTTGAAGCCATAAATGATAATTTTTGACCATTTGGGGGGCCAAGGGTTTCCATGGCATGTCTTGTACCAAAATAAAAGTTTCAATCCTTGGATATTTATTTCTAATGGGTTAGTGTGCACCGAAAACATACATTGTATGCAAAATTTGCGCCCTCGGGAATTTGATGTACCAAATACATCAAGGAAAGTTGATGGACCTCTAGGTTCTTTCTTTATGTTAAAAGGCCATTATTTCAACCTCTTTTAATAACATTTTTTTCAAGTGCATGTAGTTGGCATCTCTCTCCATTCATAGATAACTACCACAATTATATCCAACTTGTGCTCTATAATATTTTTTACTTTTCAATAGAAGTTGGGTTTTCACTATATTAATGTGATCTTTGCTATACTGCTTTATGTGTCTATTCCATTTCCTTTCCTAATTTCATTTTTTCCTTTGTACAGGGTCTTAGAGGAATCTTCTCCTTGTTGTTTCTTAGTGCATGCCCCCAATGAGGCCAGGGTATAAGGAGTTGGACCTTGATCTAGTTTCACTTGGGAATGACCACCCTTGCAAACCTAAGTGGATACCCTTGGTGCAGGAAAATAAATATGTTAGAGTAGGATATGCTATCAAGTTGTCGCTCGAGGAAGAACTCGCGTGATAGAGAAATGAGATGTAAAATTTCACCCAATCCTTTAAAAAATGCCAACAATAGCCGAGGCACATTCATCAAGCGACAATTTTGGAGGTGACACCCTTCAAGGTACAAGTTAACTTTGATATCCCCTTATTTGAAGACCAGTAAATGTAGATTTGATAGAAAAATTGGGTGCAAGTGCTAAGGAGAGCTGTTCACTCTTCCCTCTCTTAATAATTTATTTCACCAAAGGAGTCTACTTCAAAACCTTGCTTCCATTTCATTTATCAAATTCATGGAATTTGATTAATGAAATACCATAGTCCAATCTTATATAAACACTCAAATAATATGATCTCTGGTCCTTTTAAATAAAGCGCTCGTAACTATATCTCACTTTTAAACACTTTAACTATTGCTGAAACCCTTTTGAAATATGGCAATAAGGTATTTGAACCGAATTTTAAACCTTTTGGAACAATATCTAAGTCTCAACTTAAGATAATAAAGCGCATTTAACTTCTGACATAAAGCACTTAATCAACACTAGCCCACATATTCATATTCCAATTATTTAATAAATAATTAAATAACCCAAAGAGTGCTGGCCCATACCTCAGATATCGACCTTGCTACTTTAAATGCGATTGCTGTTCGATCTTCCACAACCCGGATCCAACGAGATTCACATTTTTTTTAGAACAGAGCCTTAACACTCAGAAAAAATGCGAAATGGGTGGTATCGCCTTGGTGACATGGAGGATTTTAACAGGATCACATTTTATTTTTTGAAACCACTTCCTAGCCAAAATATTGTGCGAAACGGGTGGTATCTTCTCAAGACCACTCAACCTTCAATGAGTATAGAATATGCTCATTTCAACATTTCCATGATGATTTAGCTCGTTTCTTCGTTCGACATCGATTCAGACAACAACATTCGACCCCAACTGGTATCGCTCTAGTAACAAGGCTTCCCACTCTACTTCAAACATATTAAATGTCAGATTAACAAGCTGCGTTCTTTAGAAAACTCATCGATTCCTATCGAAACTTTACACAGAACTTTAAAATGCACTCAATACAGATCTAAGGCAAGCGTATAAAATACAACAACCTTCTCTCTATTATAAACCAACAATTTATAATTCGAATTAATCGGTCTCAATCACAGAACATGACTCGATTCTTGTGAACCTTTAGACAGAGCTTCAATATGTTTTAAATGAACAGAATCAAACATTCCAATTGACTTCTACACAGTATATACAAAACCCAATAACTCACGAGAGTGGAGTCCTCCGGGGATTGCCAACATAGTAAAATCTATGAAACACTGCAAGTTTTATTGGAACAGAGGTGAAACCTCTCAATCCCAGTTTTCTAGATCCAACTCCCCCTTCCCACTGGTTCAGGGTTACATTTATAAGTCTTTACATGACTGTTCAGTTCCTTCTTGGGGACCGGTTTATTCTCATTAAAATAAAAGCCTAATTACATAATATTTCTCTAATTATATCAACATAAACTAAATAGATTGACACAAATCAACTATTCAACTCCTTCAGTTACTAAAATAACCCTATCTGATCTAAGTGCAACTGACAGCTAAGGTATTGACACCTTTGCTGGTACATTTCTCTGAACTTCTCAAGCCCTTCTAGCCACAACATGTGGACAATTTTCTCACATTGCTGACTAGACTCAAATACCCCTGCATCAGACTCCTGAGGGCAATTTTCTTCATGGGCTCCTGTCCATGAGCTCTTTCACAGAACTGCCTAGCTTTTGCAACATTTATTCTGTCATCCAAGTAGCATCTTCATCTGGCTGGTCCTTCCACTTGATCAAGTACTAGAAATATTCCTGTCCTCTGGTTCTTTTAAACACCTTCTTGTCTAAGATCTTCTCTGGCTGTAATGGTTGTGCTGTAGGTAATTGTTTTACCCACTCAATCTGCTCTTTATCTGCTAGTCCTTCATCTGTGCCGCCATCTTCATACTTGTATAAATCTACAACATTAAATATTGGAGATATCCCAACATCAGAAGGCAATTAAATTTCATAAGCATTAGCAGAAAATTTTCTCAATATCTTGCATGGTCCTATCTTCTTGAACTTCAATTTGTTATACTTATTCTTTGGGAATATTTCTTTCCTCAAGTGTGCCAAAACCAAATCATCAACTTCAAAACTAACTTATCTTTTTCTCAAATCTGCTCTGCCCTTGTACTTGATGTTGCTGCCTTGTAGCTGTTGTTTTACCTACTCATGTATTTCTTGGATCTCTGAAGCAAATTCTTCTCCATCAGCACTCCTCAACTCTGCCTTTCCCAAGTTTCTCTATTCAAATGTCCCTCTGGGGTGCATTCCATAAACAATATGGAAAGGAATCTGTCATGTACTTCAGTTCAGTGAATCATTGTATGCATATTCTGCCTGTGGTAAGATATGATCCCATTGCTTAGGATGCTCTCCTGCAAGACTTCTCAAGAATACCTTAGTTTTCCCATCAGTATGAGGATGATAAGCTGAGCTGAAACTCAGTTTAGTACCAAGCTTCTTCCACAATGTCCTCCAAAAATGACCCACAAATCTAGTATCTCTATCAGAAACAATACTTTTAGGCAACCCATGCAATCTAACAACTTCTTTGAAAAACAAATTAGTAACATGACTGGCATCACTGGTTTTATAACATGGGATAAAATGTGCCATCTTGGAAAATCTATCAACCACAACAAAAATTGCATCATTCCCTCTCTGTGTCTTGGGAAATCCTAAAACAAAATCCATACTTACCATATCCCAAGGCCTTTCTGGAACAGGCAATGGAATGTACAACCCCGCATTTTGGCTTCTCCCCTTTGCATATTGGAAAATTTTACAATTCTTCACAATTTTTTCCAGTTCAGATCTCATTCTTGGCCAATAATAAAAATGACTCAGCTGCTCCTAAGTTTTATCAGCGCCAAAATGTCCAGCAAGTCCACCACTATGCTTTTCTTTTATTAAATTCTCCCTCATAGAACAATTTGGTACACACAATTGATTTCTTCTGAACAATAAGCCCTCTTGCAAGAAATAATCCAACCATTGACTTCTGTCTATCAACATAGGGTTACAACATGCTTCAAATGCTTCTTTCAAATCCAAATCTATTTTATAAAGTTCCTTAAGAAAATCAAATCCTACCACTTCAAATTGAGTTTCTTGAGCAAGCATGTTTTTCCTACTCAAAGCATTAGCTACCTTATTTGCTTGGTCACTTATATGCTTCAAAACAAAGTTAAAAATTTGGAGATATTCAACCCATTTGGCATGTTTATGATTCAATTTAGGCTGCTACATAATATACTGCAAAGCATGATTATCTGAATATAGCACAAATTCTTGGACATTAAATAATGCCTCCACTTCTTCAATGCCCGCGCAATGCATAGAATTCTTTCTCATAAGAGGAGTATTTCCTTCTTGCCTCATTCAGATTCTCACTGAAATATGCTACAGGCCTATCATCTTGACTCAACACAACCCCAACAGCTTCTCCACTGGCATCACACTTCACTTGGAATGGATTACTAAAATAAGGAAAAACTAGAACAGGTTTCTCGGTTATCTTCTGTTTCAAAAGCTGAAAATTCTTTTTAGCTTCAGCTGTCCATTTGAATGGTTGTTTGTCCTTCTTTATAGTCTCAATGATGGGTGCATTAATCTTGCTGAAATTCCTTATGAATTTTCTGTAAAAACTAGCAAGTCCATGGAAACTTCTTACCTCAAAAACACTTCTTGGTGAAGGCCACTCCAAAATTGCCTTGACCTTTTCTGGATCCATCTTCATTCCTTCAGCAAAAACAACAAAACCTAGATATACCAATTCTTCTTTCATGAATGAACACTTCTTTAAATTTATCAGCAACTTCTCTTGATGTAACTTCTTCAAGACATAATTAAGATGCCTTAAATTTTCTTCCTTTGTTTTGCTGAAAACTAATATGTCATCCATATATACTATTACAAATTTACCAATAAATTCCCTCATAAAAGTGCTAGGTGCATTTGATAACCCAAAAGGCATTACCAACCACTCATACAATCCTTCATTTGTTTTAAAGGCTATTTTCCATTCATCACTCTCCTTTATCCTAATATGATGATATCCACTCTTCAAATCTAATTTTGAAAAATATTTTGCTCCACTCAAACAATCCATTAAATCTTCAATCCTAGGAAAAGGGAATCTATACCTGATTGTTATCTTGTTGATTTCTCTTGAATCATTGCACAATCTCCAACTTCCATATTTCTTTGGACTCAACACTATAGGTACTGCACACGGACTTAAGCTTTCTCTGATTAGACCCTTGTCAACCAATTCCTGCACTTGCTTTCTGATTTCTTCATTCTCTGTGGGATTCATTTTGTAGGCTGCTTTATTTTGCAGATTTGATCTTGGAATCAAATCTATCTAATGGCTGATTTTTCTTACAGGTGGTAATTCATCAGGAAAATCATCCACAACAATATGACAATAATTGTCCAACATTTCTTGAATTTCAATTGGCAAATCAGAATTTTTTGTAGAAGTAAGCACTACTTTAGGTTTGCAAACTAAAGAAAAATTTACCTCTTCCTCTTCAATATGTTGTAAGTACTCTTTCCCACTCAGCAATAAAGTCTTTGGATCAAACTTTTTTCTTGATGGTTCTCCTTCCTCCATAGGTATCAATGTTTGATGCACTCCATCCTTGAAAAACTTATAAGTGTTCTTCTTACCATCATGCATTGCTGCTCTGTCATACTGCCAAGGTCTGCCCAGCAGTATGTGACACACATCCATAAGCATCACATCACACATGATTTTGTCCTTGTAGCTGCCATCTGCAAATCTATCTCACATTGCTCCTTCACAATCAACTGGCGTCCTTTATGAAGCCATGACACCTTGTAGGGTGTTGGATGTTACCTTGTCTTCAATTTTAGTTTCTCTATCACCTCTGTAGAGACCAAATTGTCTGTGCTGCCACTATCAATGACCAATTGATAGCATTTCCATTGGAATTTGCACACACTCATGAACAAAGTCTTCCTTTGTGCTGGTTCAACAACTTCTTTTGTTTGTTTTAACAAAACCTTATTGACCACCAAATATTCTCCTCTCTCTGGCATAATTTATTCTTCTATTTCAGACAGCCTTGCTGCTTCTTCTCCAACCTGAGCAAAAATTGCATTTCTCTGACTGGTACCCATATTCTCTGGGCATTCATAGTGTTTATGTCCCAATTGGTGACATCTGTAACACCTCACTTCTCTTCCTCTGTTTCTACCTCCTCTTCCTCTTTAGGAACTCCTTCTGCCCCTTGCATCACCTTCTGTGGATGCATTCTGAGGTGAGCTACTGCTAGCTCCATCCCTTGGTGCTGTAGACCTTCCTCTACCACCTCGAATTCCCTTTCCTTGAAAAGTACCTCTTCCTTTGGCAGACTACTTTCTCAGGAGCTTCTCTTTAGCTTTCAAGGCCATTTTATAAGCCTCTTCTACTGTCTTAGGAGACAAAACACCTATCTCATCCTGATCTCCAACTTGAGACCATTCACATACCTAACAACCTTCTTTGCTATGTCCTGGATTTGTCCATCTCTTATACTTGTTTTATAAAACTCTTCTGTGTATTCTTTCACTGTCATCAATATCTGTCTAAGGTTCTGCATTTGCCTAAATAATGTAAGCTGATAATCACTAGGCAAAAAATTACCTCTGAGCTTTTCCACCATTCTGGTCCAAATATTGATTGGTTGTTTACGAGCTCTCCTTCTCTCTGCTTGCACTCCATCCCACCAAAGTGTTTCATGTCCCTTCAACCTTGTTACTGCAAATTTGACCCTTTTGTCTTCACCCATCTCTTTATAATCAAAACATTTTTTCATCTCATTAATCTAGTCTATCAATTCTTCTGGATTCAATCCTCCTGCAAAGCTTGACACTTCAAGTCTAAGCTTGGATGTAGGCCCCAGAATTGATTTAAAGAGTCTCATCTTAGGAGTAATCTCAACATTCTCTCCTGCCTCTTCTTCAGTTTTAGGTTCACTGACATCCTCATGATCTCCTGGGTGTCCTAATTCCATTGCTTCCAATCTGGCTCAAAACTGCTGCATGGTCTCCAATACTTCTGCATTGGAAACCGGCCTGCCTCTTCTTCTACCAGCAACACCTCTGGCAACTCGGACAACCATGATGGAATTATTCTTCTGGATTTTGGAAGTCGGTTTAGTCTTTGCAAAAATATCTTGAAATCTGCTTTGATACCACTAATGATAGAAAAATTGGGTGCAAGTGCTAAGGAGAGCTGTTCACTCTTCCCTCTCTCAATAATTTCTTTCACCAAAGGAGTCTACTTGAAAACCTTGCTTTCATTTCATTTATCAAATTCGTGGAATTTGATTAATGAAATACCATAGTCCAATCTTATATAAACATTCAAATAATATGATCTCTAGTCCTTTTAAATAAAGCACTCGTAACTATATCTCACTTTTAAACACTTTAACTATTGCTGAAACCCTTTTGGAATATGGCAATAAGGTATTTGAACCGATGTTTAAACCTTTTGGAACAATATCTAAGTCTCAACTTAAGATAATAAAGCACATTTAAATTTCGACATAAAGCACTTAATCAACGCTGGCCCACATATTCATATTCCAATTATTTAATAAATAATTAAATATCCCAAAGAGCGCTGGCCCATACCTCGGATTATCGACCTTGCTACTTTAAATGTGGTTTCCATTCGATCTTCCACAATCTGAATCCGATGGGATTCACATTTTTTTTAGAGCAAAGCCTTAACACTCAGAAAAAATGTGAAATGGGCGGTATCGCCTTGGTGACGTGGCAAATTTTAACAGGATCGCATTTTATTTTTTGAAACCACTTCCTGGCCAAAATATTATGCAAAACAGGTGGTATCTTCTCAAAACCAATCAACCTTCAATGAGTAGAGAATAAGCTCATCTCAACATTTCCACGACGGTTTAGCTCGTTTCTTTGTTTGGCATCGGTTCAAATAACAACATTTGACCCCAATTGGTATCACTCTAGCAACAAGGCTTCCCATGCTACTTCAAACATATTAAATGTCAGATTAACAAGCTGTGTTCTTCAGAAAACTCATCAATTCCTATCGAAGCTTTATACAGAACTTTAAAACGCACTCAATACAGATCTAAGGCAAGCGTATAAAATATAACATCCTTTTCTCTATTATAAACCATCAATTTATAATTTGAATTAATCGGTCTCAATCACAGAACAAGACTCGATGCTTGCGAAACTTTAGACACAGCTTCAATATGTTTTAAATGAACATAATCAAGCATTCCAATCGACTTCTACATAGTATATACAAAACCCAATAACTCATGAGAGTATAGTCCTCTTGGGATTGCCAACATAGTAAAATATATGAAACATTGCAAGTTTTATTAGAACAGAGGTGAAACCTCTCAATCCCAGTCTTCTACAACCAACTCCCCCTTCCCTCTGGTTCATGGTTACATTTATAAGTCTTTACATGACTGTTTGGTTCCTTCTTGAGGACCGGTTTATTCTCATTAAAATAAAAGCCTAATTACATAATATTGCTCTAATTCTATCAAAAGAAACTAAATAGAATGACACGAATCAAGTATTCGACTCCTTCAGTTACTAAACTAACCCTATCTTCTCTAAGTGCAACTGACAGCTAAGGTATTGACACCTTTGCTGGTACATTTCTCTGAACTTCTCGAGCCCTTCTAGCCACAACATGTGGACAATTTTCTCACATTGCTGACTAGACTCAAATGCCCCTGCATCAAGATTATTTGTAGAAATGGTTAAATCCATAAAAGGGCTATTACATTGTCCATTTGTTTTGAAAGTGAGAAATATCACCTTCACACTATCAAAAGACCTTCCCCATGTCAAATATTGGTGGAAAGGTTATCGGGAGAGACACAAAAAATAAGAGCCTATGTTCAACACGTGATCCACTTGGGGATGTTTTTTTGTTTCCCTCAAGGAATTCTACCCCGTGGAGAATTATGATGATTAGTAAATGAGATGGAATACTTTGTGATAGAAGAGAGACCACATGGTGATGGAGTACACTAATATTTTCAAACCTTGTTATTAAAACTGGGTATCATAGGGTTTGAGCAACACTTAGTTTTGAAGTACCATAGTTGGCTACGTAATTACATCTAAAAAGAGATGGGTTTCCTAGAAATATCCTCACTAGGAGTTTTATATCAATATGTTGATCAAAATTCAGAAAAAATGAAGTAAATGAATAAGTGGGAGTTCAGGTCTACAAATCCACCACAACAAAATCTTGGCAAAGGTAGCCTTAACTCACAAAACAAGGGATATATCAAGGAGATAAAACCTCAAGAGAATTAGCTCAAGTCACAAGAAAATAAGGTTAATAGGAAGTTTAAGAAGAAAAATGAAAAGCGTGTGATTCCACGAAATCCCCTTGCAGAAAATTAATGAATGTCTCTCGAAACAATCATTGTTGCCCGAGCTTAAAGAAAAGAAAGCAGAATATGAATCAAATTTTGATTTAGAACATGATAAAGGAAAGTAGGTCATCGATTTAGAAACCAATGCTACCATCACAACCACAAAGATCCAACCTGAAGAGTCAAAGGAGAATAAGGAGGGAAAATGCCTTTTCCATTCACAGATGTCAGGGGAGGGGACCCATTAGATTTCCTTATTAAGAGTGGGAGCCATAATAATGTGATATCAACTGATGTCATCAAGTGATTGAAGCTAGCATTAATGACACAGCCCCAACCATACATCATTGGTTGGTTGAGCCATGGATGAGACATTCATGTCAGCCAATAATTCCATCTATCCTACAACATCAAGCCCTTTAAATATGAGGTACTATGCGATTTTTCCCCACTCAAATTTTGTTATGTTATTTTATGAAAACCTTATATGTGGAAACATCATGCTGCTATGAGTCCCATCCATGTATTTTCATTGTTACTTTAGGGGGTCATCTCTATAGGGTACTAGAGGTAGTGTTGACTACCACAATTTCATTAATCTCAACAAAAAAAATTCTAAAAGGTAATATATTAGAATGAAAATTTTGTCCTATTAATGGTTTGGTCAAAAGTGAAAGGAATGACACTTTGACAACCAAAACTTCAACTGTAGAATCATACAGAGGTATATTCACTTCACTTGTGGGGGTGCCTATGCACTGCTAGGTAAAATACTTGATTGAATTAATACATGGTGTTCCTTTACCTAATGGCCCAATATATCAATTGTCTCTCTTGAAGAATGGGGAAATAAAATGTGATATTCATGAGATCATCTAAAATGGTCATAGCCCAATTGTTTTGGTGCATAAGAAGGACAGGAAATAGTGAATCTATATCTACGAAATAACTATCAAGAATAGATACCCAATCCTATGAATTGAAAATATTATTAATAATATTAAGGGTGCCAAGTTATTTAGTAAGATTGATCTAAAATTATGCTATCAGTAGGTTCCAATTGAGAAAATCAATGTATGGAAGACAACCTTCATATCTAAATAATTTCTTTTTGAGTTCTTGGTCTTGAACTTTATCTTGACTAATTCTCTAGCAATGTTCATGAGGATGATGGATGATATCATATGTCCATTCACAAAATATTTTGTGGTTGTGTATTTGGATGACATCCTCATCTTTAGCAGATGCTTGGAATAATTTTCAACACATTAAATAGATGCTAAGAATCTTGCAACAACACAAGTTTTATGAGAATATAGAGAAATTTTAATTTGGCATGAAATGAATTTAATATTTGGGATACATCATGGATGAGCATTAGGTACATGTGGGCCCAACCAAGATCCAAGTCATTCATGAATTCTGACCCTTGACACCCCGAGAAGACCTTTGTAGCTACTTGGGTCTTGCTCACTTCTACCAAATGTTTGTGTTGGGGTTTTCTCATATTTCTTGGCCCTTAAGTAAAGTGCGAATAAGGGTGGAAATAAAGAAAAAAATTCCTAGTTTGAATCAAATTAGAAGCATTCGAGTATCTGAAACATTACCTCTACTCTACATTACTCCTCACCTTGCCAGAGTTGCAATAACCAATTGATATTGAGATATATGCCTCTGACTATGCTATTGGTGAAGTCCTCACTCAGCAAGGACATGTAGTATCCTATCGCAATGAAACATTCTTTGGTACCATCTAGATATACTCCACCTATGACAAGGAGATGTAATCTATCGTGCAGGCATGCCGAAAGTGGAAGTGTTATATTTTGGGGAAGAAGATGATCATCAAAACTAATAATAATCCTTTTCAATTCGTGCAGACATAAGAAAAGTTAAAGAAATAAAACCATCAGAGATGGTCCACATACCTACAAAAATTCCACTTGAATATCAAGTATAAGAAGGGAAGCACCAATCATGTTGCATACTGATCAGTCGACCCTCAATTGTGGTGCCAATCATAGTTCTTATCTCTTGTTTCCATGAGACCTTTGGATGACCATAATTATACAATAGTGAATTTGAATTTGATACTACATACTAGACACTGATCATGGGTAAAGAAGTTCTAGACTTCCACCTCCAATATGCACTCTTTTGCTACTTTGGAAACCATTGTGTTCCTTCAAGTGAGCAATCCAATCTTATTTCAGAGGAACATTCTAGGTGGGTTGCAAGGTACTTTGGTGTGGGGAAGATAGTAGTAGTACTTTACTTATTTATATTGGGTAAAGCTTCAATAAGATGTCCATATTATATTATATCATGCATTTCCTATGCCATTGTAAACAAACCATTAAAAATTATGGGTTGTAAATCGGTCTACCTACCTAAGACAAGCCCAAAGAGTTAGTCTCCATGGATTAAATGTCAGGTTTACCCTCCACTAGGCATGGTAATGATTGTGTTTTTTTGGTTGTTGGATTAAGTAAGATGTCCATTTTGGAATCATTTAAGAAGAGTATCATAGCTGAAGAAATTACTAAACTCTTCTTTAAGTGTGTTTGGGTTCATTTTGGGATAATTCAGACCATTAGGAATAACGATTTCCTTAGTAACTTTTGGTCTAGCCTATGGTCTCTAATGGATACCAAGAAAACTAAATTAACCGCCTTTCATCCCCAAATAGATGGAAAAAAAAAAGTGGTTAAGAATATGATTGTCCATATCTTGTGAATGTACAACTCCAAGCATCTAGGTACATGGGATGAAAGCCTTCCATATGTTCATAATAGCTAAAATAGATCCCTCCATAACTATATTAACCACAATCCTTTTAAGGCGTGGTTGGGGTTTCAACCATTGGCCCTAATAGATGTAGTTCTTCCCATTGCATCCTCATCAGTAGATTCACCCCATGATCAAACCAAGGTAGATAGAGTGGCCAAATTTGTGGAATATATCAAACACTTCCCAAAATAGGTTCATGATATCCCATGGAAACCCATTGCTAGGAACAAGCAATGACATGCACAACATTAGGTTCCACAAAAGTTATAGGTTGATGATAAGGTGTGGTTGCATTTACAAAAATAACACCTCTCATGCCCCTATAGGAAACTCATATCACTCTTATATAGGCCTTACAAAATAAAAAAAGATGTGGGTGAAAATGATTTTTAATTAAGTATTCCCATTTCCTTGGCTTGAACCTAGTATTTAATGTGGAGCTTCTTTGACCATATTTTCCACCTTTGTTGGACACCTTGGAAACCTAAAGGGAAATTTTTTTGAACAGATCCACATCAACCTTTTAAATCATGAAGAAACCCTTGAGCTTCAAGATATTCCTCAACCCATGTTCCCTTTGGAAGAGGGTTCACTTCCATAGGATTTGGTTGCATTTACTTTGAGGAACCAATGTTTTCCAGTTTATTCCTTTGGGGATATGACTCTACTCTTTCAAGTGAAAGAATGTAAAGTATTTTATACCAACCAATTGATCACTCAACCAATTTTAACTATAGAATAAAAATGACAATAAAAATACCCTAAGGTTGGCTGGGAGAACATTTTACACCACTATAAAAAACATAAACCAACAAGGATCACAATGCCCTTACATATTGTTGCTCTGGGTGATTAGCACTAGACACCAGAATATAAAAGAGACAATATAAGGTTTTCTAGGTGAAAGCTTGAGATGATGAAGGCCAAGGACTTCCAAATGAAGGTTCAAGATGCATATACACTAACCTCTCAACACAAGCTTGATGAGTGCAAGTAACCCTTTAGGAGTATTGTAGTAGTTACATAAAATCTACCTCTATTTACCATAGGTATCGTCCCTTGTAGTCACCTAGGAGGTACCTATGAAATGCCACTAAGTTTCCAACTTGCAATACAAAATTCGGGGGTTTGGAATCGTTGCAGGTCAAAATGCTAAGTTGGAGGGGGTATCTCTCTTCTCTTACCCAAACATGACCTAGTGTTTAACTCATTTGTTAAATAAGCTCCCAAAATAATGCATTTGTTATATTGGAATTCTCCACTCTTTTAATAAACTTCTATGTTTTCTTTGAGTGACCTTAGAGAGTTAACTCCAAAGATATTCTAAGGCCGTAAATAACCTAGACTTGTTGGTTCACTATGACAAACAAAAAAATGTCTAATATATTTTAATATTAAGTGTTGATTTCAGTTGATTGTTGATTATTCAAAGGGTAACCGAAATGCAAGTGATGATTTTATGACTAGATGCAATGGAACCAAATAAGAAAAATGACGTGAAATAATGCACACTTTCTTCAAATAATTTTTTTGATTATTTTGTTTTTTGAATGAAACTCTACAAATACTTCAAGAAATGAAATATTTTTTCTTTTCTTTCAAGGAATGAAAAATAAAATACCTAATTATTTTAAATTTAATATTTTCACAATGAACTTAGACTCACCACACAATGCAATGGTTATCCAAATTTATGCAGGAACAAAATGAAATACAGACTTAAGCAAAATCACAAAGCTACATCAAAAATTGAACTTCAATTCATTAATAACAAATGATCAAACTGTTTACTTGCATAATGGAAATAAAATATCTTGGGCGATGGTAGCTTATCTTTGAGAAGAGATGTGATGAATATATGCAACCTTCTGAACTATGTTACAATGAGGCTCAAAGGCCTTTTTATTATTGAGAAAAAATGGAAAACCTTAAACATCCAAAAACCTAACCCTAGGAGACGAAGCACCAAATGTTTGTGGGCCTCGTTGGGTTAGTTGGTGCATCAAATTCTCGAGGTTGTAACTTTGGCATATGATTTTTTTTTTGAAATTTTCAAACTCAGCGATGGACTAGGCAAGAATAAACAACCTAGGAAAGATAAGCGTGAGTTTTGAAGTGAACAAAGTTCGTACTTCTCATTAAATACTCCAGAAGACTTGGAATATGAAAATATCCATTGAGGATACAAATATTATATTAAAATGTGAGAGGAATGAATGATTTAATGTTACAAACGAGGCTTGCTTATATAGCTACACAGGTGCCTCTTCATAGAAGGTCATGTCCCATTAGACATCCTTCATCAACCTAATTACTAATTAACTAATCATTATTTATTAGTTACATTATTTATATCATTTTATTTATAACATTTCCTTCTTCCTCAAAAAGCTCTGTCCTCAAAGCTTGTTGATGAAGGGCCTTGCTATTTTTTCCTACTATGAATGTCCTCTCGTCTCAAGAAAATCATCCTTGTCGATACAAGTTGATATGACACTCTAAGTGACAAACACAATTGTCGCACTGAGAAGGGATCATACCATCCTAAATTAATCTTCCGTTAATTTTTTTGATTACTGGAACCTTGTGATGAACTGTTATCATTGGACTAAGTTGTGTGCACTTCAATATCCTTTAGAACATTAGTTTGTTGTTTTTGTTCTGAATGGTACAGATACATAGCTTGATTGAATTGTCTACTCTCGTGATTCAGATGTCAATAGGGAATAGTAGTGATTTTATTTTCCCTTATCTCAATTATGTCGTCTCCTTGATTTATTTGAAGTACCTGATTTCCTATAGCCAAGGACGTTGAATGGTTAATTTCTGGATCTTCACTTGAATCTTTTGTTGCTGGAATTGAAACTTCTGAGTACATATTTACTTCATCTAGTTTTTCCTTTTCTTGAGTTGGGATATTGACTAGATGTGGGTTTGGGTTTTTTTCTTCAACATGGACTAAAGAATTCGATACTTCTTCTTGAGTAAGTTTTTCTAACTTGGCATTAAGTAACTTCTTGTCACTTTTTAGCTTCTTTATTTACGTAAGAAGGTTTTGATTATGATTCCTTAGACGTAAAAGATCTTCGTTTTCTGAATTGTTGATTTTATCCTTAGTATTCTTCTCATCATCTTTTAAACTTTTTATTTGTTCTAATAAATTTTTATTAAGGTTATTTACACGCAAATTTTCCTCTTCTTGTTCTGATAAGTGCTTCTTGAGTTCCTTCTTTGCGACCTTAGTCTTCTTGACTTGTCCAATTAATTTTTCAACATGGTCCTTGAGGCGAGAAATTTCTTCGTCTTTTTCCATTACTTGTTTGTAATGTATATCTGCAAGGTCTTCATATTCCTGTTGTAACACTTTCTTGTTTTGCCGAAGTTTGGCTATCATGACTTTCTTTTGATCTTTCAACTGCAATTTCTCGATAAATGGGATTGAATCATTTTGTAGGGATGACGAGGGGTGTTTATCTTGTAATTTAGATTTCGTCTTCTTTATTTCATTATTAAAATCTATATGTTGTTTTCCAACTGTTGCCATTAATTCTTTCACCTCACTTGCTAATTTTTTCTTTTCTGCATCATTTAGACATTCAACTAAAGTAAAAACTTTGTAAAATTTTAGGTAGACTACGTTTTTACTTCTGAATGAATCTTGAAAATTAGGAATCCTTGCGAATAAAAAGGACATATTGCAAAGAAACCATGATTCTGTATGGAAATCACCTTTGTCTAGATGACTTAAGATATTATGTAATCACCTTCTTTTTTCTTTTTATTTATTATTATTATTATTATTTTTGGGTTAGTTATCTCCCTCTTATTTTTTTTTAAACTAATTTAATTAATTTTAATCATACATACATACATACATACATACATACATACATACATACATACATATATATATATATATATATATAGATACAAATTAACTATATAGTAAATTATATGGTTTTCACTCAATATCTATAATTAAATGTTTTTGGAATATGAAAAGAGGTGGTGGAGGCACACAGACAATAGGCACAACCACTTAAATGCTAGAGAGCATTAGAGGGACAATGAGACAAAACACCGGGACAGGGTTAAGGTGGTCGGTCCAAATTGGTGGTGATTTGATATCATTGCGGTGGTGATCGTTTAGCAGTAATATGAGCGGAAGCATTTACAATGGTGTTGCAAGTGACGAAATGTTTAGGAGCGTCAGAGTGGTTGTGAGGGCGATGGGAAGAAACCTGCAGATTCATGGGTGATGGTGGCCCAAGGGATAGGGAGAGGATTTAGAAGAGGGCCATTTTCTCTGAAGTTGTAGAATGTCACGACAATGACAAAGAATGGCGGTTGATGCAGAAAGTGGTCGCTAGGCATGATGATGACGAAAATGGCACTATGGGCATCGAACAAAAGTCAGTAAGAAACAAAGGTTTGCAAAGGTGATGGTTGGATCGAAAACTATGCGCGAAGGAGTTTGGTCCGGTGTTGGAAGGTTGGACTGAGCACCGTGCGTGAAGGTGTTGAATGACTTGGTCGTCAACGGCGGTTGCGGATACGTTGACCCTGATGCGTGTGATTGAGAGTTTGACTCGAAGTGGAATAAGCATCCCCCCATGGTGGAACATGCAGATAGGAAGATACAAGGCTCGAAGAAAGGGTGGATGGGTCAACAACATTGTGGGATAGGGTGTCGGGGATGTCGGGTTGCTAGAATGCACGAGCAACAAATTTTTTTTTTTGATACAAGTCCCTCTCTTTATATAGTTTTTTTTCTTTGTTTTAAATATAGTATCTATTTTTCTTATATATATATATTTTAAATATATTTACTTCCCGTTTTTTTTAACTTCCCCTTTTCTTTTTTTATTTTTATTTTTATTTTTATATAGTTTTTTGATAATTTTTTTTTTTTTTTGCACTCTCCTTTTTTTTAATGGCCAAGGGCCAAGTAGTGACACTGAAAGAATGGAGAAAATCCAACGCTGATAGCGAAACGATTCAACGTCAACAATGTTGATGAATTTTATGGTCCAAGACCTGGATCAAAGAGTGTGGCTCTGTGCAACAGTGAGTGGCTAGAATATTAATCTGCTATGGTACCAAATGAAGTGAACAAAGTTCGTACTTCTCGTTGAATACTCCAAAAGATTTTGAATATGAAAATATCCATTGAGGATACAAATAATATATTAAAATGTATGAGGAATGAATGATTGAATGCTACAAATGAGGCTTGCTTATATAGCTACGCAGGTGCCTCTTCACAGAAGGTCATGTCCCATTAGATATGCCTCTTCAACCTAATTACTAATTAAATAATCATTATTTATTGGTTAAATTATTATATCATTTTATTTATAAAAAGTTGCCATATTATTCATAATGATATACATTTATAGTACATTAGGAGTGACTCTTGGATTCCACATTCCAAGATCTCTTGGATTCCCTATTCACCGTTCCCCTTCTACACTAACCCTAAGAGGATTAGGTGTCCAACGTTCCCCCCTTAATTTGAAGGGGTATGTATGAGTCTAAGGAGAGAGCTGTAATACAAAATGGTAGCAGTAGGCTGAATGTGCTCTCTGAAATGTTGGCATAAGGAGGTGGTTTAAGGATTACCACCAACACTGGAACACTTAGTGCAGTACCTAGAACTCTTCCAAATCTAGCAAGAAGCTAAGATCTTCTACTAGAGGAAGTGCTCCAAAGGTTTTGAAGAGGGAGACCTTAAACCTATAAGAAGGGAGGTCTACAACCTGCGATGGTTTAAGGATGAAAAACAACTCTGGAATGCTTGATGATTTCCTAGAACTCCTCCAAAACTCACAAGAACCTGAAGTCTTCTGCTAGAGTAAGTGTCCCCAATCTTTGAAGAGGGAGAAGCTCAACCTCGCATAGATGGTGTTATCACTCATAATTTTAAACAATTTCATTGATAGGGTTTTGTTAGAACTGGTACTTTCATCCCACCCATCTCGTCTTATTTTACTCTGCTTTCACCTCATCTCCGTCATTATCATTGACCTCGCTTCATTTTTTACCATTTTCACCTTTTTTTTTTCCCCAAGGAAGCCCAAATCATAATTTTTCCACAAGCCCTAGCCTCTTGCTACAATTTGACACTTTTCGAGACTAGGCCTGTGTTTTTCCCTTTTGGACTCCTTCCCCATTCATATAATCCCATAAATTCAAAATCACTTTTCCCATAAACAAAAACCCAAAATCATTTACATTACCATCTCCTACAAAATTTTCGAAGGACAATATATGATGAGGTGGGGCCCATTTTACCCACCACGCTTCCCTTTTCATTTCATTTTCCATTGAAAATCATTAAACTTACCCTTTTTCCACCTTTCCGCTTTACCCTTCCACCTTTACTGTTTCATTTCTTTTCATTCCTCGATCGCGATCAAAGTGGGGCCCTCATTGCATTTCGCAGATTTTATGTGTTTTGCATTGGAAATATACTTTAAAAAACACGATTTGTGATTTGCGATTGCGAATGCATCACATCACATTTTTTTTACCTTTTTAAGTGCCCGTAACATTTTTTTTTTAATTGTGATGCGGTAGGTTGGCCCCACCTCAACAACTCCGCCCCCATTGCACAACCATTGCAATACATTGATATAACATATAAACTTCGTAACACTTACCTCTTAAAACTTCGCTGAGTCATAAAACTCCGCTACATAGCAGTGGGTCCCTCTCCTTGCACATCACAAAGTTTAGATGTTAACCCCGCAACTTATAACAAAAAACTAAAAGCTGCGATGTGAGCTTGCAATCTGGTCCCACTTCTTCCCTGCCATGTCATTCACCTCCTCCCTCGCGCGTCACACTTCGCAGTTTTTAGTATTTACATCCTCCGTACTTATAACTAAAAGCTACAAATTGTGAAATGTGCTATGGTCTAGTCCCACCGACCCTCCACGTCACCTCCCCTTCGCATTGTATTTCCGGTTGTATTCTTTATAAACTAAACTGTAAAGGTTGCGAAGTGCATGGATTGCGATGCCACTTCAGAAATAAAGTTTAAAAGATTTCAAGTTTGGGTATATTGGTTTTCACGCTGTTTTATTCACAAAAAATGGTTTTAACATGGCAAAAGGATTTAAGGTGAAAATAAGACAGAAAGGTTGAATCAAGCAACAAAAAGCGTTCAATTCATACAATAGATCTGCCCGCACATCTCTCATCCCATCTACCAGCATATCAGCGAATTGAGGTCCACGCCCTAAACTGCCCCACTACATGAGAACATTAGCAAAAACACAACACAGGAAAAAAGGGTCAATTAAGCTCAACAGTCAGCAAATTCCATGTCATCATTTCCTTCAAAATAGGATGACTGTTTTGTATTTCAATAAGGACATTTATTATTTTGATGATGGATAGTGAAATTCGAGAAACCTAACTACTTTTGATGTAATTATGCACTCCTTTAGTTAGTAGTTGTAATAAATATAACTAGAGTCCTATTAGCAGATTAACTCTTAATGGATAGGTGTCTTTTTATAGATGTGTCAGTTATGATTAGCTGTCAGTTTGAAGGTTCGATGATTTAGAATCCTATGTAATGTAAGAAAGTCTATTTATAGATAGAAAATCGAATATCAAAGGGTTGGAGAATATTGTACTAAACTGCTACTCTGTAATAGTTTTCAGTTTCAGTAATATACAATGATATTTTCTTCTTTACCTGAGATTCGAAGAAAGTGTTCAATGTGTTTATGTTCTATATCTTTCATGTTTAATATCTGCAGTTAGTTCGATGCCTAATTACTGAGAACTCATGGTGACATGCTTTGACTTCATTTAGAGGTTAAATTACTCTTTTATTCCTGTGTTGTATGTGTGTACAACCTTTTCATTGAAACCTTCATTTGCCTCAGTTTCCATAAGAAGAAATATTCTCATTGAGTTTACTGATGTTGACCCCATAACCCAATGGTATCAAGTTCTTGCATTTTCAACCTGCAATCAATCACAATCAAGTTACATTTCATGAGTTAGCCATCTACTATAATTTTCATTGAAAATCATAAATTACCTTGAGAGAGCCCTCTCAAACTAAAGAGGCTAATATTCAACCAAAAGTGGTTTGAAAGAGTTACATTATGCTGATTTATGAGCAGAATATTAGAATCAATTTGGTGATAACAGATGGTTTAAGGCTGACCAACAACCAAATGCATGCTCATGGGCATTTGTGTCTCTAGCTACAACTCTGAATCTGGAATGGCAGGTAGTGGCTCAGGCTTGCTTGAACTACTATGTCTCTCGTTACAACTTTGAATCTAGAATGGCAAGTTGTGGCTCAGGCCTGCTTGAACTACTATGTCTCTCGCTACAACTCTAAATCTAGAATGGCATGTTGTGGCTCAGGCTCGCTTGAAGTGGCTTTGAAGCTTGTATATGACCATCATTTCCCCCCCTGTCAGATACAAGGTGATATGATGGTGAAAAATCAATTGCAAGACTGTTCAATACTCTAGAACAAGTTTTGACATATGACTGAAACATCTTCTTAGCTGTTGATGCCCATTTCCAAGAAGTGATCCATCTAAGATGAATCTTTGTTCTTCCAAGAGACATTTTTCTGAAGCATCTATGTGAAGAATGAGTGTGCTGGCCATAATGATTACATGGGTGAAGACCAAATCATTGATCTTTCATATGGCCAACTTGATCACAATGTTGGCATTTATCAATCTGTTGTGGCTACTGTGGAAGAGGAGCAATATCTGGAACAACTGAAGGTGAACTGTCATAAAGAAATTCAACACTCTGAAACTGGATGGGCTTGGAATATTCTAGTATATGAAATGAAACATCCTTGTCATATCCAAGACCGGTTCTGTGCTTGTTGTGGACAAGCTCTTCCCAAGGTTTGATGATGGGCTTGGGAAGTGCAGATTGAATTTTAGTACCTGCATGAAAATCTGTTGTTGAACTAGGCACTAAATGTGAATCAAATACAACATTATGGACTTGGTGATTGTGGGAGTCTCTTTCAATGTTTTGAACAAAAACAAGTTCAGAATGATGCTCTCATTCTTGTAGCTCTTCTCGTTGTAGCCTTGTCTCAAGCTGTAAAAAATCAATTTTATCTTGTGCATTTTGCAGACGAGTTTGAATATATTTGATTTTGACTGTATCATGATCAATGGAACGTATCAAAGTTTTCAAGAACTCTAATATATCATCAAGTTTTGCCATTTTCTTAACAACTCAAGTTTATGAAATGGGGTTTCAGCTTCTCAATGGTGCTAATGACGATAAAGGAAATGCTGACCAACAAACTAATTCAAAATAGTGAAAGATAACCTTCTTCGAATTCTTTCAATGTTACCTTTTAACACTGAAGTGCACATTCCTCTTATGAAAACCTTCACATCTCTTTTTAACAACTAGTGGCTAGCAGATTAATTATATTGGTATATTGCAGCTCTATAAATAACACAACTTTGTAAATGATAACAACAGTATAAACAACATAGATAGAATGATGTAACACACATAAAATTCAGCTTATGTGTTTTTTTATTTTATTTATTAATTTTAATTTAATTTAATTTAATTAATTAATTAATTTTTTATTTTTTTCGTCTGGGTTCACCACCTCACATCTGTAAATTCACATATTACAAGTGTATTAGCCCTCAATTTCACCAAATATTTGGCGCCTTCAATTCCAAGTCAAGGTATAATGCAAGACGGTAAAGCTTCATAACCTTCCGCACGTTCCATGAAGAAAGAGCACGGAGAACCGCTCCATATGTTCCACATTCAACAAAGTCACCACTTCATTTCTTTTTGTGTGATAAGAAAACCCTGTGTGTTATAATGTACCATTTTATAGTTAGTGGACTCAAAATATACCTTGGTGCCGCAAAACAACCCTTTTCCATTCAAACAATGAATGTTTATTGCGGTTTTTTTGTTTTTAATACTTGGAAATGGGTGTTGGTGGCAGAATCTCAACAAACTAAAACAAATGATGCGAAGATTATATATTTCTCACTCTTAATCCTTCAATTCCATAGGATAAAATATTTATTAACGACTTCAATGGTGATACAATAACATTTGAACACGCCAATGCATCTTCAATATGAATCAACAAGGTCATAATAAGTTATTTCATGAACAATTTTAATTCAAATTTGTATAGATTGACATTCGAACCACATGAAAACATTAACATGATATATTCAATGCTAAAAAAAAACACTAATTCCAATGCATCAACAAACAACCTAAAAATGATTCAAAGCATATAATACAACATAGAAATTTGGAACTTTGATAGTGACTTCTTGACTCCCCTCACAATATTGTCACGCTCCCACAACAACGACCTCCTCTCCACATACACCAGTGAAAACAAGCCTCTAGAGTGAGCCTGGAATTAATTTAATTGCACTAGGAAGCTTCAATGTCTCCCAAACAACCCATTACATATGCTATGACTTATTGCAACATTTGAACATGGAGCTAGCACAAATATCATTGCAGAATATAGGCTCATGAGGAGCGAATATCTACAGTCAGTGTAATAGAGTGTAGGAGGATGCTGTAAGGAGAGCGGATACAGGGCAGTTGGGACATTGACTTGGTGGAGGGTCGAAGGAATCACTGGCCAACAGGGAGAGGGACCAACGTACTAGAGGGAGGTCGATACCTCAACGTATAACAAAGAGACAGAGTCGGTGTGTTGGGGATTGAATCTGAACATAGGCCTTTGCGCAGGGTGTATATGAGAGTCCGCTGCAGTGAGAAGTCAAGGGCCCAAACAAATGTGTAGGGCTTGAGCGGTGAGCTAGCGGCAGTGGAAGGGCCAATGGAGGTGCCACAAGCCAAGAGGAGCGCGCAGAAGGAAGCAATGGAGCTTGTGAGTGGGAGGACCAAGCGTAAGTGGGAGTAAGGCCACGGGGGTGGAAGCTACATTTTGGAGTATATGACAACGTATAACACTCCAACGTATGCATGGGTATGCATGTGTGGATAGATGGCAAGAAGGATGTTGCCAAGGAAAACATAGGTTGGTGAACAGTGTGTAACAGACTATCCGACAAGTTGGACGAGTCTAGTCACAGTGTCTGATGAACAATCATCAACATAAAGGACAAAGGTGACATTTCTGCAATATGCAGAGGATAGAGGTGACAATTTCTCAATCTTAGGAGATCGCCTATAGCTCTGATACCATGTCAAAATCAACAATGGAATAGGCAAATATAAGTGTGAGTTTCCATATTATTCACAATGATATACATCTATAGTACGTTAGGTGTGACTCTTGGATTCCACATCCCAAGGTCTCTTGGACTCCCTATTCACCGTTTGCCTTCCACACTTACCCTAGGAGGATTAGGTGTCCAACAAAGATGTATGATACCTCGTTAGAAATATTTATTTGAGTACATCAAATTTTGACTACAAAACCCTTATTTAAGATAAAAATTTTCCCGTTTTCCAAAAAAATGTCATTTAGGGCCTTAAAACAACTTCAGACGTTTAGGACCCAAAAAACTGCCAAAAATAGTAAATTGTGCTACAATTAAGGAAACTGAAAGAAATAGTTTTAGAGGTCTAAGTGGAGTAGGTGAGTGTCCACCAATATCCACCTGGATCAAAAGGACTTTTAATGGAAATGAAAAACAATTAGATGCAAAATAAACAACTAATGAAAATAGATGCAACAAGAGCTAATTGAAAATCAACTAATGCAAAGAAAATGAAAAGGATAAATAGGAGAAGAATGTAACAAAAGTAAAATAATTCCCACTAAAATTTTCTTTATCAAGTATAGGCCTATAGATAAAATGAAAAGAGAGAAACAACAAGCAAACCATTTTTTTTTAATTTTTTTTATCTTTGTATAAATGAAAAATAATAAAAAATAAATTACACAACCTAAATGCACAGGAAATAATAAAAGTACTTTCCACAATTATGATTTCAAAAGACAATGGAAGTGAATACAAGAAAGGAAAACCCATAACACTAGAGACTTAAAGCAATATAAAAGTGAAATAAAAGTCACTAGCAAATGGAGAAACATACGTTTCGCATAAAAAATCCTCTAGGGGCCTAGAAGAGCCAAGAAATAAAATAAAAGGAGTCTCCTTGTACAAATTGTAAATAAAATTCACAAAGAATCACTTATGACACCAACAAACTAACTCAAAAAACAACAAACAACAAACACAATGTTTTGGTTTGCTGGAGTGGACTCCACATTATATATCTTGGTAGGTCGACATTTTGAATAAAGCAACCAGATTCATGATCATGACAAAATATTCAAGGAGAAGAATAAAGGAGAACAATGATTAAACATAAGATAAAAGGGATAGGAATGGTCGGCCAAAAAAGCAGAAACATTAAAAAAAAAAACAACCAGGAAACAAAAACCCTAGAAGAAAGCCCTAAAAGAAAAGGAAACAGAAAAATAATTTTTTTTCCTTCTCCTTTTCTTTTAGGGTTTTCTTCTAGGGTTTCCATTTCGTGGTTATTTTTGTTTTTTGTTTCTTATTTTTTGGACGACTGTTCGTCTCCCTTCCTCTTATATTATGTTTAAGCCTTGTTCTCCTTTTTTCTTCTCCTTTTTTCTTCTGTTGTGATGATGAATCTAGTGCTTGATTTTAAACGTTGAGCTACAAAAATGCATACTGTGGGACAATATATGATGAAGTGGGGCCCATTTTACCCACCACGCTTCCCTTTTCATTTCATTTTCCATTGAAAATCATTAAAATTACCCCTTTTCCAACTTTCCGCTTTACCCTTCCACCTTTACCGTTCCATTTCTTTTCATTCCCCGATCGCGATCAAAGTGGGGCCCTCATCACATTTCGTAGATTTTATGTGTTTTGCAATGGAACTAAACTTTAAAAAACACAATTTTTGATTTTCGATTGCGAATGCATCACATCACATTGATTTTACCTTTGTAAGAACCCGCAACATATTTATTTTAATTGTGATGCAGTAGCTTGGCCCCACCTCAGCAGAGCGACCCCATTGCACAACCATCGCAATAAATTGATATAACATATAAATTCGTAACACTTACCGCTTAAACCTTCTCCGATTCATAAAAATTCGCTACATAGTAGTGGGTCCCTCTCCCGCACATCACAAAGTTTAGATGTTAACCCCACAGCTTATAACAAAAAACTAAAAGCTGAAATGTGCGCTGGCGATCCGGTCCCACTTCTTCCCTGCCACGTCATTCACCTCCTCCCCCGCGTGTCACACTTCACAGTTTTTAGTATTTACATCCTCTGCACTTATAACTAAAAGCAATGAATTGCGATATGCGCTACGGTCTGGTCCCACCGATCCTCCACGTCACCTACCCACCACGTCACCTCCCCTTCGCATCGTATTGCCGGTTGTATTCTTTATAAACGAAACTGTAAAGGTTGTGAATTGCACGGATGCGATGCCACTTCAGAAATAAAGTTTAAAAGGTTTCAAGTCCGGGTATATTGGTTTTCACACTATTTAATTCACAAAAAGGGTTTTAACATGGCAAAAGGATTTCGGGCGAAAACAAGATAGAAAGGTTGAGTCAAGCAACAAAAAGCGTTCAGTTCATACAACATATCTTCCCGCACATCTCTCATCCCATCTACCAGCATATCAGTGAATTGAGGTCCACGCCCTAAACTGCCCCACTACATGAGAACATTAGCAAAAACACAACACAGGAAAAAAGGGTCACTTAAGCTCAATAGTCAGCAAATTCCATGTCATCATTTCCTTCAAAATAGGATGACTGTTTTGTATTTCAATAAGGACATTTATTATTTTGATGATGGATAGTGAAATTCGAGAAACCTAACTACTTTTGATGTAATTATGCACTCCTTTATTTAGTAGTTGTAATAAATATAACTAGAGTCCTATTAACATATTAACTCTTAATGGATAGGTGTCTTTTTATAGATGTGTCAATTATGATTAACTGTCAGTTTGAAGGTTCGATGATTTGGAATCCTATGTAATGTAAGAAAGTCTATTTATAGACAGAAAATCGAATATCAAAGGGTTGGAGAATATTGTACTAAACTGTTACTCTGTAATAGTTTTCAGTTTTAGTAATATACAATGATATTTGCTTCTTTACCTGAGATTCGAAGAAGGTGTTCAATGTGTTTATGTTCTATATCTTTAATGTTTAATATCTGTAGTTAGTTTGATGCCTAATTACTGAGAACTCATGGTGACATGCTTTGACTTCATTTAGAGGTTAAAATATTGTATTCTTCCTGTGTTGTATGTGTGTACAACCTTTTCATTGAAACCTTCATTTGACTCAGTTTCCATAAGAAGAAATATTCTCATTGAGTTTACTGATGTTGACCCCATAACCCAATGGTAGCAAGTTCTTGCATTTTCAACCTGCAATCAATCAAAATCAAGTTACAGTAATAGAGTTAGCCATCTACTAGAATTTCCATTGAAAATGATAAATTACCTTGAGAGAGCCCTCTCAAACTGAAGAGGCTAATATTCAACCAAAATTGGTTTGAAAGAGTTACATTAAGCTAATTTATGAGAAACCTATCAGAATCAATTTGGTGATAACAGATGGTTTAAGGCTGACCAACAACAAAAGTCATGCTCATGGGCATTTGTGTCTCTGGCTACAACTCTGAATTTCGAATGACAGGTTGTGGCTCAGGCTTGCTTGAACTGCTATGTCTCTCGCTACAACTCTGAATCTGGAATGGCAGGTTGTGGCTCAGGCTCACTTGAACTACTATGTCTCTTGCTACAACTGTGAATCTAGAATGGCATGTTGTGGCTCAGGCTTGCTTGAAGTGGATTTGAAGCTTGTATATGACCATCATTTCCCTCCCTGTCAGATACAAGGTGAGATGATGGTGAAAAATCAACTGCAAGACTATTCAATACTCTAGAACAAGTTTTAACATATGAGTGAAACATCTTCTTGGCTGTTGATGCCCATTGCCAAGAAGTGATCCATCTAATATGAATCTTTGTTCTTACAAGAGAATTTTTTTGAAGCATCTATGTGAAGAATGAGTGTGCTGGCCACAATGATTACATGGACTAAGATCAAAACATTGATCTTTCATATGGCCAACTTGATCACAATGTTGGCATTTATCAATCTGTTGTGGCTGCTGTGGAAGAGGAGCAATATCTGGAACAACTGAAGGTGAACTGTAATAAAGAAATCCAACACTCTGAAACTGGATGGGCTTGGAATATTCTAGTATATGAAATGAAACATCCTTGTCATATCCAAGACCAGTTCTATTCTTGTTGTCGACAAGCTCTTCCCAAGGTTTGATGATGGGCTTGGGAAGTGCAGATTGAATTTTGGTACCTGCATGAAAATATGTTGTTGAACTAGGCACTGAATGTGAATCAAATACAACATTATTGACTTGGTGACAGTGGGAGTCTCTTTCAATGTTTTGAAAAAAAGAGAGTTCAGAATGATGCTCTCGTTGCTGTAGCTCTTCTCACTGTAGCCTTGTCTCAAGCTGTAAAAACTAAATTTTATCTTGTGCATTTTGCAGACAAGTTTGAATATCACAAAGATTGTTCTTGTTGATTTTGATTGTATCATGATCAATGGGACATATCAAAGTTTTCAAGAACTCTAATATATCATCAAGTTTGGCCATTTTCTTAACAACTCAAGTTTATGAAATGGGCTTTCAGCTTCTTAATGGTGCTAATGCTGATAAAGGAAATGCTAGCCAAAAAACTAATTCAGACTAGTGAAAGATAACCTTCTTCGAATTCTTTCAACGTTACCTTTTAACACTGAAGTGCACATTCCTCTTATGAAAACCTTCACATCTCTTTTTAACAACTAGTGGCTAGCAGATTAATTAAATTGGTATATTGCAACCTTATAAATAACACAACTTTATAAACGATAACAATAGTATAAAAAACACAGATAGAATGATGTAACACACATAAAATTCAGCCTATGTGTTTTTTTATTTTATTTTATAATTTTTATTTAATTAATTAATTAATTTATTTTTTTCGTCTGGGTTCACCACCTCACATTTGTAAATTCACATATTACAATTGTATTAGCCTTCAATTTCACCAAATAGGTGGCACCTTCAATTCCAAGTCAAGGTATAATGCAAGACAGTAAAGCTTCACAACCTTCCACACGTTCCACGAAGAAAGAGTATGAAGAACCACTCCATATGTTGAACGTTCAAAAAAGTCAGCGCTTCATTTCTTTTTGTGTGATAAGAAAACCCTGTGTGTTATAATATACCAGTTTATTGTTAGTGGACTCAAAATCTACCTTGGTGCCACAAAACAACCCTTTTACCTTCAAACAATGAATGCTTCTTGCGGTTTTTTTTTTTAATACTTGGAAATGGGTGTTGGTGGTAGACTCTCAACAAAATAAAACAAATGATGTGAAGATTATATCTTTCTTAATCTTAATCCTTCAATTACAGAGGATAAAATATTGATTAATGACTTCAATGGTGATACAATAACATTTTAACACGCTAATGCATCTTCAATATGAATCAAGAAGGTCATAATAAGTTATTTCATGAACAATTGTAATTCAAATTTGTATAGACCAATGTTTGAACCATATGATAGCATCAACATGATATATTCAATGCTCAAAATAAACACTAATTCCAATGCAACAGACAACCTAAAAATTATTCAAAGCATATAATACAACAGATAAATTTGGAACTTTGACGGTGACTGCTCGACTCCCCTCACAATATTATCACGCTTCCACAACAACGACCTCCTCTCCACATACACAGGTGAAAAAAAGCCTCTAGAGTGAGCCTGGAATCGATTTAATTGAACTAGGAAGCTTCAATGTCTCCCAAACAACCCATTACATATGCTATGACTTATTGCAACATTTGAACATAGAGATAACACAAATATCATTGTATAATATAGGCTCATGAGGAGCGAATATCTACAGTTGGTGTAATAGAGTGTAGCAGGATGCTGCAAGGAGAGAAGAAACCAGGCAGTTGGGACATCGGCTTGGTGGAGGGTCGAAGGGATCGCTAGCCAATAGGGAGAGGGACCAACGTACTAGAGGGAGGTCGATACCTCAACGTATAACACAAATACAGAGTCGGTGTGTTGGGGATCGGATCTGGACATAGGATGTTGCGCAGGGTGTATATGAGAGTTCACTGCAATGAGAAGTCAAGGGCCCAAACAAGTGTGTAGGGCCTGAGCAGTGAGCTAGCAGGAGTGGAAGGGCCAGCGGAGGTGCCACCGGCCAGGAGGAGCGCGCAAAAGGAAGCAGTGGAGCCTGTGAGTGGGAGGAACGAGCGTAAGTGGGAGTGAGGCCACGGGGGTGGAAGTTACATTATGGAGTATATGACAACGTATAACACTCCAAATTATGCATGGCTATGCATGTGTGGATATATGGAAAGAAGGGTGCTACCAAGGAAAATGTAGGTTGGTGAACAATGTGTAACAAACTATCTGACAAGTCAGACGAGCGTAGTCACAGTGTGTGAAAAACAATCATCAACATAAAGGACAAAGGTGACATTTCTACAATATGCAGAGGATAGAGGTGACAATTTCTCAATCTTAGGATATCGCCTATAGCTCCGATACCATGTCAAACTCAGCAATGGAATAGGCAAGAATAGAAAACCTAGGAAAGATAAGTGTGAGTTTCCATATTATTCACAATTATATATATTTATAGTAAATTAGGTGTGACGCTTGGGTTCCACATTCCAAGGTCTCTTGGACTCCCTATTCATCGTTCGCCTTCCACACTTACCCTAAGAGGATTAGGTGTCCAACAGACATGTATGATACCTCGTTAGAAATATTTATTTGAGTACATAAAATTTTTACTACAAAACCCTTATTTATGATAAAAGTTTTCCTGTTTTCCAAAAAAATGTCATTTAGGGCCTTAAAACAACTTCAGAAGTTTAGGACCCAAAAAAACTACCAAAAATAATAAATTGTGCTACAATTAAGGAAAATGAAAGAAATAGTTTCAAAGGTCTAAGTGGAGTAGGTGAGTGTCCACCAATATCCACCTGGATCAAATTGGATTTTAATGTAAATGAAAAACAATTAGATGCAAAATAAACAACTAATACAAATAGATGCAACAAGAGCTAATTGAAAATCAACTAATGCAAAGAAAATGAAAATGATAAATAGGAGAAGAATGTAACAAAAGTAAAATGCAAAAAGTGCATAGGAAAAACCCTAATGCAAACAACATGCAAGTGGAAATAATTCCCACTAAAATTGTCTTTATCAAGTATAGGCCTATAGATAAAATGAAAAGAGAGAAACAACATGCAAATTTTTTTTTGAAATTTTTTATCTTTGTATAAATGAAAAATAATAAAAAATAAATTACACAACCTAAATGCACAAGAAATAATAAAAGTAATTTCCCAAATTATGATTTCAAAAGACAATGGAAGTGAATACAAGAAAGGAAAACCCATAACACTAGAGACTTAAAGCAATATAAAAGTGAAATAAAAGTCACTAGGAAATGGAGAAACATACCTTTCGCATAAAAAATCCTCTAGGGGCCTAGAAGATCCAAGACCTAAAACAAAAGGAGTCTTCTTGTACAAATTAGAAATAAAATTCACAAAGAATAATTTATGACACCAACAAACTAACTGAAAAAACAACAAACAACAAACACAATGTTTTGGTTTGTTGGAGTGGACTTCACATTATACATCTTGGTAGGTCGACATTTCGAATAAAGAAAATAGATTCATCATCATGACAAAAGATTCAAGGAGAAGAATAAAGGAGAACAATGATTAAATATAAGATAAGAGGAAGGGAGTGGAAAGGTCAGCCAAAAAAGCAGAAACATAAAAACAAAAACAACCAAGAAACAAAAACCCTAGAAGAAAACCCTAAAAGAAAAGGAAACAGAAAAATACTTTTTTTCCCTTTCCTTTTCTTTTAGGGTTTTCTTCTAGGGTTTTTGTTTCGTGGTTATTTTTGTTTTTTTTGTTTCTTATTTTTTGGACGACTGTTTGTCTCCCTTCCTCTTATCTTATGTTTAAGCCTTGTCCTCCTTTTTTCTTCTCCTTGACTCTTGTGTTGTGATGATGAATCTAGTTTTTTGATTTGAAATGTCGAGCTACAAAAATGCATACTGTGGGACAAGCTATGATGAAGTGGGGCCCATTTTACCCACCACACTTCCCTTTTCATTTCATTTTCCATTGAAAATCATTAAACTTACCCTTTTTCCACCTTTCCACTTTACCCTTCCACCTTTACCATTTCATTTATTTTCATTCCCCAATCGCGATCAAAGTGGGGCCCTCATCACATTTCGAAGATTTTATGTGTTTTGCATTGGAACTAAACTTTAAAAAACAAGATTTCCGATTTGTGATTGCGAATGCATCGCATCACATTGGTTTTACCTTTGTAAGCTCCCACAACATATTTATTTTAATTGTGACGTGGTAGGTTGGCCCTGTTAGGTTCCCGTGATTTGGCAGATTGACAGACCAAATGACGGAGTAACATCAAACCAATATTTGGAGCCCTAGGACCTAGCCTTCCTGGACTCAAAGAGGGCTCTCTCTAATGAAGCGAAGGATGTGAGCTTGTTTGCTTAGTTTGTTTAGATTTTAGGCTAGTTGTTAAGTGTGTTTGTTTGTTTGTTTTTTAGTTGTTTGGGGAAAAACTTATCAAGTGGATCAAAATAGAACAATAAAATGAGATCAAATGGGCTATGGGGTCAAAAGCAACCCAAGGATGTCAAGACAATGGGTAGGGTGTACTGCAGGGCCGATTTAGTATAGCGAATGGATATTTTAGGTGGTTTATGGAGTGAGATGAACATCAGGTTTGTGAAAGACAAAGAGATATTAAGCATAAATAGTTTAAACAACAAGTATTCATGTGGTAGGGCTAACCATTAATCACTATGAATCAAACTCAAACTGATAGATGCATAAAATAAACATTCAGGTGATGCATAGAAGTATAAGACCCTCTAACTTTGGGAAAATCACCTTCAGTGGTTGAGAACACATGTAAGACAAACCAACAACTCAAAATTTGGAAAGGAAACTCCTAAGAAACACATTCAAATTGATGAGAACTTTGAAATAATTTTGCAAGTATAGGAAGAGGGCAAGATCGAAACAAGACCTCTTTGATTTAAACTAGATAGTCAAGACTTCAAAGGAGATTTCATTAATGAGGTTTAAACAGCTATGAGTAAGCAGTGAATACCATGAATCAAACAAGATATCATGTCATATTAATCATTAAGGAAATAAATAACAAGTTCTTAGTGGACCAAAGGGCAGTTAAGAATCCTTTGACATGACCAAGAAAGATGAAAACATAGAAGCTGTAATGAATCATGAAATTTGATGAGCCTCCATGGGCATACCTCAAACTATTCTTTACTGACCTACAACAAGCAAGAAGCATGGATACATATGTGAAAAACTAAGAAAAATATCAGAAAAGGAGTAAAATACCATTTACCAAGCCGTGGAATCCTGCACATAGATCCTCTCCATCATCTAGGCAAGCAAGTCAAGCTATTCACTCCATAAAACAAGTTTGATCATCAAAACTCATAACATATATTGCTCTAAGATCAGTCAAGTTCTTAAGCTCTTCAAAGTACAACTTGTTTATCAACTCTTCAACCAACAATATTACAATGATTCTCCATGAGTTATATAGGAGAATGAGAAGATAAGCTTCACAAAACTGACTAGAAGCTCATAGGCTTAAAACAAATATCTGATTTTGTCCTTGAGGCTTTGCAAAGCTAAAGGCACAAAATATCTTCAAAATATCTATAAAATTCTAAAAAAGGAAAAAATATTGACTTTTCATTACTGACAATGGCCAAAAAATGCTTAACGCACATTTGGATAAGCCACTTCAGAAAAACTGTCTTTTCGCCAAAATGCTACAGGAACGTAGCAGCAGAAAATTGCCTGTCTTGTAGACCACCTTTGAGGAACCTCCCGATGTCAAAACGAGACTTGTGATGGCTCATTGGAAATCCCTGGATGTTTAGTTTTTGGAAATACTTGATTTTTTCCAAACTGATGCTGGGAAGTCTGTCAAAAACTAAACTGAGTGAAAAAAACTAGAAAAGTAGCCCTTGCTGATATGTGAGGCAGAAAGTTAAAAAATCATTGTTTTTCACCTCTTTGGGGGACCAAAACACCTCCTTTGGATCTGAAAATTTGTGAGTAGCTGCCCTTGAATTTAATGCATCTAATGATACCACTCTCAACATCTAAGGATGCTCCAAACAAAAATGGCGGCGCCCATGAATTTCTGCAATTAAGCCTAAAAATTTCAAAAAACAAGATCATGTCGAAATTTGCTCAATTTTGGCGAGCAAGCCCCTTATGGGTTCTTAGAAACATGCAAGGAAGATGAGGCCAATATTTCAAGTGCTGATGTGCATTTCTCTACTTTTTCTACTGGGCGCCTCTTTTGGGCAGCCTTGAGCCTTTCTTGAGCAAGCTTGAGCTTTTTTCGGACAAATTAGTTTAACTTCTTGTAGTGCCTGGTCATCTTCTTTTGTAGACTCAAGTCTCTGTTAGCTTTCTATAATTTATCCTCCAAATGTTTGTTGGCACTTTCAAGCCATGATTCTTTATCATTCTCTATTTCTTGGGCGAGCAAATGAGTGAGAGGATAAGATCGAACAAGGGCTGTCTCTTCTTCCTTCTTTTTCTCCAAAGCTTTCTTGAGTCCCATAGTCCTAGGCCTATTTCTCATTGGCTTCTCTTCTTCTTCAGTATTATCAAATTCGCCCATAAGCTCTTCAATCTTGGTTTGTGCTTTGTAGGCTTCCTTTTGGTATTTGAAAGCCCGGGCCTCATAAATTTCCATTTTTCTACTCATTTGTTTGTTTTGCATCTGTAGAACATGTATGAAGTCTTTTGACCTTTCTAGATAAGCTTGTAGGTCATGAATTTGGTCTTCTCTGTTTTGCAAAAGGGCCTCAAAAATTCTAGCTTCATTATCACTATCATCACTATCTATCTGTATGATATCAAACTCCCTTTCCTTTTCATGACTACTCTCCTCTTTTTATTTCCCCTTGCCTTGGATAGACTTCTTGGTCCTCTTCCTCTTTGGCAATTCAACAATGCTCTTTTTAGGCAGTTTGCCTCTACTTCTTAGCGCTCTTGTGACATTTCTAGTCACTGATGGAGTGATCTTCTTCTTTGCTGATCTAGTGTTTCTAGGCTTCGCCACTTTTGGAGGGAGAGTCATGGCCCCTTGCCTAGGAGAGGCAGCTAGCACATGCTCTTGGCTGTGTGGAGGAGAAGATAGAAGAGGTTTATATACTTTTATTTGCTCAACTTGGTATTTTACCTTGCTGCCTCCATCATCATCTGCTCCAGCTTCATCTTTGTCATTGTTTTCTTTTGCTTGAATATTTCCTTGTTTGTCTTCACCACTGCTATGCTCATGGTCACTGATTTGGCCTTTTTGCTCCATGCTACCCTCTTTGGAATGCTCACTTTTTGGTGTTTGATTTTCATCATCATTACTTGCTTGAGGGCTTTCTTGTTTCTCAACATAAGTGTCCCTTTGAGGACTGTCATGACCCTCATCATTACTATTTTGGCTGCCACTTTGTTTGTCATCTTAAGGGCTGTCTTTTTCATCTCTGTCCCTACTTTCTTCATGACTGCTGTGTTCTTTTCCTCCACTGTTTTGTCCCTCATCATCCCCAAACTTACTGCTGTGTTGGCTGCCATCATGTTCCTCTTCATGACTGCTATGCTCACCATCAATTTGTTCATGCTCATCATCAGTTTTTTCATGCTCATCATCATTTCCTTCTTCCCCACTGTCATTCTTAGAGTCTTTACTTTGACCCTCATCATCATTAGTTTGCTTCTTGTCGCTTTGCCCTTCTTCACTACTAGTTTGCCTCTTCTCTTCTTCACTCTCAATCAGAGGGGATTTTTGTCTTTTAGGACTGGATTTACTAGAAGAAGGAGAAACATGATGAGTGGATGGTGAGGAAGGCGCATGAGATGAAGAGGCAATGGGAAAATTGGGATGGGAGATGAAAGAGTCCTAAGAAACTCCCTTTTTCTCAAGTTGATGGAGGATGATGATCTTGATAAGGGAATGATGAAATATACAAGCTTGTTGTTGAGCGGAGGGCTTCTTTTGGATATTAGAGGCCATATTGTCAATGCTTCTATAGAGGAAGAAAGGTAGGTTCAACAATTGAGTTCTTGTGAAATGCATAAGAAGCCTGATGTGATAGGCATAAATCCGGGAAAACCTCCCTTCACATGTGAAATACTTCATGATGACTTTCATGAGGGGGGCATAGCTGCTCAATAAATGAGAAAAAGGGAAAATGGCTTGGCAAGCATCCTGATGGTATGGTTTTAGAAAGGGTTTGTAGTGATTCAGATCTAGGTATGTTTGTTTGAACCACTTTTCTTCGATATAGGGGATCTTGGTAGCTTTGGAGATAGCCCTAGGAGAGAGTTTGAAATCCAGACCTACTAGATGGACATGCTTCCCTTGCAGCCTTAATGCAAACAAATGTGTCAAAGGAAGGTGACTTTTCACTTCTTGGAATTTTTAGCAAAATTCCAAGCACACTACTTCATGAAAATTGAAGAGTACTGAAGGAGATTCATTTACTTCCTGAGTTGTAATAGGCTCATACCTATTGTGATACCCACTCCTGTTGTCCTTCTTTGGAGGCATTTTTGCTTCTGATACCCTTCACTGATTTAATAAGGCAAACTGTTCAAATGATCACTAAAATAGGTCCTCCACCAAAACACCTTTTCATCCTTGCAAGATTGAATTTGTCCTTAGATGGAAAACAAGTTTTTGATAAGTGAAATAAAAATCCCTTCTTATGAACTGTGTTGTGATCAAAAGGCTTTTAATAAAATCTATTTGAGGTTTATGAAGACAAGTTCCCTTTTGTTTTTGACACTAAAAATCTTCTCCCCTTAATTACTGCCTTTCTCTGTTTTTAATCAAAGAGGGCACCACTGAAAACCACTATGTTTCTCCCTCGAGTAATCATTGTTTCTCTTTGATGATCACTGTTTTATTAAGGCTAGAAAAACAGTCCTTTTAGGATGAAGATCATTTTGTTTACCAAAACAATAGTCTCCCTGTCACTGATTAAAAGGCCTTCTAAAAAAACTCTGTCTTTCTTTATAGACTGTGTAATCTTTAGCCTATTCATGAAAAGAAACCCCTCTTAAAATGACATACTGACTCTCCTCCTTTAATCATTGTTCCTTTTGAGATCACTGTTTTAAGAGATTGAGCAAACCCCTTGTAAATTGATCAAAATTGTTTCACCCAACCACTGTTTCTTTTTGATAATTTTAGCAGGCAAACTCCTTTGGATGAAGTTTAATTTATTTTTCTTAAGCACAAGATGTTCTTCTCTGCTTGATAAACAAACCTTTGCAAACAAATATATTTCTAGCAAAACAATTATTATATTTTTACCCTCAATCACTATTTCCCTTTGAAGCTTGTTATCAAACCTTCCCTCGAATTATAAACTTGGTTAAAAGACAATAAATACCTTTAGAAAAGTCTCTTGATGTATTTGGAGGCGACTTCTTGGTTTAAAAATTGCCCTTGGCGCCTTTGAGGGTTTTTTGCAGCATTGGCCCTGGTGTTCAGAGTTGGTTGATGGGCTAGGCGGGCTCTAAATGGGAAAATGCGCCGCTTTCAAGCCTGTCGAGTAGACCCTGGGCGACCGTTTAACGTCGACATAGGCGTGCCATGCTCTTTACAAATCTCTTCAGTAGGCGCCTACAGGCGCGCTGCGCGATCACACAGGTGTGCCGTGCAGAAAATCAAGCTAAAAAATGATTCAAAATTGCTCAATACCTATTTCTTCCTCAGTGACTCGGTTTGTAAAGTGAGAATGAACGTTGGCTTCATGCCTTTTATACTTTGTGAGGCTTTAAAACATCCTCTTCCCTCTTTAAGAATTTGAAAACCCTTTTTAATATCAGCACCTTTTGTTTTGAAAGGTGACTTCAGTTTTATGTCAAGGTCTTTAACTGTTGCCCTTTTCTAACTGATTTATCTCTTCTAAGCTGTCTTTTTCCATAATGCTCCTGTGGAGGCCCTTTCAACCTAAATAGTTTCCCTGTGGGATCTTTCATCATTTACCAAGGTTATAAAATTTTGAAACAATTTCACAAAAACATTACAAACAGTCCCTTTGACACCATCATATGTCCACTGTTTTATGAGGTGAATAGGCCCTTTAACCATGTTGGTCTCGGTTGGTTTGCAAAGAGGTCATCATAAAACTCTGCTTATTATGAAGGGGCTATAAAAAATATGTTTTTATTTGATTTTTCAACAAGGGAGATCATTATAAAAACCACTGTTGCAGCCTTTCCAAACCACAATGCAAATCCTCTGTTTTTGTGAAGTAGGCCTTCAAACAATGACAATTTCACCCATTTTTATAATGTGCCCTATGTCCTTTAACTGAGCTGGAAGAAACCTTTGGCACTCTCCATTCATTCATCACTGGGAGGAAGTATTTTTTATAAACCATAAGGGATCTGTTTCAAAACAAGAATGCCCTTTTCATATACATGATCTGGGTGGAATGTCTCTTTATATCAGTTGCAGAGGTCAATTTAAACCTAGCTCAGTTTACCACCTCACCATTTAGATGAGGCTATTCTTAGTAAAAAATTCCATCCTTGGATTACACTTTGAAGGAGGCTCTCATAAACATGAGATCAGAGGTTTTTAGCACCATTATCTCACTGCTTGTTATAGGCCTTCAACCTATAAAATTTCATTTGCTCCACCATTATTCCTCTACTAATCTTTCCAACAAAAACTTTATCAAACACAACATTGAACCCTGATACGCATCCTATGTTCATATTTGGAGGAGGTGGGGCAAAATAAATCCTGTAGCTACTTTTTAAAAAACATGATGACCCTCTGCTTATTAGTGAAGGAGGTTGCAACAATGTATCTTTTAACCCTCTGCTTATCATTGAAGGAGGTTATCACTGTGTTTCTAACCCTCTTCTCTTTGAAGGAGGTCATCTTTAACACAGGATCTACATCTATTTCAAATCACTGTATCTGGCTCTGTATGTTTGTTTGAAGAATGCCAATAGGAAACAAAGTGGAATTTGACATTCATTATTGACAAAATCACTTGAAAATCATGTCCTCTTGCTTTATGAGGCTTTGTCTGAGATGCATATATCCTTTTGTAAAATATCACTGTGAACACAAAACCATAAGAAATGTGGTTTGTACATGGAGAGTGTCTGTTGATAGGTATTATTGAACTTTCTTTTCCCTTGACTGTGTTTTCAGAGGTATGTTGAAAGTTTCTTTGATTAACGTTCACATCCTAGGCTCAAGGTAGCATAAGAAGTAGCTATCTTCTTATGCCCTACATGATGATGACCTTTGGAAAGATTATGTAGCACTGCTTTTTTGGAAGAGATCATAGAGCACTACTGATCAACATTTCTCATTCCTTGTTATTCATTTTGACTTGATGAGTGATCTCTGTTCTTCAGGCAGTTTCTAGATTTATAACATGTACACTTGCTGCTCTTCACTTTAAAGCTCTCCACTTGCTCATTGATGGCAAACCTTTTCAACATGAGAGACCTGTTTGAACTTGTCCCTTTTTCTCTTATTTGCATACTGATCATCATTCAATTACACCCCTGCAGAGATGTAAAAAAATATGCTTTGGAACCTTGGAGAGCTCTTTTGGTGTTTCATGGAGATTTTGTCTGATCTAAGAATTTTTCTTCAGATAGTGACAAACCTTCTCTTTTCCTGATTTGGATCTTTGTTGAACTTCTTCTGACATAAGACAAAGTGACCTCTTAGTGGTGTGCGGCCTATGGATAGAAAAATGCTTGATTTGTAGGAAAGGAACCAATTCATGGTTGACTGGTACTAGACAGAGGCTTTTTGGCCTAGGATATCTTAGCCAAGGAAAACTCCCTAAACACCACTATCTAACTTAGGGACAATTTTCACATATTCTGAGTGTTTTCTTTGGCATGATCATATTTTCAAATGACAAGATGACCAGGGATAGAATTGCAGACACTTTTTCAACCTTTGGATAGTGAATGGCATGAGAAAGAAGGGTAAATGATAACAAATAATTTACATCTATGACAACTATAGACAGGGTTACTTTGCTGAAACTAGATAAGACTTGACAACTGGGGTTTTTTCTCATCATAGATTGACAGGAAGGGGTAGAAAGACAAAAATTGTTTTGGGGTGTTTTCTAGATGACAGATTTGACAGTTTTGAGATCAGCTTCTAGAAAACTTAGCTAAGGAAACTAGTCATCAATAACAGGTAAAAATACTGATGACCAACAAGCCCCACCTCAACAGCTCCAACCCCCATTGCACAGCCATCGCAATACATTGATATAACATATAAACTTTGTAGCACTTACCACTTAAACCTCTGCCAATTCATAAAACTCTGCTACATAGCAGTGGGTCCCTCTCCCCGCACATCACAAAGTTTAGATGTTAACCTCACAACTTATAACAAAAAAATAAAAGCTGTGATGTGCGCCTGCGATCCGGTCCCACTTCTTCCCTACCACGTCATTCACCTCCTCCCCTGTGCTTCACACTTCAATGTTTTTAGTATTTACATCCTCCACACTTATAACTAAAAGCTACAAATTGTGATATGCGCTACGGTTTGGTCCCACCGATCCTCCACGTCACCTACCCTCCACGCCACCTCCCCTTCGCATGTTATTGCCGGTTGTATTCTTTATAAACTAAACTGTAAAGGTTGCGAAATTCACGGATGCGATGCCACTTTAGAAATAAATTTTAAAAGGTTACAAGTCCGGGTATATTGGCTTTCACACTATTTTATTCACAAAAGGGGTTTTAACATGGAAAAAGGATTTTGGGCGAAAACAAGATAGAAAGGTTGAGTCAAGCAGCAAAAAGCATTCAATTCATACAACAGATCTGCCTGCACATCTCTCATCCCATCTACTAGCATATCAACGAATTGAGGTCCACGCCCTAAACTGCCCCACTACATGAGAACATTAGCAAAAACGCAACATAGGAAAAAAGGGTCGATTAAGCTCAACAGTCAGCAAATTCCATGTCACCATTTCCTTCAAAATAGGATGACTGTTTTGTATTTCAATAAGGAAATTTATTATTTTGATGATGGATAGTGAAATTCGAGAAACCTAACTACTTTTGATGTAATTATGCAGTTGTAATAAATATAACTAGAGTCCTATTAGCAGATTAACTCTCAATGGATAGGTGTCTTTTTATAGATGTGTCAGTTATGATTAGCTGTCAATTTGAAATGTAAGAAAGTATATTTATAGACATAAAATCGAATATCAAAGGGTTGGAGAATATTGTACTAAACTGCTACTCTATAATAGTTTCAATAATATACAATCATATTTGATTCTTTACCTGAGATTCGAAGAAGGTGTTCAATGTGTTTATGTTCTATATCTTTCATGTTTAATATCTGCAGTTAGTTTGATGCCTAATTACTCAGAGCTCATGGTGACATGCCCTGACTTCATTTAGAGGTTAAACTACTGTTGTGAAACCAGCTCCAAAAATAGAAGAAAAGAGATATCAAAGCCTTAGAAAAAAGCCACTTCTAGGGGGAAACCTCCAATACATTACATGAATGAACAATTCTTGGATGATACAAATTACAAAACCTCCTTTCTATATATAGGAGTCCATGGGGCCAAAATGTAATCCTAGTGGGGCCATAATGTAATCCTAGTCAACCTAAAAATAATAATTTGAGGGCACAATAATAGCAATATGGGGGTTACAGGGGTACAATAATAACAATAAGGGGGTTACAATAACAACAATAAGGGACTATAATAGTAATATAGGGACCTAACATGCCCCTCTCCTTCAAAAAAGTGTTGTCCTCAATGCTTGAGTAGCTATGGGTGCTTCTGTATAAAATTATCATCCTCCCATGTAGAATCCTCAGTGGGTAAGTTCTTCCACTTGATGAGATACTTTGAAATTGATCGATTCCATAGATGTCGAGTTCTTGTTTCCGTGACCACTTCAAGTTCCAATATGATTTTTTCTTCCTCATCAAGTTTTGGAAATATTGTTTGAACTGGAATATTTTCACCTATAACCTTCTTTAAGCATGAAACATGGAAAACTAGATGCACTCGTGAAGAAGCAGGAAGCTCCAATTTGTATGCCATAGTACCAATATTTTACAACACCTTGTAAGGACTATAGTCCTTTGGTGATAATTTATTATCCTTCTTAGCTTGCTTGAGGGACATTTGTTTGTATGGTTGTAGCCGTAAAAATACCCAGTCTCCTACATCAAAAATTCTCTCGTTGCGATGTTGATCTGCCTGTTGTTTCATTCGATTTTGTGCCAAATTTAGGTTATCCTTTAAGAGTTGGAGAACTTCTTGTTGATGCTCGATGTGATCTTCCACTGCTTGAACCTTCAAATTTTCTCTTAAAGATGATGTGATGGATGGTCGATGATATCCATAAAGTGCCATAAATGGGGTCATTTTTCTTTAGTATGGAAGGAAGTGTTATACCACCATTCAGCGAGAGGTAACCACTTGACCCATTGTGTTTGTTTATCAGATACAAAACAATGAAGATATCCTTCCAAAAATTTATTTACTATCTCAGTTTTACCATCGGATTGAGGATGAAAAGATGAGCTATGAGCTAATTGAGTACCCAAACAAGAAAATAACACCGTCCAAAAATTTCCAGTAAAAATGGGATCTTTGTCGCTCACAATAACCCTTGGGTTCCCATGTAGCTTTTGAATTGTGTCCATAAATGTAGTAGCAATTGTACTTGCTTTAAATGGATGAGATAATGCACAAAAGTGTGCATACTTGGTAAGTCTATCATCTGCCACCATGATGACACTCTTTCCTTCGGACATAGGTAAACCTATGATAAAATCCATTGAAATCTCCTCCCAACATTGACTTGGAATGGATAAAGGTTGTAGAAGAACCGAGGTCTTAATTGTCTCAACTTTATTCTGCTGGCAAATCAATGATTCTGCCAAAAACTTTTGAATATTAGATTTAAGGCCATCCCAAAAAAATTCTTTCTTCACTTTGTGGTAAGTTTTTAAAAATCCTGAGTGTCCTCCTAAAGGAGAAGTATGCAATTGCAAAAGAATATTTTGTTTTAGTTGGGAATTCTAACAAAGATATAAGCGATATTTGTACCATAAGGAATCATTTTTCCAACTAAATGTATCAGATTTACTAGGATCTTGCTGCAACTTTTGAATGAGTGTCCAAACTTCTTCATCCTTATTCCATTCATCTCTTGCTTCGGTTATCCAATCTGGTTGGATAATAGAAATGGCACAAAGAAATGCTTCCACCTCTTCATTATTTCTTGAGAGTGCATCTGCAACAACATTTAGCTTCCCTTTTTTGTAGATTATTTCAAAGTCATAACCCAACATCTTTGTGACCCATTTTTGCTACTCTTCCGAAGATAGTCTTTGTTCCAAAAAGTGTTTAAGACTATCATGATCAGTTTTTACCTTGAAGTGTCTTCCCATTAGGTAAGTTCGCCATTTCTTTAGTGCATGCAGTATTGCTAACATTTCCTTCTCATAAATAGGTTTCTGTAAATACTTTCCTTTGATTGGACGACTTTCAAAAGCAATGGGTCTATCTTCCTGCATTAAAACTGCACCAATTCCATTTCCTGAGGCATCACATTCCACAATAAAGGTTTTTGTGAAGTCTGGCGTAGCTAAGACCGATGCTAGGCACATTGCCTCTTTAAGATGTTCAAAGGCCTTAGTTGCTTCAGGAGTCCATGAAAATACATCTTTCTTCAATAATGTTGTTAGAGGTGCTGCTATTCTCCCATAATTCTTAACAAACTTGCGATAATACCCTGTTAACCCGAGAAATCCTCGCAACTGCTTTATGGTTGTGGGGACTTTCCATTCCTTAATGGCTTTAATTTTGTTAGGGTCTACCTTAATACCCTCGTGAGATACAATATGACCCAGATATTCCACCTCTTGTACTCCAAAGAAACATTTGGATGTTTTTGCATATAATTGTTTCTCCTGCAATAGTTTGAGCACCCTGTCAACATGTTCAACATGATCCTTCCAAGACTGTTGTAGATTAGTATATCATCAAAAAATACTAGCACAAATTTTCTAAGGAAGGGTTTGAAAATGGAATTCATCAACCCTTGAAATGTAGAAGGTGCATTGGTAAGGCCAAAAGGCATGACCAAAAATTCATAATGACCCTCACGAGCTTGAAATGTTGTTTTTGGAATATCTTCAGTCTTCATTCTAATTTGATGATATCCTGAACGAAGATCCAACTTGGTAAAATAAATTGCTCCATTTAATTCATCCAATAATTCATCAATCACAGGAATGGGAAATTTGTCTTTAATGGTGAGCTTATTGAGCTCCCTATAATCCGGACACATTCGCCATGATCCATCCTTCTTGTGTGCCAATACTACAGGAGCAGAGAAAGAACTTTGACTAGGTTGAATTATACCTGCCTCTAACATTTCTGCAATCATACGTTCAATTTCGCTCTTTTGGAAGTAAGGATATCTATAAGGCCCGATGTTTGAAGGAACACTTCCTGGAATCAAATGAATAGCATGACCATGATCACGAATAGGTGGGAGTCCTTTGGGAGTTTCAAACACCTTGGAATGATTGTCCAAGACTTGTTGGAGATCTGCAGAAATAGATGATTTTGATGTTGGAACTTCTAGTGAGCATAATTGTGCAATTACGCCTAGTTGTTCTTTCTTTAGAAGCTTTGTCATGACATTAGAGCTTATTATCCTTCCTGGCTTCCCTTCAATACCCCGTAATTCGACTTCCTTTCCTTCTGAAAAAAATTTCAAGAAAAGTTCTTGAAAATTAAAAGCTACCGTCCCCAAAGATTGTAACCATTGTACTCCTAGTACAACATCAGCACCTCCCATAGGAATGGAAAACATTGGACTAGTCAATACATATTCCCCCATGGTTAGCTTGATATTATGGCATTTCCCAGAGCAATTTATAGTTCCTCCATTTGCAACCATCACTTGACATTCTGGTGCTGGGTATAGGAAACAATTTAATTCCTTGGCTTCCTTACAATGAATAAAATTATGGGTGCTACCTGAATCAATCAACACTATTACCTTTCTCTTCTTGATTTGTCCTTTTATCTTGAGAGTTTGAGGAGTGGTAATTCCTGCCAGTGCATTACACGATATGGTTGGATTCATTTCTTCCTCTTCTGGGGCTGGTTCCTAGTGTATATCCTCTTCTTGTTCATTTTCTTCTTCCTCTTCACAATCTATGTAAAATAATTTCTTCTCAGCACACTTATGACTTTTAGTGTATTTTCTATCACAACTGTAGCAAAGCCCTTTTGCTCTTTTTTCTTCCAATTGTTGTGGTGTCAACCTTGTAGGTTGTGGAAATCTAGGAGTAGCAACACTTCCCTCTTTATAAAAGTGAGTGGTAGGCTTCCTTGTCGCCATAATTTTACATTCAATTTTTCTTGCCAACCTGAATGTCTTCTCCAATGAATCAGGTTCCAAAACGCGAACTTCATGTTGGATGTTATCCTTTAAAGTACCTATGAAGACATCAATCCTGTGTTCCTCTGGAATATCAGTTACCCTTATATTCAATTTTTGGAAGTCCTCAATGTGCTCCCCCATTAAACCCTTTTGTTTGAGATTTATCAATTGGCTAAAGAAGGTGTTGCTCTTTGTATCATCATAATGTGCTATCATTTCCTCCATAAAAATTGACCAAGTGACAATTTTTTTACGGGAGAAAAGCCATCGATACCATACAAATGTATTTTGTTCTAAATGTAAAATTGCAATGCGTACCTTTTGTGTGTTTTGCACATTATTGAGATCAAAATATTGCTCCATCTGTAGTATCCATGTTACGGGATCCTTGCCATCAAACTTCCTCATATCCTTCTTTGGAATATGGTGGTTCTTTAATCCAACATTAGAGTTTATGAAATCACGATTAACATTTATTTTTTTCTCATCATGATTTTCATCTACTATCTTTTCGCCATTAGGAATCATTTCTTGTATCAACTTTGACAAACCTTCCTTCAAACCTTCCATGTCTTCCTTCAAACCTTCCATTTTTTATTCCATACCATTCTTCAAACCATCCATCTTAGCTTCCATGCTTTTCTTCAAAACATCCATTTCATTTTTTGTTGCTCTTTGAGAGAGCGAATTTTGGTGCACTTGCTCTTGTAATTTTGATAGATCATGTTGCAATTCTTCATCTTCATGAGTCATAGTAGAGTACTCTAAGGGATTAATGGGTGTTGAATTCTTTTTAGGAGGAATTTTAGAACCCAATACTGATATCTATGCTCAATAGGCCTTTGGAATCACTTAAAACTGATTTTTCAAACAAGACTTATGCAATTTGAAAAAAAATACACACCTTTTTCTTGATTTTGAAGAGCTCGATATTGAAACTGAATTATCTCTGTGATTTCAGATCTTCAATATCTAAAATTTGGCCTTGATGTAGCCCCCTGAATCTTATTTCAATTGCCAGGGGTTTGACTTGATTTGGATTCTTCAAGACAAAGATATTTCCAATCTCCCACAATGACCTATTTATGGACTAGTTTAGTAGAGCGAAATTGTATGGCTTGCCATGTGTCACTGTTTGCTCCTTTGGCTCTAAAATTTACAGAAAAGAAACTATAGTCCATGTAATTCCAATCTGATGCTTAGAGAGAGAGAGTTATGAAGATTTTCCCACGATCACCTCTTTGAGATGAAATTCAGGAGCCTGAAAAAGACCTAACTTCCATAGATCATATCTCCAAAAATATTGCGAACCAAGCTCTGAAATTTTGCGAAGATATTCCTTAGGATTTTAGTTTCATGCTTTAAAAATTTCAGCTTCTGAACCTTCGTGGAAATTTTTTTATAGCACAAATTCCGCTATGACCTGTTTCAGTGAAATTCAGGAGCCTGCAAAAATACCTAACTTCCACAGATCATATCTCTGAAAATATTGAGAACCAAGCTTTGAAATTTTGCGACGATGTTCCTCAGGATTTCAGCTTCGCACTCTAAAAATTTCAGCTTTCGAAACTTTGTAGAAAAAAATTTATAGCGAAAATTCTACGATGACCTGTTTGGAGCAGCAAAACCCTAGAATCCAAAGCTCTGATACCAAATGTTGTGAAACTAACTCCAAAAATAGAAGAAAAGAGATATCAAAGCCTTAGAAAAAAGCCACTTTGAGGGGGAAACCTCCAATACATTACATGAATGAAAAATTCTTGGATGATACAAATTACAAAACCTCCTTTCTATATATAGGAGTCCATGGGGCCACAATGTAATCCTAGCCGACCTAACAATAATAATTTGAAGGTACAATAATAACAATATGGGGTTTACAGGGGTACAATAATAACAATAAGGGGGTTACAATAACAACAATAAGGGACTATAATAGTAATATAGGGACCTAACAACTACTGTTTTCTTCGTGTGTTGTATGTGTGTACAACCTTTTCATTGAAACCTTCATTTGCCTCAGTTTCCATAAGAAGAAATATTCTCATTGAGTTTACTGATGTTGACACCATAACCCAATGGTAGCAAGTTCTTGAATTTTCAACCTGCAATCAATCATAATCAAGTTACAGTTATAGAGTTAGCCATCTACTAGAATTTCCATTGAAAATCATAAATTACCTTGAGAGAGCCCTCTCAAACTGAAGAGGCCTGTATTCAGCCAAAAGTGGTTTGAAAGAGTTACATTAAGCTGATTTATGAGCAACCTATCAGAATCAATTTGGTGATAACAGATGGTTTAAGGATGACCAAAAAACAAAGGCATGCTCATGGGCATTTGTGTCTCTGGCTACAACTCTGAATTTGGAATGACAGGTTGTGGCTCAGGCTTGCTTGAACTACTTTGTCTCTCGCTACAACTCTGAATCTGGAATGGCAGGTTGTGGCTCAGGCTCGCTTGAACTACTGTGTCTTTCACTATAACTCTGAATCTAGAATGGCATGTTGTGGCTTAGGCTCGCTTGAAGTGGCTTTGAAGCTTTTTATATGACCATCATCCCCCCCCCCTGTCAGATACAAGGTGAGATGATGGCAAAAAATTAACTGCAAGACTGTTCAATACTCTAGAACAAGTTTTGACATATGACTGTAACATCTTCTTGGCTGTTGATGCCCATTACCAAGAAGCGATTTATATAAGATGAATCTTTGTTCTTGCAAGAGACTTTTTTCTGAAGCATCTATGTGAAGAATGAGTATGTTGGCCACAATGATTACATGGACGAATATCAAAACACTAATCTTTCATATGGTCAACTTGATCACAATGTTGGCATTTATCAATATGTTATGGCTGCTGTGGAAGAGGAGCAATATCTGGAACAACTGAAGGTGAACTGTCATAAAAAAATATAGCACTCTCAAGCTAGATGGGCTTGGAATATTCTGGTATATGGAATGAAACATCCTTGTCATATCCAAGACCAGTTCTATGCTTGTTGTGGACAAGCTCTTCCCAAGGTTTGATGATGGGCTTGGGAAGTGCAGATTGAATTTTGGTACCTGCATGAAAATCTGTTGTTGAACTAGGCACTGAATATGAATCAAATACAACATTATTGACTTGGTGATTGTGGGAGTCTCTTTCAATGTTTTGAACAAAAACAAGTTTAGAATGATGCTCTCGTTGTTGTAGCTCTTCTCGCTGTAGCCTTGTCTCAAGCTGTAAAAACTTAATTTTATCTTGTGCATTTTGCAGACAAGTTTGAATATCACAAAGATTGTTCTTGTTGATTTTGACTGTATCATGATCGATGGAACGTATCAAAGCTTTCAAGAACTCTAATATATCATCAAGTTTGGCCATTTCCTTAACAAATCAAGTTTATGAAATGGGGTTTCAGCTTCTCAATGGTGCTAATGCTGATAAAGGCAATGCTAGCCAACAAACCAATTCAGATTAGTGAAAGATAACCTTCTTCGAATTCTTTCAACGTTACCTTTTAACACTGAAGTGCGCATTCCTTTTATGAAAACCTTCACATCTATTTTTTAAAAATAGTGGCTAGAAGATTAATTATATTGGTATATTGCAGCTCTATAAATAACACAACTTTATAAACGATAACAATAGTATAAGCAACACAGATAGAATGATGTAACACACATAAAATTCAGCCTATGTGTTTATTTTATTTTATTTATTTATTTTTATTTTATTTTTTATGTTTTTCGTCTGGGTTCACCACCTCACATATGCAAATTCACATATTACAAGTGTATTAGCCTTCAATTTCACCAAATAGGTGGCGCCTTCAATTCCAAGTCAAGGCATAATGCAAGACGGTAAAGCTTCACAACCTTCCGCATGTTCCACGAAGAAAGAGCACGAAGAACCGCTCCATATGTTCCACATTCAACAAAGTCACCGCTTCATTTCTTTTTGTGTGATAAGAAAACCCTGTGTGTTATAATGTACCAGTTTATAGTTAGTGGACTCAAAATCTACGTTGGTGCCGTAAAACAACCTTTTTCCATTCAAACAATGAATGTTTCTTGCGTTTTTTTTTTAATACTTGGAAATGGATGTTGGTGGCAGACTCTCAACAAACTAAAACAAATGATGCGAAGATTATATATTTCTCACTCATAATCCTTCAATTCCATAGGATAAAATATTGATTAAAAACTTCAATGGTGATACAATAACATTTGAACATGCCAATGCATCTTCAATATGAATCAAGAAGGTCATAATAAGTTATTTCATGAATAGTTGTAATTCAAATTTGTATAGACCGATGTTCGAACCATATGACAAAATCAACATGATATATTCAATGCTCAAAACAAACACTAATTCCACCAATGCATCACCATACGACCTAAAAATGATTCAAAGCATATAACACAATAGAGAAAGTTGGAACTTTGATGGTGACTGCTCGACTCCCCTCACAATCTTGTCGCCATTAGGGGAATTTTGAGGTCTAAAATGGGCCTCCTAAGAAAAATGTACAACAAAAATAAACTTTATAACAACCAATAGGATTCAAGATGATGATGTCAACCATAGGGGATGATTCACCTTTTTTTAAATAAAAGGGTAAAAATATTAAAAAATAATAAAATAATAAAACTACTTTTTCAACTCGTATTTTCAACTTATCTCCCAAAATTTTTACTCAAATTTCGAGCGGGAGCACTCGTTGGATGCGAAATTTAATTCCTCATCCAAGGAGTACCCATGTTGCATACTTTCGATGAACTCTACTACATGAAAAATCAGAAATACATAAAAAACATGATTGTAATCACGTTTTTTTATGTATTTCTCATTTTTCGTGTAGTAGGACCCATCGAAAGTATGCAACATGGGTACTCCTTGGATAGGGAATTAAATTTCGTATCCAACGAGTGCTCCCGCTAGAAATTTGAGTAAAAACTTTGGGAGATAAGTTGAAAATATGAGTTGAAAAAGTAGTTTTTCCATTTTTCCCTCTAAAATTTGATGATGTCATCAAATCTTATTTGATTTTTTCCACTATTATTTTATAATTTCCTTAGGAGGCCCATTTTAGACCTCAAAATCCCCCTAATGGCTCCCACAACAACAACCTCCTCTCCACATACACTGGTGAAAACAAGCCTCTAGAGTGAGCCTAGAATCGATTTAATTACACTAGTAAGCTTCAATGTCTCCCAAACAACCCATTACATATGCTATGACTTATTGCAGCATTTGAACATAGGGCTAGCACAAATATCATTGCAGAATATAGGCTCATGAGGAGCGAATATCTATAGTCGGTGTAATAGAGTGGAGGAGGATGTTGCAAGGAGAGCGGATATCGGGCAGTTGGGACATCAGATTGGTGGAGGGTCGAAGGGATCAATGGACAATAGGGAGAGGGACTAGCATACTGGAGGGAGGTCAATACCTCAATGTATAACATAGAGACAGAGTCAGTGTGTTGGGGATCGAATCTAGACATAGGCCATTGCGCAGGGTGTATATGAGAGTCGACTGCGGTGAGCAGTCAAGGGCCCAAACAAGTGTGTAGGGCCTGAGCGGTGAACTAGCGGGAGTGGAAGGGCCAGCGGAGGTGCCACAGGTCAGGAGGAGTGTACAGAAGGAAGCGGTGGAGCCTGTGAGTGGGAGGACCGAGCGTAAGTGGGAGTGAGGCCACAGGGGTGGAAGTTACATTGTGGAGTATATGACAACGTATAACACTCCAACGTATGCATGGCTATGCATTTGTGGATAGATGGCAAGAAGGGCGTTGCCAAGGAAAACATAGGTTGGTGAACAGTATGTAATAGACTATCCGACATGTTGGATGAGCGTAGTCACAGTATGTGATGAACAATCTGTTGGAAATACTAAGAGGGGGGGGGGGTGAATCAATATTCCTTTCAATTAGAGCATTATTTAGTCTTCAATTATTATTAGTGTTTGTACAATGATAGCAGCAAACAAGAGGAACAAAAATGCACATAGTTTTTAAGGTGGAAACCCACTCCGGGACAAAATCCACCTAATGCTTTTCTAGTAATTATTTAATATTCAACTCCAATTGAAAATAAAGCTCCAACTTCCTAGAATCTAGAAAAGCATTCTTCTCCAACTCCCACTGGAAGGACGCTCCAATGCCTGAGATTCTTCAGTAGTCAACTGAACGGATTCCCCAACACCCAATGAGCTACAACTCACCCTAGCACCACCCTAGCACCCTATAGAAGAATAAAAGAAGAATGGACTCCCGTACCAGGGAAAATGGTCCACTTTACAATGATATAGAATGATGTAGAAGAAGAAGATATACTAGAACATAACCCCAACTTTGACACAACCACCTAATGATGATCCTAGACCTTCCAACACTGCCTCTTCAACCCTTGGTAGATAGACACTAGTACAATTTTTACAATAATGTATTTACAATGACTTAGTACAATGATACCTTTACAATGATTGTATGCAGTGTTGCCCACTTGAAGACTTCATATGATGAACTTCCTACTCATGTTATGCACCTTGGTTTCTTCTCTTGTCATGCTACCCTCTGCTGCACCTTTCTTTGCTTTTCTGCCATAGAAAGTCTGGTCCTTTGCAACCCTTGACAACACATGATATATCTTTGTTATTGCCTTCTAGGAGCTCGATATTGAATCTGGTGTATCTCTGTTATTTCAGATCCTAAATATCTGATTTTTGGTCCTCTAGTAGTCCTCTGAGTCGTCTTTCCAATGTCACAGGTCTGAACCAATTTGGATTCTTCAAGAGAGGGTTATACCAAATCTCTCACAATGCCCTAATTATGGACTGTTTCAGCAGAGTGCACTTGTATGGCATGCCACGTGTCACTTTTTCTTCATTTGGATTTGAAATTGATAGAGAGAAAATTAAATACTATGCAATATTTGCCACGTTTTACGAAATTCAAATCCGATACTCAGAGAGAGAGTTATGATGATTTTACCAAGGTCACTTCTTTGAGATGAATTTCAGGAGCCTGCAAAAACCCTGACTTCCATAGATCATATCTCCAAAAATGTTGTGCACCTTGATCTGAACGTTTTACAGCAGCTTCCTCAGGATTTCGGCTTCGCCTCCTAAAAATTTCAGCTTCGCCTCATAAAAATTTCAACTTCTGAACCTTCGTAGAAAAAATGTTAGGGCTAAAATTCCACGATGACCTGTTTCAGATGGCTGAATCCCTTGCATAAGGAGGAAATGAGGATCAAAATTTATATAAGTGCTTAAGTTGAGAGGGGCTTCAACAATTGAACGTGGGAGGGATTTTAGGAGCTTAAAAAGTATTAATTATGAATTTTCAATGATCCATGCCCCAACCCCATGGGGTTTTAGCCCACTAACTGGGAGTACAAACTTCAAACATGAATATCTCTCAAACCGTGAAGAATTACAAGGCGTGCCATATATCAGTGGAAACATCTCGACAAGTAGAAACCATCAAAATAATTATTGACCCAGAATATATCAATTTGGTAGGTCAAAATTCTCATTCAATATTGGGTTAACCCCTAGTGATGCTTGGGTTGACATCAATGACAACCGCTGATCAACAATCTCCCCCTTTGGCATTGATGGCAACACAAGTACTCCCCCTGCGATCATAACACCTCTTCCTACAATATTCTCTCCCCCTTTGACATCAATGGCAAAGGGTAACTCCCCCTGAAACAAAACCATCCTGTGGACCTGTACACACTTCCACTCCCCCTGACACACAACTGTCCTACATACCTGTAATCTACTCCCACTCCCCCTTTATATTCTGAAAAAGGAAAATCTAATGAGAACTTGGGAGAATCCCAAGCTTCTGGCGAAGATATTCCAATGCTAGTGAATATTTAATATGTGATTCTTTTGGTGCAGCTTGGAATCTTTCTACTTGTCCAACTACTTGCATATCATCTAGTCGGGAGGCTGTTACATATATAAGGCTACTAATCATAGATCTGTACAACCTTTGATCCACATCCTTAGATGAGTCGTCTATGCTCAATTTGCAACCTGTTACCATTGGAGTAAGGATGGGTTTGCAATCTTCCATTTTAAATTTCTTGAACATTTCCTTGATGTACTTGGCTGACATATAAATATTCCTTTCTCTTGCTGAGATATTTGAAGCCCCAAGAAGTATGTCAACTCACCAAGTAAAGACATCTCGAAATCACTTTGCACCTTTGTAGCAAACTTCTTACTTAGTCGATCATCATTGCTACCAATTATTGTATCATCCTCTTTAGCTATTAGACATGCTTTAGTTGCTTCATTCAGAACATATATGCCGTTTGGAGCTCGACTTGCTGTAGCCACAATTTCACCATACACACCTTTCGTGATTTCACATTTCGTGGAGTTGAATAGTATTGTGTGTCCTTGATCACACATTTGTCCAACACTGAGCAGATTGTGATTCATGTTTTCAACCAATAGAACATTCTTGGCTAGAGCATCTTTGCTTCCGAGAGTGATAGTTCCTGATCCTATAAAATTTGAAGATCCATCATTTCCAAAGGACACGGTTCCATCCTTCTTCTCTTACAGAGATACAAATTTATTTCTATCTCCAGTCATATGCATTGAGCAATCACTATCAACATACCACACATCTTTGTTCTTTTGAGCCTTGAAAGCAAGAGCACAATTATCATTCTTCTTCTTCTTCCATGTGCGTTCGTTCTGTGGCTTCGAAGATTCTTTTGGAGGATTTTCAAGTCTGCAGTCTTTGGTTATGTGTCCAAAGTTTCAACATTTGTAACATTCAATATTATTTCTTAAATGTTCAAATCTATTGATGTTTCGCTGAGCCCTGGGAGGTTCATATTTAACAGATCTCCTGGAATTGTATTTGTTCCTAGGGTACGTGCGACATTCTACAGCTTTATGACCAAATTTTCCACATGAATAACAGTAGCCATAAAAAATATGTTGGTACCTGGATGGAAATTTTCGTCGAGGAATTGTCTTCCAAGGCTGTTCTTGTGAATCTTGTCCAATGAAGTCTACATGCATGTCAAATCTCATAGGTTCATTGTATTTTGTTGTAGAAGGTCCTGCTTCTTCTTCTTTGTAACTGATGCCAATTTTTTCGTTGTAAGATCGTTGATTGTTGATGAGTTCTTCCAATGCCCTTGAGCTGTTGGCATAGTTTTGGATAGTTTTTCATTTCTTCACTTCCTCACGCAACGAGACTACTTTGGCTTCTAATTCTTCCCTTTCTTGATTGCTTTCTTCCAACTTATTTTTAAGTGACTCTTCAATGCATTTGTGTTCTTCAACTTCAATTTTGAGACCTTGAACTTGTTCTTCAATAGTATTGGAACGGATCTTCTCCGCCTTGAGATATTTTATAAGCTTGATTGCTTCCTCATAAAATTCTTCTATGGTCCATCCTTCTTCTTCGTTGTTTGATACCTCTTGTTTATTGTGCTTGGCCATAAACAATACTCTCTCATTGGCTTCTTCTTCACTGTCGTTGTCTTCATCGGATGATGAGCTATCTTCTTTAGAGAGAAAGTTCCTTTTGGATCCTTTCTTGTTGAATTTCTTAAAGCCTTTCTTTCCTTTTGAGTTTCCATTACTTCTGTTTGGACATTTTGCTGCAAAATGCCCAACCTCATTACAGTTGAAACATATCAATGGAAGTTTACCTTTGAATTGTCCCTTACCAATTTTTAGTTTTCTCGTGAAGTAAGCATATTCTTCATCTGAAAGACCTTCTTCATCATCTCCCTTTTCTTCACACTTGCAGGTGCATGTCTTTTCAATTAAAGGTTGTTTATCCTTATTGTTTTTCTTAGATGCAACGAACGAAGTTTCTAGATGCGAAGTACCTCTTCTTCATCAAGTCTCATTTCATATGCTATGAGAACTCCATGTAATTCCTCTTTGCTGAGTTTGTCTAGATTTGCACTGTATTCTAAGACCGATACCTTTGGGTTGAATCTCCTTGGTAACGTTCTAAGAATCTTCCATATAATAGTCTTCTCGTCAACTGGCTCTCCCAATCCTTCCAGAGTATTGGTTATTTCATCAACGTATTGGAAGTATGCAGCAATGTTGCAATCTTCTTTCATTCCGAGTTGCTCAAATTTTTCTCTATAGATTTGAAGCTTTGCTTCTTTGACATTTGAGTCACCTGCATATATATTCTCAAGCTTGTCCCATACATTTTTGGCAGTTTTACAACCCAACACCTTATGATAAGCAGATTCAATAAGTCCACTGATAATAATATTCTTTGCTTTTGCATCATTTACCAAATTATTCTTACCTTGTTCATTCGTAGTTGATGTAAATCCATTTTGAACAGTGTCCCATACTTCGTAACCTTGCGCCAAGAGATAGACCTCCATTCTTCCTTTCCAAAGTGCATAATTATTTTCATTGAATAGAGGTACACCATTCTTGGTATGCTCCATGACCTCCTTCCAGCTATTAAAATGCTATTGAAGGAACCAAGCTCCGATACCAATTGTTGGAAATACTGAGAGGGGGGGTGAATCAGTATTCCTTTCAATTAGAGCATTAGTTAATCTTCAATTATTATCAGTGTTTGTACAATGATAGCAGCAAACAAGAGGAACACAAATGCACACAGATTTTAAGGTGGAAACCCACTCTGGGACAAAAACCACCTAATGCTTTTCTAATAATTCTTTAATATTCAACTCCAATTGAAAATAAAGCTCCAACTTCCTAGAATCTAGAAAAGCATTCTTCTCCAGCTCCCACTGGATGGACGCTCCAACGCCCGATATTCTTCAGTAGTCAACTGAACGGACGCCCCAACACCCAATGAGCTAAAAATCACCCTAACACCACCCTACCATCCTATAGAAGAATAAAAGAAGAATGGACTCCCATACCAGGGAAAATGGTCCACTTTATAATGATATAAAATGATGCAGAAGAAGAAGATATACTAGAACATAACCCCAACTTTGACACAACCACCTAATGATGATCCTAGACCTCCCAACACTGCCTCTTCAACCCTTGGCAGATAGACACTAATACAATTTTTACAATAATGTATTTATAATGACTTAGTACAATGATACCTTTACAATTATTGTATGCAGTGTTGCCCACTTGAAGACTTCATATGATGAACTTCTTGCTGCTTTTATGCACCTTGGTTGCTGCTCTTGTCATGCTACCCTCTGCAACACCTTTCTTTGCTTTTCTGCCATAGAAAGTCTAGTCCTTTGCAACCCTTGACAACACATGATTTAGCTTTTTTCTTGCCTTCTAGGAGCTCGATATTGAATCTGGTGTATCTCTGTTATTTCAGATCCTCAATATCTAATTTTCGGTCCTGTAGTATTCCTCTGAGTCGTCTTTCCAATGCCATAGGTCTGACCCAATTTGGATTCTTCAAGAGAGAGTTATACCCAATCTCTCACAATGCCCTAATTATGGACTGTTTCAACAGAGCGCACTTGTATGACGTGCCACGTGTCACTTTTTCTGAATTTGGATATGAAATTAATAGAGAGAAAATTACAGACTGTGTATTATCTGCCACATTTTATGGAATTCCAATCCGATACTCAGAGAGAGAGTTATGATGATTTTACGAAGGTCACTTATTTGAGATGAATTTCAGGAGCCTGCAAAAACCTTGACTTCCACAGATCATATCTCCAAAAATGTTGTGCACCTTGATCTGAAATTTTTACAGAAGCTTCCTCAGGATTTCAGCTTCATCTCATAAAAATTTTAGCTTCTGAACCTTCTTAGAAAAAAAGTTAGAGCGAAAATTCCACGATGACCTGTTTCAGATGGTCGAATCCCTTGCATAAGGAGGAAATGAGGATCACAATTTATATAAGTGCTTAAGTTGAGAGGGGTTTCAACAAGTGAACGTGGGAGGGATTTTAGGAGTTTAAAAAATATTAATTATGACTTTTCAATGACCCATGCCTCAACCCCATGGGGTTTTAACCCACTAACTGGGGGTACCAACTTCAAACATGAATATCTCTCAAACCATGAAGAATTACATGGCATGCCATATATCAACGGAAACATCTCGACAAGTAGAAACCATCAAAAAAATTATTGACCCAGAATATATTAATTTGGTAGGTCAAAATTCCCATTCAATATTGGGTTAACCCCTAGTGCTGCTTGGGTTGACATTAATGACAACCGCTGATCAACACAATCATCAACATAAAGGACAAAGGTGGCATTTCTGCAATATGCAGAGGATAGAGGTGACAATTTCTCAATCTTAGGAGATCACCTATAGCTCCGATACCATGTACAACTCAGCAATGGAATAGGCAAGAATAGAAAACCTAGGAAAGATAAGTGTGAGTTGCCATATTATTCACAATGATATACATTTATAGTACATTAGACGTGACTCTTGGATTCCACATTCCAAGTTCTCTTGGACTCTCTATTCACCATTCTCCTTCCACACTTACCCTAGGAGGATTAGGTGTCCAATAGACATGTATGATACCTCGTTAGAAATATTTATTTGAGTACATCAAATTTTGACTACAAAACCCTTATTTAAAATAAAAGTTTTCCCGTTTTCCAAAAAAATGTCATTTAGGGCCTTAAAATAACTTCAGAAGTTTAGGACCCAAAAAACTGCCAAAAATAGTAAATTGTGCTACAATTAAGGAAACTGAAAGAAACAGTTTCAGAGGTCTAAGTGGAGTTGGTGAGTGTCCACCAATATCCACCTGGATCAAATGGACTTTTAATGGAAATGAAAAACAATTAGATGCAAAATAAACAACTAATGCAAATAGACGCAACAAGAGCTAATTGAAAATCAACTAATGCAAAGCAAATGAAAATGATAAATAGGAGAAGAATGTAACAAAAGTAAAATGAAAAAAGTGCATAGGAGAAACCCTAATGTAAACAATATTCAAGTGGAAATAATTCCCACTAAAATTTTCTTTATCAAGTATAGGCCTATAAATAAAATGAAAAGAGAGAAACAACAAGCAAACCTTTTTTTTTAAATTTTTATCTTTGTATAAATGAAAAATAATAAAAAATAAATTACACAATCTAAATGCACAATAAATAATAATAGTACTTTTCACAATTATGATTTCAAAAGACAATGGAAGTGAATACAAGAAGGGAAAACCCATAACACTAGAGAATTAAAGCAATATAAAAGTGAAATAAAAGTCACTAGCAAATGGAGAAACATACCTTTCGCATAAAAAATCCTCTAGGGGCCTAGAAGAGCCAAGACCTAAAATAAAAGGAGTCTTCTTGTACAAATTAGAAATAAAATTCACGAAGAATCACTTATGACACCAACAAACTAACTCAAAAAGCAACAAACAACAAACACAATGTTTTGGTTCGCTGGAGTGGACTCCACATTATACATCTTGGTAGGTCGACATTTCGAATAAAGCAACCAGATTCATCATCATGAAAAAATATTCAAGGAGAAGAATAAAGGAGAACAATGATTAAACATAAGATAAGAGGAAGGGAGAGGAAATGTCGGCCAAAAAAGCAGAAACATAAAAACAAAAACAACTAGGAAACAAAAACCCTAGAAGAAAACCCTAAAAGAAAAGGAAATAGAAAAAAAATATATTTTTTCCTTTTCCTTTTCTTTTAGGGTTTTCTTCTAGGGTTTCCATTTCGTGGTTATTTTTGTTTTTTATTTTTTGGATGACTGTTTGTCTCCCTTCCTCTTATCTTATTTTTAAGCCTTGTTCTCCTTTTTTCTTCTCCTTGACTCTTGTGTTGTGATGATGAATCTAGTTGCTTGATTTGAAATGTCGAGCTACAAAAATGCATATTGTGGAGTCCATTTCGAAAAACCAAAACATCGTATCTCAATCCCACATAAATCTCAAAACAAACAACAAACAACGAAATACAAATCATACATTTGAAGATAGATTTCGGACAATGGAGAAAATGAATATATTTTCACCTTCAGGACATATACACGACTATTTCTAAAGCAACCTACATGCATATGTGATTGTCACCAATGAAGGTTGCACAAACATGCGTCAATTTTTAAAATACACACATAAAAATTGCCAAAGAAAACTTCAAATAAAAGGTCAAGTAACAAAAGAGGGAAATTGTAAAAAAAGTTGAATGAGAGCATAATTAACATGGAAAATAAAAAAATAATAAAACTAACCCTACAACAACTAACTAAATGTAAGAGAGAAACTTAAGAAATCCCACCCCCAAGTCCAGTCACACGTTCTATTAGTGGGAAATTCTTCCCTATGGCTAGTGTTTGAAGCCACAACAAAGCACGCACAAGAAGAAAATATCCACAACCTGAACAATCGATCAAACAAAAAATTACACAGTCTAAGGGATGGTGTGCTTACCCTAAGAAAAAATGGTTGATGTATATCCCTTTGCTTGATATTTGTCTTTCAACCCTCACTTCAAAAAATTGCATACATGCAACCAATAAAAGGTGGAAAATAATACATCTAAAGAAAACTTGAATACTTAAAAGTGAAATAAATTAATAAATTAATACAAATTATATATTATATTAAATAAACATCAAATTAGAGACTGGAAAGAAGAGTTTCTTATTATTATATAAATAACAATACAATGGTATAGAATACACATGTAACTCGCTACGAGCACCACATGGAATGGTCCTCCTCGTCCCTCTGCCCCGAGCCGCTAAATGTCTCCACCAATAGTCTTCCACTCAATAAGAGAGATAAGGGGCTCAACTCAAGATCAACAAGAAGATGAGGAAATAGGGGTTTTCTAGCTAGGAGAGTGCTAAAAAGCATAAGGAAAATGTTGACTAGGATCAAGGGAAACATAAGTTTTTTAGTTGGGAGAGTGTTTAAAAGCATAGGGAAAATGCAGACTAGAATCAAGGAATTTTTCCAACGTAAGGTTACTTTGTCAATGCCGTTGGCATAGATTTATAGTCCCAATAATTGGTTAAGGTCATTAGGGAACGAGCAATAGAAGGTGGCTTCCAATCAAACTTGTAAAAACTACCCCAAAACACACTATTATGCTAAAATTTTAATTTTTTTTTGGTGTATTTTGATTGCATACACAAGTTTCTTTTGAGAGATTCACAATCATACACGGTTTTCTTTTGGGAGAGTCTTGGATGTGACACATTATGCTAGAACAAGGGTAACATATGTGAATTAAAAACTTGTTTTTTTAGAAGAGTTATTTGGAAAAGGAAGTTTACATTGGGAAAGGGAAATGATGTCAAGGATGCTATATATTCATCTCAATCAAGTGCATGAAAATATGCTATAAAATTAATGTGGTGTAGGTGATAACATTGGATTGGTATATTTTGACTCGATTACCAAAGATGATTTAGGAGATCGATGGTTGGTTTGAGGTGATTCTATTTTAGTGATATTTTGGAACATACATTTAATGTTACTTGCATTAGTATTTATTTCCTTCTATTCAATGTCATCTTAGGATGCTTTCTTTATAGTGTATGAATTCATACTAATCACCTTGATGGTTGTGCTATCTTTCTTCATAAATTAGATTGCTTTTAGTGGGTGATGATAATGATGATGCCTAAGAGTTTTTGAGAAGTGCACCAATATTTAGGTAGATATGGTTTTATGTCCATTGGTCAATGATGGTGATGTAATTGGGTAAGTTCAACTTAGGTTAAATACAAGAGTAGTGTTGCTGATTTCATACATATGGGGGAGTTCAAGAGTACACCAATATGGGGGAATTAAATATTCTTTTAAGATGAATATTATAATTAATTGTAGATGATAATACTATGGAGGGTTGCACTAATATCACATCATGTTAGAATTTATTGTTGCATGGACTAGGTAGCTTGGAGCTTGAGGGCTCATTAGTGTATGCTAGAATATGAGTTTAAGGATGTTAGAGATGAGTTATGGTAGAGTGGATAATGATATGAGCAAGTTGTAGATTAAGAGATATGGAAATATGACTATAGTTATGGAAGAATGTATACATGTTGGCTTAAAGGGGTCTCGACCCAAGTTCAGAGTTGCTACGCAATCAACAAAACCCTATATTACGGGCCCTTTCAGCAACGAACTGTAGCACAGATCACAGTGTCACCCGAGACAATATTGGGGGATGTCAGAACTAGGTTTCTACATCCAGAGGGACAATAGTATGTGGATCTATTTCTAAACTTCTCTCTTATGATTTTTTGGACTATATGGAGGAAGCTATCTACTTTCACACTCTATGCCCTATTCATCGCTTAATAATATTGCGCACTACGCCTTTATCCATATTATGCAATATACAATATAATATAACACATATAAACAATATGACAGACCTTGCTTTGCTTAAAAAAGCATACAATACTTCGCGATGCATAAAACAACTTCAAATATATATAATAAACAAATTGCGCAAATAACACATAAATACTTGAGAACATTCCTTCTCTTTATTAATGATGAATATTTTTAGTACAATCCTTCTTCACCCCGTGCACACAATTGGGGGTGGTCTGCGCACATAGCTACAAACCAAGGCCTCCACGCACACAACTACGAGTGGTATGCACACACAGCAGCAGACCAAGGCCTCCACGCACACAGTTGCAGAGCTTTCCCTTTGGCCCAAAACACAGAAAATAATGCAAATTGCAGACTCAATACACGGATTTATCTATTCACTCTGTTCTATTTTTTATTCAATATGACATCACCTTATATAGCCTTTACATCTTACAATACCATGGTCCACATACCATGGGCAAATTCAAAACTAACAAAATAAAATTCACGCGGTTAATTTATACTCGCTGGACCGCGCACTCTGCTTCTTGAGTTGCGGACTCTTTTGACCAAAATTGGACCAAGTTGGGCCTCACCCAACAGGCCTCCAACACTCACATGTGACTCATATTGAGTCACTGAGGTGGTGCGCCTTGAACCTTTTCAACGATGCTGGTGTAGGTTGTCCTCAAAGGATGAACCATTTCTACAAACAACTTCTCTCTTGGTGCACCTCCTCTAGCAACTTCTTTAATGTTGGCTTGACGACCTTCTGAAGCACATATTTCTGCTTCTTGCACACCTCTTTGAGCTTTGCATCAACTTTTTGAGACAGTTGAATGGCTTCATCCTGCCATGGCTATTTTCTGGCTGTGATCAACTAATCCTTGCTGCATAGATCCTTGATCTGGATCTGTAGTTCTTTCCCTTTTGTAATCCTAGCGAGCGAATTGCTTTTGCCTCTGTAGTACTCCCTCTTCAATCTTTTGAATGTTTGGATCCTCTTGCAATGAGGTCCAAATATCCATGGTGTCCTCGAACAATTTTCCATGTTTCCTGGAAGAGGTGGAGGTGGAGGGAAAGTGGAGGGAGTGGTATGTTAGTTGAGGGGTGTTGTGGGATGGGGAATCCCAAAGGTGCCTTGATTATTCTCAACTCGTAGCTGCGATGCACCTTTAGGTGTTGTGGGGTTACTTCTTTCTCCTTCGCTCTTAGAGCCACTGAACAATGGACTGTAATCAATATTAATGTAGTTTTTGTGATATACTCTATATCGTTTTTCCACTTTGCGTAGATCTGCCTCTAGACTTAAGACCAAACATTAATCTGACTGCATTTGTAGTACACCCTTTTCACATAAAACCATTTTAAGCCACAACTTCAAAGATTTCAGATAATTAACTTGTGGACTCTTGAAAAATCTCTGCTCAGCTTCGTTGTAAGACACAAATGTGTCTATTGTGAATTCAGTAATAAATCCTCCCAGTATACTATCGATCCAGAAATCAACATCTCTTGAGATCTTGTTATTAGTCTCCTTGAGTCGCTGTAACAATTCAAAGCTCCACGCAATAGGCTCGTCATTCTTAAAACAAGTCTTGTTCTCATTCAACCTTGATAACCATTCATGTAGTTCATTAGCAAGTGTCACAAAGAAAATCTCGTGATGTTCTGTGAAAAGATACCTCTACAACCAAGCTTTAGTCGACAGTCATAGATTTCTGTTTTCTTGAGCTACGAACTCCCGTTCTTTCAATTCTACCCAATATTATATTTACTTCTTGGTCAAATGCCACATCCACATATCCCTCAATTAGATCTCGGTCCCGACAACAGAACCATTTGTTGGCTCAAAGGGGTCTCGACCCAGGTTCGAAGTTGTTGCGCAACCAACAAAACCCTCTATTACTAGCCCTTTCAACAATGACTTGCAGTGTAGATCGCAGTCTCCCACGAGGCAATATTGGGGGATGTCAGAATCAGATTTATGCATCCAGAGGGACAATAGAACATGGATCTAATACTAAAACTCTCTCTTATGTTTTTTTTGACTATGCGGAGGCAGTTATCTACTTTCACAGTCTATGCCCTCTTCATCACTTCATACTATTGCGCACTGCACCTTTATCCATATTATGCAATATTCAATTCAATATAACACATATAAACAGTATGAAAGACATTGCTATGCAGAAAAAAACATACAATACTTCGCGATGCATAAAACAACTTCAAATATATATAATAAACAAATTGCGCAAATAACACATAAATACTTTAGAACCTTTCTTCTCTTTATTAATGATGAATATTTTCAGTACAATCCTTCTTCACCCCACACACACAACTGCGGGTGGTCTACGCACACAACTGCAGATCAAGGCCTACGTGCACACAGTTGCAGAGCTTTCCCTTTGGCCCAAAACACAGAAAATAGTGCAAATTACAGACTCAACACATGGATCTATCTATTCATTCTATTCTATTTTTTACTCAATATGTCACTGCCTTATATATCACTGCCTTATATATCCTTTACATCTTACAATACCATGGTCCATATACCATGGGCATATTCAAAACTAATAAAATAAATTTCACGCGGTTGAATTATCCTCGCTCGACCGCACACTCTGCTCCTTGAGTTGTAGAGTCTTTTGGCCAAATTGGACCAAGTTGGGCCTCACTCAACAATACATATGGAGGTTCAAGCCTTGAAATCAAATTCCTATGAAAGGAGTATATTGTTTTTAGTGAGGATAAATGTAATGTTCATATTTTGGCAAGCATTTAGTCAAGTTATGATTTGTACAAATTGTTCTTCCATTGGTAATGGGTTGCATATCTACTCTAAAAATGTTGCAATGATTTGAGTTGGTTGTGTTGGATCATAGTTGGTGGTTTAGGTGTTGCCTAGAGTTGTTTAGGTGTTTCTAAATGATCATTGCCACCTTGAGCTAACTTGAAGGTGAGTTAACAATGTGTGGGGTGGGGTGGAGTGGGTGCTGCTAATATGTCCTAATTGCACTAGATTTAGAATATTACTCATATTTTAATTTTCATTTAATGACTTAGTGACTTATTGAGATTTTAATGTAGATAATATGTAATGGGGTGACTTATTGAGATTTTAATGTAGATAATATGTAATGGGGTGACTTATTGAGATTTTAATGTAGATAATATGTAATGGGGTGATGGAGGTAGTGGAGTAGAGTATTAAATGACCTCTTTAGTGAAATATTAATTATCCTTTATGGACACCATATAAATGGGGTGATGGAGGTAGTGGAGTAGAGTATTAAATGACCTCTTTAGTGAAATATTAATTATCCTTTATGGACACCATATAAAGTTTTTTAAGGGTTTGACACAATATTTCAATATTGAGACATTTGAATACATGAAGTGTGAGAGTTTATAAAAGATTTTAGACAACCATGGAGTAGAGAAATATTTATACTAATTTTATATATTTCAATTAATAATAAGAATAATTTATATTTTAATTATTATTTATAAAATTTTAATAGTGTAACATTTATCAAAATTGTATAAATCATTAATAGCGTAACATTTATGTTTAATCATTCTAATAATCTTGGAGGACAAGTAAAGTTGATATGAAAGTCATCATCGCTCATAGATAATATCGATCTTCAATTTTGCTATCACCCATGTTAAAATTTGTGTAGTTGTGTTGAGACCAACCTTTTGTAGTCTAGATTATTGACACTCCCGCTCTGAAATCTCACCCTCCATACTATCAAGAAGATCCAATGTCAATGAAGGTGGCTTATCTCAAATTTTTATGCGTTAATGCCCAGCATAATGTTTAGACTTTATTATATATGCGATAAAGTTGCGGCGATCCATTCCTTAAAGCCATAAAGAGATTACATCATATGTTGTGAAATAGGGTCAAGATTCATAACAGCACATAGATGCAAGGAATGCAGTTATAAGCTGTTTTCAACATCTTATTCCTGCAACCTGCTAGTCGGACATGTTTTGTATTCTTCACCAATTCTTGGGCATTATGTTGACACTTCAAAAGTAGTGGACATGATGTTGACACTTCAAAAGAAGTTAAACTTTGTGGTGATCTCTGTGCTGTAATGTTGACAGTGGACAGTGCTATCTATGTTATTCATTATTATTGTTTGATTGATATTTAGATGCCTCGTTCCGCTATTTGACAACTTTTCTGAAATTGCTTCACAGAAACACAGCTCGGAGCTTCTAAAATATTTTGATGTGATTCATGGTAGAAAATGTTAGTCTTTGTCTTTAAATTTGGCGAGCATTCCAAGATCATAGACAGCGCCCACCAGGTGATCGAGCCTTGCCATAAACTCCATGAGCAACGATACGAAGGTCCACAGTGCTAGAGCGCTAGCAATCTCACTAGCCCTCGTTTTGTCTACTCCCCCTTCTACCTCTCCTCCTTCTTCATCTTCACTCCCTTCTACCTCTCCTCTTTCTTCATCTTCTGGATCATGAAATTCAATTGGTTTTTTCATTGTATTTTCACAGTTCGATTCCACATCATTCTGGTCATGGGGTGATGATAGTGGGTTGTTAGGGGGAGAATCATGGCTGAGTTCAAGAGAAATTATAATTCCGGGCTTGGAATTGCGTAGGAGATAGGACTGTTCTTCAATCTTGCTTTGAAGGCGCTCTGCGCTCGAGTGCACTTTGTCCAGAACCAGTTTGGGTATGTTGGGTTGCTGCATAATATCGATATTTCTCCCCAGTTCTCTAACCAGCGCTGAGGCCTCCCTGCTGGCCTCCATGAGCTCGCTTTCAAAAGCCTTCCTTAAATGGTGGGGTGCCTGCATCACAACTATTCCAATTTCATTAGAGAAACACATAATTTATGATTGAGTCAGAGGCCTTTTTCTGTACTGAAGAGGACTTCATTTCGTAGTATCATGTATGGAAGACATGTTATAATGTGATGTTAAGAGGCTCTTTTCTACAATATGGAAGAGAATACTCCTCTATTTAGTAGTATCATGTATGGAAGAGATGTTGTAGAAAAGATGTTGTAATGTGATATTAAGAGACTCTTTTTTGCAATATAGAAGAGAAGAGAATATGGAAGAGAAGAGAAGAGATGTTGTAATGTGACGTTATGAAAACATTTTAAAATGAAATATTTCAGTTTAGATTCTCATTTTTAATTATTGATGTAATATAAGTCTCAAGAAAATTAAATCTCTATAAATGCAAAAGTTTTCTCAACTTTTACCTTACAAAAAATTAATTTTGCACTTTGAAAAATTGGATATTTTCATACTTAAATCAAGAATTAAAATGGATCTATCTAAACTGATTTGCATAAAAAAAATTAATTTTGCACTTTGAAAAATTGGATATTGTCACACTTAAATCAAGAATTAAAATGGATCTATCTGTGAGCTGATTTGCATTGGCCCAGATAATATAAATAGAATATGGATCTATCTGAGCTGATTTGCAATGGCCCATATAATATAAATAGAATAAATTCATAATTTCTTCAGAGTTACAGTTTGAAGAGAGAACATAATTACAATGAGATGGGCCAAATAGATGAATAAAATGAAGTTGAAAAAACCCTAGGTTAAAATTCTAATATTTTAATATATGTATGAATATGAGAGAGATAGATTATACCATATTAAAATAGAGATATACTGATATGATACAGATTGATCTATATCAAAATAAATCCAGAAATTAATAGTCTTAGAGTTTTGAATGGTATAGAAGTTGTTTTAGAGTTTTGAATGGTATACAAGTTGTTTGTTGTAGAATTGATGAAATTAGGTGATACTAGATAATATACCTGTATTTCAGAGTGAAGGCAACCATGGAGGGCCAGAACTTCGAATGCGCAATGACGGAGTACTGCACCCACCTTCACATATTGGGACCAAGGATAGAAGAGATGCCTGAATCTCCCATGAGGAGGTTCCCATTTGGCAAAGTTGGCCTGGAAACAACACACCCATATGCAAGCATGTTAGGATTTGGAGAGTGAAAGACTGAAGGCCATGTAATTATGATTCACAAAGTGTGAAAAAAAAGAGACATTTGTTGGCAGTTTAGAGCTTTGTGCACTTCAATATTTGTAAAGTTTAGGGATGGTAGTCAGAATATGGGTTACCATTGATTGTTCTTTTGATGAAGATTCCAATGTTGACTTGCATCTCTGGAATGTAGGCTGTCCTTCATAGTCATCCATTGCTGCAGTGGCCTGTAAGTATTCCTTCACACATTCTACAGCTAGGGAGTTATTCAATATCCAAGGTGGAGATAATTTGACTGTTCTTTTACAGCTAGGGAGTTATTCAAAATCCAAGGTGGAGAGAATTTGACTGTTCTTTTACAGAGACAGAACACATCTAAACCTGTTAGAGTGGTTTGCTTAAATTTGAAGTTAAGTTTATGAAATTGCTCATAATATTCATCTTTGATCTGCTTGTTCAAGTGACCAGTCAGTGAGATCTGATCAATGTATATTAATGTGTATTATAATAAATGAACTTTTAATAATCAATAATTTATATAAAATGAGGATGAAGTTATAATCCTTACTAACCAATATATAGATTGAATTTACATACCTTCTAGTAAGTCTGCAACGTCCTCAAAGCTCTTAACGATTTGCTTGTGAAGTTGTTCTCCTGCCCAGCAGGGGAAGATGGTGGCGCATACTACCATGGTGACAGCACCCCCTATTAATATAGAATAAAGTCGTTCCATCGTCGTATGTAGAGGATTTCCTACTCTGTAGGCCGAAATTATTATGAGGGAGAAAGTGAATAGAACCACTCTGAAACTGTATTCATATTCTTTCAAAGACGGCCATAGTTTCATGAAGGAAGTCATTACACCTGCAAGGTAATCACACCAGAGATTCATTTTCGAAAGCATTTAATACTGAGACAGTGTACAAGAGCTCTGCAACTGCACTGCATTAATGTATATTCAAACAGGTAGTACCAACTACAAAGATACTGAAGCCAATGATGACAGGTTGTGCCACTTTCCCAGCTGATAAAGACAGCTGTGCAATTGATAGAGCCAGAACTCCAGCTGCAATGCTCCCCAGAGCCCGGTTGAAGCCCTTGCTAAAGGTGGCACCTGTTTCATGTTAATAAATTTAATATTAAGGTAGCTGCAAATAATAAATAAAACACTAGTTACATGAATATATCTTTTATCTTATTATTATCCCCTGAAGGGTATTATATTATCCATTTTAATTTATGTTCATCTTCAATCTAGATATAACAAAATCAAGAGGAATCAAACCCATTACTGCAAATAATGAAAACAATATATTCTTCAAACCCATTAGTGCAAATAATGAAAGCAATTTACACTTCAAACCCATTAGTGCAAATAATGAAAACAATTTACACTTCAATTGATCTCTTCATGCTTAATAAACCCATTAGTGCAAATAATGACAACAATTTACACTTCAATTGATTTCAAAAATTGACACTTCAATTGATCTCTTCATGCTTAATAAATCCATAGATCAGACATGAAAATGAATTCTAAGCCATGCACTCATTCTTTCTTTCAACCAGATCATTCATCAGAATTGTTTCACAGACCTACAGTACGCTCAAACACAACTGCTACAGTGATGATCACCCATACTGCATTCGTTCCAAATGCATAGTATGGCTTCCTGAAGAGAACCAACAGAGACGATAATGTAATTGCAACTCCCACTTTTAAAGGGAAAGTCACTCTGCTTGCATCCTCCTTGCAGAAATCCCACAATTTTGTGCATGAACTCTGCATGGCTTTCACAATAATGAGGACTGCTCTGCTGTTCTTGGTGCTGCAATGATCCTCAGAGCCTAACCCAGATAACTTGTGAGACATTACAAGATATTGCCTTAAAGCCTGTAAGATTTTAACTAAATTAGACATAAATGGGCAACTATACAAAAATACACCAAATAAAATTTTTAATATCATACAGTCAATCTAATCATAATCTCAATAACCTAACAGCCACTCCAATATAAAAAACCAACAAAATCTTATAACAGATCTAAGAAGCTTGTACATATGTCTGCTAAAACCCAAACCCCAATGTATGTGATCTGAAAATATCATAGGATCTAATAAAAACAAACCCTCTTCCTATATATAAGGAACATGAAATACTACCTATTATACAGAAAAATGAAAAGATGAGGAGAGTCTGTAGAAGCTTAAAACATACGAAGTCCCGCAATTGCAATTTGAGTTGGTGCAGGATGCAATTTATCTCCTTAGAAAACATCGATTCTACCCACATCAGCGACTCGAAACAGATGCAGATGGAGATGCTTATGCTGTGAGGCCATAATTAATGATAGGATTCTGGTAAGAATCTGTTCTTTCAAATCAACAGTTTCCACCTTTATACTTTCTGTTGAGGAACTTGGTTTCTCATGGATGTCTCTCTCAGAAAGATGGGAACTTATTCTAGGATTTGGTACCGACTTAAACTTTGCTCTTATTAAAGTTATCAAATGTCCATGTTGTGTGCAGGCATGCCAGTTAGAAATAAGATTGAAGGGCAGCAAAATAAGATTGAAAGTATAATTAGTGCATTGCATTCTGATGCCTTATTCGACAAGTATTGCCCAAGCTTCAGTTAGCTCATCCATAAGTTAGATTTGGATTTGGCATCTCAAAAGATTGCCAAATATGAAGCACAAAGTGTATATGCAATGCTACTTCCAGTTAACAACAACAATAGACTTTTTTATATTCTTTAAAGATCAGTACCTTATATCTTGACACGTAAAAGGAAAGTCATATGGAAAGTTATTGATACTGAAATAGTAAATGAAAGCATTGAGTTTATTTTATCATGACACATAAAACGAAATGCAGAGTGATAGATATTGATATGAAATACTAAATGAATGGATTGGATTTTTTTTAGTAAAACAAAGCATAAAGTTTTTATCATATGGAGAGGTATAGTAAAATAGAAAGATCAACTTTATTCATTTCAATTATTTGAGTTTATATTTATTGTAGATTTTGCCATTTAATTGTTATGAAGTAAAGTATATATAAAGATAATGTATAAATGTAAATTTAACTAATAATTGATTTCATTAAAGTTAACTTTAATGACTTTGCTGCCACAAAATCTGCAATCAATATAAAAATACAAATCTCACCATAAAGATGAAATAAAGATACCCTATAAATTAAAAATTTCCCTGATAACTCATTTAATTAAAGTTTAAAAGGAATGTCTCATGCTTTTAGTCTTGCACGTGGATCCAAAGCCATTCCTAGAACCTGATTCTTACTGTTATCCGAAGCAAGCCCTTCACATCGAAATGAGTTTTTATATTTTGTTGAGATATTTTTCAAATTTCAATGGCCTTTATAGTTGCTTCTGTTTCATACCTTAGGCCCAAAAGTGACAGTGCTTTATGCTGTCATGAATTATGTAAGTGAGCGTATTCGTATTGTTAAAAGAGTTAAATACATTTGATACCAAGTTGCAAAACGCTGGTCTTTTTCAAACACATCTGCCAAAAAAAGTCTTTTGTTCTTGGGGTTCGTTTTCATTGATAGGGTGGTTTCAATCTTTGCATGGTTGATTGAGCAATTGGACCTTTGATGGCCCTGGGGAGGGCTCTTCTAGGCTATGTAGGTAATAGTTTGCTGTCATTTGGAAGCTAGTCATTTTATTCTTTGATTTAAATATTAGTTTTCAAACAAATCCTCGTTAGCCCTCTTTTTATGCATTGTATTGGGAATATTATAGGTTACAATGGTTCTCATAATTCATATCAGCAAAATGTTAACTTTGGGGTAAGAAAATTATTTTTAATATAATATTTATAGCTAAAGATTTATTTTGATGATGTTTAGATGTTTTACAAAGTTATTGAATGTGAAAATTAGATAATGTTTAGATGGTTTATAAAGTTATTCAATGTGAAAATTATTTTGAATAAGGGTAATAGCTGTGATGCAACAAAGTTCCTGCTTCTATCGTTATTTAATTGATTTTTTTTTGCAAAGTGTTTTCTTGGTAATAATATATATTTTTTTCCAATAATAAAATAAAATAAATAGCTCCGCACAATGAACTAAGTTCCACACAATAGGCTGTAAGCTCTGCACAATGAGTTAAGTTCCGCACAATAGGCTATAAGCTCCACACATTGAGCTAATTTCCGACAATAGGCTATAAGATTTGCACAATGAGCTAAGTTCCACACAATAGGATATAAGCTTTGCACAATGAGCTATGTTCCACACAATTGGCTAAGTTTGTCACACAAAAGTTATTAGTTTTTTTCTCGGTAATGATTTATTTGATTTCCAATAATAAAGGTAATGGCATATTTGTTTTCCAACAATAAAATAAAATAATTGATTTTTTTTGCATAGTGTTTTCTTGATAATGACGTATTTGTTTTCTAGTAATAAAATAAAATAAATATTTCCACACAATGAGTTAAGTTCCGCACAATAGACTATACACTCTACACAATGAGCTGAGTTCCATACAATAGGCTATAAGCTCCGCACAATGAGCTAAGTTCCGAACAATAGGTTATAAGCTCTGCAAAATGAGCTAAGTTCCACACAATAGGCTATAAGCTCCACACAATGAGCTGAGTTCCTATTATGAAATCAACTCACTAAATAAAAGGAAAGAGAGATCAAAGTCTTAGAAATCAACCACTTTGAGGGGGCAACCTCCTTTATATTACATAAATGAACAATTCTTAGATGATACAAATGAAAAAACCTTCTTTCTATATATAGGAGTCCATAGGGTCACAATATAATCCTAGCCGACCTAACAATAATAATATAAGGGCACAACAATGTCAATAGTGAGCTCTTATGGGGCACAATAATAACAATACGGAGACTACAAGGATACAACAATAACAATAAGGGGTATACACTAACAACAATAAGGGACTACACTAGTAATATAAGGACCTAACATGCCCCTCTCCTTCAAAAAATTGTTGTCCTCAACGCTTGAGTAGTTATGGATGCTTATGTATAAAATTCTCATCCTCCCATGTGAAATTTTCAGTGGGTAAGTTCTTCCACTTGATGAGATACTCTGAAATTGATCGATTTCGTAGTAGTCGAGTTCTTGTTTCCGTGACTACTTCAGGTTCCAATATGATTTTTCCTTCCTCATCAAGTTCTGACAATATTGTTTGAATTGGAATTCTGTCACCTATAACCTTCTTTAAGCATGACACATGGAAAACTGGGTGCACTTGGGAAGAGGTCGAAGCTCCAATTTGTATGCCATAGTACCAATCTTTTGCAACACCTTGTAAGGACCATAGTAATTTGGCTATAATTTATTATCCTTCTTAGCTTTCTTGAGGGACATTTTTTTGTATGGTTGTAGCTGTAAAAAAACCCAGTCTCCTACATCAAAACTTCTCTCGCTGTGATGTTGATCAGAGTTTTGGATTCTAAGGTTTCGCTGCTTCAAATAGGTCATCGTGGAATTTTCGCTATAAAATTTTTTCTACAAAGGTTAATAAGCTAAAACAAAAACCCATTTGCGAAGAAATGCTGAGGAACTTCTTGTAAAAATTTCAAATCTTGGTTCACAAAATTTTCAAAGATATGATGTGTGGAAGTTATGGTTTTTGCAAGCTCCCGAATTTCATCTCAAAGAGGTGACCCTGGGAAAATCATCATAACTCTCTCTCTAAGCATCATATTGGAATTTTGTAAAAAGTGGCCGAAATCAAACAGACTTTAGTTTCTTGTGTATCGATTTTAGAGCCTAAGGAGGAAACAGTGACACGAGGCACGCCATACAAGTTCGCTCTACAGAACCAGTCCATAATTAGGTAATTGTGGGAGATTGGGCATAACTTTGCCTTGAATAATCCAAATTAGGTCAGACCAATGGAATTGGAAAGAATATTTAGAGGGCTACTAAAGGACCGAAGATAAGATCTTGTGGATCTGAAATTACAAAGATACATCAGTTTCAATATCGAGCTCCCCAAAAGCAAGAAAAATGTGTGTATTTTTTATTTTTATTTTTTATATTGCATAAGTCTTGTTTGAAAAATAAGTTTGAAGTGATTTCAAGGGCATATTGAAGCATAGATATCAATATTAGGTTCTAAAATGCCCCCTAAAAATAATTCAACACCCATTAATCCCTCAGAAGTCTCTACTATGACTCATGAAGTGGAATAAGTGCAACATGATATATCAAAATTACAAGACCAAGTGTAACAAATTTCTCTTTCGCTAAGAGTAATGAAAAATGAAATGGAAGTTAAGATGGATAGTTTGAAGAAATGTATGGAAGCTAATATGGATGGTTTGATGAAATGCGTGGAAGCTAAGATGGATGACATGGAAGCTAAGATTGATGAAAAAATGAAAGGCATCATGGAAGACCCGAAGAATGATCTAAAAGCATACATGGAAGGTTTGAAGGAAAGTTTGACAAAGTTGATACAAGAAATGATTCCTAATGGAGAAAAGGTAGTAGAGCAAACTCATGATGAGAAAAAAATAAATGTTAATCATGATTTCATAAACTCTAATGTTGGATTGAAGATCCACCATATTCCAAAGATCGATATGAGGAAGTTTGATGGCAAGGATCTTGTAACATGGATACTACAGATGAAACAATATTTTTTTCTCCATAATGTGCAAAAAACACAAAAGTTACGCATTGCAACTTTATATTTAGAAAAAAATACATTTTTATGGTATCGAAAGCTTTGTTCTCGTAAAAAAATTATCACTTAGTCAATTTTTACAGAGGAAATGATAGCACATTATGAGGATACAAAGAGCAACACCATCTTTAGCCAATTGATAAATATCAAACAAAAAGGTTCAATGGTGGAGCACATTTAGGACTTCCAAAAATTGAATATAAGGGTAACCGATATTCCAAAGGAACACAAGATTGATGTCTTCATAGGGACTTTAAAGGATAACATCCAACATGAGGTTCGCCTTTGGGAACCTGATTCATTAGAGAAGGCATTTAGTTGGCAATAAAAATTGAAAGTAAAACTGTGGCGACAAGGAAGCCTACCACACACATATATAAAGATGGAATTGTTTCTACTCCTAGACTTCCACAACCTACAAGGTTGACATCACAACAATTGGAAGAAAAGACAGCAAAATGGATTTGCTAGAGTTATGATAGCAAATACACTAAAGGTCATAAGTGTGATGAGAAGAAATTATTTTACATAGATTGTGAAGAGGAGGAGGAAAATGAATAAGAATCTTTAAAAGAAGAGGATATACACCAGGAACCAACCCTAGAGAAAGAAGAAATGATTCTGACCATATCCCGTGTTGCATTGGCAGGAATTACCACTCCTCAAACCCTCAAGATAGATGGACATATCAAGAAGAAAACTGTAATAGTGTTGATTGATTAAGGTAGTACCCATAATTTTATTCATTGTAAGGTAGCCAAGGAATTGAATTGCTTCCTATACCCAGCACCAGAGTGTCATGTGATGGTTGCAAATGGAGGAACTATAAATTTCTCTGATACCAAATGTTATGAAACCAACTCACAAATTAGAAGAAAAGAGAGATCAACGACTTAGAAATTAGCCACTTTGAGCGGAAAACCTCCTTTACATTATATAAATGAAAAATTATTAGATGATACAAATGAAAAAACCTCCTTTCTATAGATAGGAGTCCACGGGGTCACAATATAATCCTAGCCGACCTAACAATAATAATGTAAGGGCACAACAATAACAATAGTGGGCTTTTATGGGGCACAATAATAACAATATGGGGACTATAGGGGTACAAAAATAACAATAAGGGGGTTACACTAACAACAATAAGGGACTACCTAGTAATATAGGGATCTAACAGTTCCACACAATAGGCTAAGTTTATCACACAAAAGTTATTATTTATTTTCTCGATAATGATGTATTAGTTTTCCAATAATAAATGTAATGATGTATTTGTTTTCCAATAATAAAATAAAATAAATAGCTCTGTACAATGAGCTAAGTTCCACACAATACACTACAATCTTCGCACAATGAGTTGGGTTCTGCACAATAGGCTAAGTTTCTTGCTTTTGCACAATAGTTTAAGTTTGTCGCACAAAAGTTATTATTTGTTTTCTCGGTAATGATGTATTCATTTTCCAATAATTAAGGTAATGACTTATTCATTTTCCAATAATAAAATAAAATAAATAGCTCCACACAATGAGCTAAGTTCCGCACAATAGGCTATAAGCTTCGCACAATGTGCTAAGGTCCACACAATAGGCTATAAGATCTACACAATGAGCCAAGTTTCACACAATAGGCTAAGTTTCTCACACAAAAGTTATCAGTCATTTTCTCGGTAATGATGTATTCATTTTCCAACAATAAGATAAAATAAAAACAATTGATTTTTTGCATAATGTTTTATCAGTAATAACGTATTCATTTTCCAATAATAAAATAATAAAAATAGCTCAGCAAAATTATTGATAACATTTCAATTATAAATAATTAGGCATATGTGTGGAAGTGTGGATGAGTTGTATTGTGCTGGATAGCTTTCTCCACATAGCTAGTCATTTTCTAGTATATTTGTTATTAAATCCTTATTTGAGAGTGCTTTTTGCACTTGCATATTTTTGTTATTGCCTCCTCTGTACAAATTCTTTCACACAATTAATAACCATTTTTTTATTTATGCAGAGAGGTCTATTTTTCATCCAAATTGCTTGTTCCACACTACTTGCTCCACACAGCGACAACTGCATAGCTTCTTCCATACACGCTATATTTGGACACAAAACTCTATTGTTCAGAGAGGTCCACATTTCGTCCACGAAAGACTTTTATTGCTAATATTTTAGTAAGCAATTGATGTATACAATATTATTGGTGATATTCATATTTTTGAATATGTTTTTGTATTTGTGCGGAGATGTCTGTGTTTCATCCACATTGCTTGTTACGCACTGCTTTCTTCGCACAAATACAACTGCGCAACTTCTTCCGTACGTGCTATATGTAGACACATAACTCTATTGCGCGGAGAGGTCCGCATTTTCTGCACTACTTGGTCCACATAATTGTTTTCGTTCACGCTATATGTGGAGACCCCACTAGAGCGAATAACTATTTTAGTAAACAGTTAATGTATATAAATTTATTACAAATATTTTGTGTATTTCAAACATCTGTTTGTGCGGAATTTCTCTTTGTACGGATGTTCGCATTTTGCATTAAGTGTTAATATTATTGCTAATATTTTAGTTATAAATAATGCATATTAGCTGTCAATTTAGTAATTTTTTTTTGGATAATAACATTGATTATGTTCATATTATTGATCATATTTTTATTGCAAATAATGTTTCAAATATTTGTTTGTTTATGTTCTTATATAAAAATATTTTTTGTGCGGATGTATGCACTTTGAACTAAACACTTATATTGTTAATATTATTTATAATACTTTAGTTATAGAAAATGCATATCAGTAGTCAAGTGAGTAAAAGTAGTGTAGAGTGCACTCAAATTTGTCTACAAAACCACATTTCATTGATCAGAAGCTTAGTTTGTAGCAGAAGAAGCTTTCAAGTTTGCATTCTGTGGATGATAACATTGTTTATGCACATATTATTGATAATATTATAATGGTAAACAATGTATATTATTTCTATTTAAGTAAATTTCAATTGTAAATAATGTTTCAAATTAGCATATGTGTAGAAGTGTAGAGTAAGTCCATTGTGCAGGCGAAGCTTTCAATATGCAAATCGTCGAACTTGGTACTTTAGTATTAAATAATTGCAATACCACTGAAGCAAGTGATGGACTTATATGATTGTTGCTAATAATTTATTCATAAATGATGTGTATCTACTTGTCTCTACAACTAATTAAGTGGGGTGAGCATTTCGCCCACACTCGATTTCTACGTATTCCATACACTTCTTCACCGTGTACCTATGTGTGGACATGCTTCCTCCATAGATGATCTAAGATAAAGTCCACTGACATTCAAATTTAAGGAATTACATTTGTTGTTGGCATTAACACCGAGATAACCGGTCTATCGATAGAATATTATTGAGAATATTTTAATTATAAATAATGTTTTTTATTGCTAATATTTTAGTATTAAATATTCCATATTTTCTTTTGAAATATTTTAATTATAAGAAATTTGTATCTCCGTTTTGTTAAATATAAATAGTATGATATCATTGAACACACGTTTTATTTATGTTTATGTGGTAGTCTATTGCGCGGAGGAAGCTTTCAAGCTTTGATTATGTGAATGCTCACATTTCACATTAAAGGATTTTGTAGATTTTTTTCAGGGAACTGATACATAAGTGCTGAGTTTGGATGTGAAAAAATTCAAAGCTAATGTGTAGTATCAATTTTTCATTTATCAAATTTGATATCACATATTATAATCGTTATTTGTGTAATATAACATTAGTGTTTATAACATATTTTATTACGTGATTACTGTAGATTTTTTCTTGGTAGTTGAAAGTGGCAGTGAGACTTAAATGAGACACATTACTTATTTTAGTGAAAAATATTCATTTAATCTCTTCATAATGCGGTAAAGGCAAAAAGAAACTCAAGTGGTGAATTGAAATCTGGGTTCTAAAATTACTTTGGAAAGTAAAAGCTGTTCGGTAGCATGGAAAGTCCACAAATGTTAGTTTGGTGAATAATAATGGAAAATAGTTTTATTTATTGGAAAAAGTGCTCTAGTTAATGAAAATAGAATGCCATTTATGATTTTAATAAAATAGTATGTTGGCACTGATTTCTAAGGTGTGTAAGGTGGATTAACCATGAAATGTAATCGTGTCAATTGAATTATGTAAAATTTGAATTTAAGTGAAACATATATGATTTAAAGTAAGAAAATTTACAACAATATTTTCTGATTAAAATTCATGCAAATCAGTACTATCCACATTGATAACGATTACTAGTTAATGGTTATCATTGAAATCAATAGTAGTTAAATGTCGTTTTAGAACTTGAATGTCAATTCATGATTTAGATGACTTATTGCCTCTAATGCATTATATATATGCTTGTTTTCTGTAAAAACAAATTGTCAATGCTCATTTTGTTCCGAAACTGATAATGTTTTAAGGTGTTGCGTTATAATGTCTATTATTTTTTGCATTTGTTACTAACACCAAAGAAATGAATCAAAGAAACAATGGCAGGGGAAAAAAGAAAAATGTACATGAAAGAAGCGAAGATATTTTAATTATCAACCAAGATATCTTAATGCTTAACAAATATATTTTAATGTTAATACATAACATATTATAACCTCAACAAATGCCTAGGTGTCTCAAAGATGAATTAGATACCATAATAACGTTATCAAAAAATTTATTGCAAATCATGAACAAATAAATCAGTTCTCGATTCTGATAACATAATCAGTACAATCATTAATTCCTAGAAACAATGGTTAATTAATAGAGAAGGCACTATTAGTTTTTTGCTATTTTCTAAATAGATTTTGAAATTCAGTATATGACAACGACTATGTATTGTAATATTCTCAACAAATTTACCACAAAGAAACATTTGAGACTATTTTTTATTACAAAACTATGTATAAATGCAATATGTTTTATAAGTTATATCAGTTTAGAAAATTGTTTGAACTTTGTACGACAAGTTATTTGGATCTTTGTTTAAATATTATATGTAATAACTATTTAAATAGGAAAAAAATATTGAATTTGTAAACAAAGAAGACGGTTATTGTAAATTAATGTCACTAATCCTTAGTAGTTATAGAACATGAAAATTTGATAAATCAAGAAAACAATGCAGAAAAACGATAATGAGGGGAAAAAAAATGACATAGCATAATACAAAACATAGAGATGGAAAAAAAATAGTTCATTGGATTCTGTTTATATGCAATGTCATATTAACATTTTCATTAGTAAACAAAAATGTCTTGTTGTTGTGATGAGTATATTTTTCATCTTGTTTTTACATGGGTATAATATATTGATTGATGATGCAAATTCAAATCACAATTGTTTAATAAAATGAAAGAGCTATTAGGATGCTTGGAAATGCAACAAAAAAACATTGTGCCTCTGTCGAATTTATTAACAACGTAAACAAAGAAGCCTATCAGTGTATATGTATAACTATGTTTTGATGGTCTATTGTAAACGTGCCATGTATTTCTAAGTTTCTCAAGATTTCAATAGCATTTGTTTTTTGTACACAATATTCGTCGTAGGTAATGATTTTTCTAGTTCGACGCCCCTTAGAATACACTTGTAGTTTTTGAAGTCATACAAATAATGGACGATACTAATCCTTATCACGTGCTGTTGGGTTTGGATTGGGATATTGATATGGATGGTATTATTAATCTGAAGAGAATAAGAATGGAATTTCAAAACAATGGAACCAGATTCATAGTTCCCTTAGATCCTATAGAAGGTGTAAGATACACATAACCCGTGCGCACTGATGATGACATTGACCATATCTACAAGCTGACTGTGCAAGATGATGATTAGATCAATCCAATAGCTGATGGAAGGCTTAATTAAAAAAAGGACAACTCCTACTTCTCAGATTCAAATGAAGAATTGGAGAAATGGCAGAACCTATTACATGAATTATTTGCATTGCGCCGTAATTGAATGACCAGATCTCTTCGCTCCATCTCATCAGAGGTACAAGAATTACCATATTATGATGGTTTAAATAATGTGAACATGTTTTTAGGGGAACTTGAAAGAACTGTTCCAGAAGGATAGTGGTTCCAGGCATTAGACATAGCATTGCGCGCTACTCCAACACCATGGTGGGAGACTCACAAGGGAAACATGGGAAATTGGGAAGAATGTGCTCAGATGATGAGATTGAGCTTTGAATGTCCAACTATCATAATGGAAGAAGTTTATTTCAGAAAGAGTGATCCGTGTAGAAACCTGGCGAAATGGACTGAAGTATGGGGCATAGAGCCAAGATCGGAATCGGTGCAGATGTTCATTCACACGTTGGGGAAGGTGCCTACTGATTGGTACACGGAGACGAAGTTGCACTGAGGAACCAGTGAATGGTATGTTCTAACTGAAAGTTTCATTTTTACATTTAGTTTTGAGAGTGAATTTGATTGTTTGGGAAAAGTTTTGGAAGGGATCCAAGAAGTCATCTTTGATACTTCAAAGCCAACAGTAGAGCACTTTTCGCCAACATGGTATGCGCAAATGAGAGATATTTTCAACTGCAGAAATTTGACAGTAGAAGAAACAGAAGAAGATCCAAGGAATATCATGATTCATGAATATGAGGGACATTGCGCAGTTTTTGGGCCTTCATTTACCTCACTGGATGTTACAAATCCTTTGAAGATTCAACAAGTAAACATTGGATCTGAAGAGCAACCGAAGTTGGAAAATATTGGATATTATTGGGATGATGACATAGTGGGAAAGGTTGTTGAGATGTTGACAATATCAGGACCTGTTTCCTACAAAGTTCTCTGATTTCAAAGGGATAATTGGAGAGCTTGGAGTTATGAAAATCACTTTGAAACCTGATGTAAAACTTGTGAAACATCACCCATACAGATTGAATCCAAAGTATAAGTAGAAAGTGACGGAAGATTTGGATAAAATGGTTTTTCCAGGCATTATAAAACCAGTGGAAGAGTTAGATTGGGTGAGTCCTATGGTAGTAAAAGATAAGAAGACAAAAGGAGATAAGGATTTGTGTGGACCTACGCAAATTGATTGATGCCTGTGTACATGATCCATTCCCAACTCCGTCTTCTGATGAGATCCTTGACAATGTAGGAGGACAAGAAGCTTATTCATTCACATATGGTTTCTCAGGTTATCATCATATCATGATCGCACCGGAGGATATAAGTAAGACCACCTTTGTAACAGAATTGTGATCTTTCCAATATATAGTCATGCCATTTGGATTGAAGAACGCGCTTGTTATATTCTCCTGCGTAGTAGTATATGCATTCCAGGAGTATATCCATAAGTTCATAGAAGTATACTTTGATGATTGGACTGTCTTTGGGTTGTTGAAAAGCATGTCTCAAGTCTACGCTTAATGTTGGATACCTGTAGAAAGTACCAGATCTCACTGAACTTGAAGAAATGTATATTCTGTGTGCCATTTGTGATATTGCTAGGTCACATTTTCTGCTAGCAAGGGTTGATGGTAGATCCCGCGAATATCGCAGTGATTGTTAATCGAAAAGTGTCTGTGAATGTCAAACAACTTCGCTCAATATTGGGACATACTAGATAATGTCAGAAATTCATTCAGGGTTATGTGTTGATAATTGCGCCCATGGAGAAATTTCTCATTAAGGATGTGACATTCTATCGGGATGAGGAATGTTAGAAGAGATTTGAACTGTTGAAAGAGAAGATGGTCATTGCGCCCATATTGATCTTTCCAGGTTGGTCAAAGGTGTTTCATGTGCATGTGGGTGCTTCCTGCATCGCGCTCGGAGCTATCTTAGCGCAACAAGGAGCTGGAGATATTGATCATCCTATTTCCTATGCAAGTCGAAAGCTATCAAGCGCAGAAAGAATTTATTCAGCCACAGAAAGAGAAGGATTGGCGATGGTGTATGTGCTGCAAAAATTCTGCCACTACCTGTTAGGAGGAAATTTCAAGATGTTTACTAACCCTCTACTTTTAAGTACCTGGTAAATAAGCCTATGTTTGGGGGGACTATCTACAGATGGTTGCTGTTGTTCCAGGAATACGATTTCGAATTTATTGTGAAGCTTGGGAGAATGAATGCTGGGCCAGACCATTTGTCGCCCGTTGAGAATGGAGAAGAGCCAACTAGTTTGGAGGATGGTTGTTAGATGATCCAAAAATATAAATATCAGAGTTTAAAAGTTAGAATAGAATATTTAGAATATTTAATAAAATATTAGAGAAACTTTAGAAATATAATTAGTTCCAAGTGATATGACATCTAGAAAGATGTCGTTTCTTAGGCTCTAATATAGGAAAACAGTTAGTAGAATTTTAGGATGACGTTTAATGTAAATAGACACATGTTAATTTAATAAGTGATACATAAATATAATATGTTAGGAAATTTAGCTTATATATACCTCATTCCTCTGATTGCAAGAGTGTTGGAGTGTTCGGGTATAAACTCTTGCAAAATTTTTGATGTAATTTCTTTTCTTGATTACTAAAATTATGTGTCTGAGGACACTTCTACCATTAATGGTTTACCTGACGTGAAATTATTTGCGATAAAGATAGATGATGATCATTTCCTTGATATCATTCATTTCTTGACTACTGGATGTGCGCCCGATGAATACACATTGCAACAAAAGAAGGAGTTGGTGGCGCGCACAACTGAATTTACTATCATCGTCGGCTAGTTGTATAAGATGGGTGTAGAAGAAGTATTGTGAAGATATGTCTTGGAATTTGAGAGACAAGATATCTTAGCTGAAGCTCATGTAGGGGTGGTCAAAGGTCACTATGTAGGAAAGGAAACCACGCAAAAGATTTTGAGTGTTGGTTTATGGTGGCCCCCGTTGCACAATGATGCTTATGCGCATTACCACACATGTGAGGTATGCCAAAGGACAGGAAATTCACAGCGCAGAGATGAGATGCCATTGCATCCACAAACGACATTGCAAGAGTTTGATAAATGGGCCATATATTTTGTTCAACCTATTGACCCTCTACGAAAGAAGATAGGTGCGCGATACATCATCACTGTGATAGACTATGTAACCCGATGGGATGAAGCTAAGCAATTGAAGGATTGTAGTGCGGACACAACTGCACACTTCATTTTCGAAAACATATTGACTCGGTTTGGATGCCCTAAGATTTTGATGAGTGATCGAGGTACACAATTTGTGAATGAAACCATTGAAGCTTTGACAGAAGAAATCCGAATTCACCACCTGAAGAGCACTCCATATCATCCACAAGTGAATGGAGTAGTAAAAGAATTCAATAAGATATTGGAGACTCTGCTCACCAATATTTTCAATGCTAACTGGAATGATTTGGATGTGCACGTACCTTCTGTTCTTTGGACATATTGAACTACATGAAAAAAGGTAACAGGAAAGACATCATTCAAGATGATATATGGGAAGGAAGTTGTGATGCCAATGGAGTATATTGTTCCCAGTCTGCACATTGCATCATTTACAAATATGGAAGAAGAGGATATTATGGAGTAATGATTGTTGTAGTTGGTTTCTCTCAAAGAGGATTGATTTATTGTGAATTTCCACCAACACGTACAAAAGGCGCGTGAAAATGCATGTCATGATAGGCATATCAATGAAAAGGTATTTAAGGAATGTGATTTAGTCTTGTTGTATGACAAAAATTTTGCGCGCCAACCAAGGAAGTTCAAGATGCATTGGCTACGACCATATATTGTTAAGGAGATCATTGACATAGGTGTGGTGCACCTGGCTACATTGAGTGGAGACTATCTTCCTGGGTATGTCAATGAAAGTCGCTTGAAGCTGTACATGGATGACCCTCTCCCTGCGCACACCAAATAACTATATGGCTGGAGTATTGGATCTATGTATAAGGGTTGGTGGATGCGTAGACATGTGTGATGCGCACATGGAAGCTGCCCGTGGAGGTTGACTGGGTCGCAGAAGTGCCAAAATCTAGCCGTTGGAACAGTAAATATGGAAAAGACAGTTTATTACTGTTTAGGGGAGCGTCTGTGTTGCATTTAATGAGGATATTTTGCCATATTTGGAACCATTTTTTCATTTATGGAGACACATTAATCCATAAGGGATAGTTGAGGATGTGCCTAAGCTATAAATATGACCGAAGGGGTGGCATTACTTCCCTTTGCATTCTGTGTGAAATTTGTGCCTTGAACTCATTGCTTGTTGAGGTTCCCTTACTATTTATGTCGGTTTGGATCTTGTGTTTGAGGAGGAGTTGCGACGTAGAGGTCTTGGACATGTTATCCCTCTGAGTATGACAACCGCACGCCCTAGAGAGGATCCCACTTCATAGGCCGCTAAGATACTTGTGCCGACTAATACGAAGAATGAACATGCCTTAGGGTCCCAAAAATCCTGAAAAGAGAAGACCCTGAAGCCACGCTCCACTGCAGCTGAACAACAGAAGAAGACAATGTCCGAATTACCTGAAAAAATCATGGAGGAGGAAGATATAGTAGAAGTAGCCCCCATCTCGCGGTTGTTGACCTATTTTTCCCCACGCAAGGCATCAGTGAAGGTCCCGAAGGACCTCGACAAAGTAAGGGCATACATCAATATGCCCCTGATCCCATAAAATATCCTAATGGAGGGCGACATGTTCGCCAAAGTACCGCTACTAAAGATGGAGGGTTGGGAACTCGAAGACATCGATAAATTTCTAGATATCTCCCCAGAGAGATATCTAGATCAAGTAACCTATGGAGGGGGTATTGTGTGTGTAGAACCAAAGTGTTGGGTGTTGGGCATGTACAAGACCATATTTTTAAATCTGTTGCAGATCCCTCATTTCAGGCGCAACCCAATCAATGACATTTACGTTCTGTAGTTGCTCGAACTAGTCCATGAGGAGTCATTGTGGTTGGGAGAGCGCATCTCTACTGACACTGCACTGATCCATCAGATTATTAGCTTGCCTGATCAAGGCGTGGATCCCTGGCCGATTTTGGAGGCAAAGGCCAGAAGAAGAAAGTGGCAGACAAGATCAAGGCCACCTACCAGGTCTTGTGCCACAACCGATGGTTCACGGTGAACGGAATTAATGATACAGCTGTCCAATTTGGGACACTCATCTTGGCATGCAAGATGATGAGGAAATGTTGTCTTAAAGAAGTCCCTGCACAAGTAATTTCACTTTCAAGACAATGTGAGAAGGGTGTCCAATACAGTTGGACATAGTATCTATGCAAAGAGTTTTTAGAGAATGTGCGCGAGGCACAAGAGGAGGGAAAGAATTTATACTATGCTTGGCTATTGCTTTTGATCACACTGATCGGTTGGAAAATGCTAGAAGAGACACAGTTTCCAGACATCGAGTCGCTGATGTGCAAGGCTGCGTGGTATGCTACAATTTGGAATTCATACATCCCCACGCACGTCATATAAAATAAGATATTCTGGGTAATGTTTGATTCTTCCATATTCCAAGCAATTCAATTGAAGCTGAGGCTGTCTCCAACCTTATACGAGAAGTACAAGCTGATAGCAGATTTTAAAGCAACATTTCACAATATTAATATCCACGTGAAGGGCGTCGTGGAGGGAATAAGGTATGAGTTACCATACTTAGTCATTGAAGATGATTTGTTGCATGTCATTGCAGAGTGGCCGCCATATTGGTTGGAGCCGCGCACCACGAAGGGTGCTTCCATGTCTATTCCAAAGATGCCCACCAAGCCAAGGATAGGAATACAACTGATAGAAAAAGCCACTGGAGCAGAGGCCATGCTGACCACAATTGACGATACCATAGAGTTGGAGAAAGACGCTACACCGGAGAAAAATGGTGCAGGACCTAACAAGACAGAGGCTGAGAATACTAAGCAGGTTGAAGCTACCAAAGGGATGAAGCACGACTCTCAAGCTGCGGGAGGTCCACGAAAGAAGCACAAAGATTCCAAATTTGCAGGGGAGGAAGAGTTGACGTTGACAGAGGATGACATGAATGAGATAGCTAACACTGTCACATCCGGGACCGAGGATATGTGGACTGACCTAGAAGCACAGTACAAGGATGCGCTCGACGGGGTGCAAAGCGACATCCAAGAGCTCAAATTTCAAGCGAGACTGATTCAGGTGAGCATAGCACAAGCGATCAAGATGCAAGCGAGTGTGTCTGCCACCATCACGAAACCACTCAACACAACATCGCTTGCGACAGGGGAGATTTGGCTCATCTAGATCCCCGAACCTACCATTCATTTTGAGTCGACGACCCGACGTGCGTAACTCAAAGGTTGCGGTGATATCCATGTTGACCTATCTGTTTTTCCTGCAGGAAAGTCGCACATGATCCACAATATGATTATAGATGAGATTCAGTTAAGAGAAGACTGCACCCACCACACTACTGTGGAGTCACAACAACAAGCTGTTGAATCTCAGTGGAAACAATAAAGCCTAGAGGAAGCATGCTACACGGTAGAGGATCGACATGCTTCCTTAGAGGCTAAAATAGACCAATTTTGTAGTGATGTGCCAACGGTTCTCGCTGTTAGCACTTCACTAGATCTCTGAGGCCGAGAAGAGACCAACAAAGGTAACTACAAACGAAGCTCTCACCAAGTAGCTAGCCCTACTAGGCAGGAGAGGGCTCTCTCCAAGGGATCATAGCCAAGAGGTATGGATCAATTAGGTTTTAGGCTAGGTATAATAGCACAGGGGTTTTGATTGGTTGATTTGGGTGCTGGATGAGTGAATTAGGTCAAAGAGGTAACTAGGTCAGGGAAAATAAAATCAGAATTGCAAGGATCTGATGGGGAAAGGTAGGTAGGAACTCTAACACTTTAAGGCTCTTAGGTGAGATGGATCAGACTGGTGAGGTGCTAAAAATAGTATGAAAATGCATGAATTCTTTTTAAACTGAAGAAACTGAAACAAATAATGGTGGTTTTCCCAAAACATAGCATAAAAGATGTATTCTGCTTATCAAACTTGAGAATCAAACATATCATAGAACTAGAATGAGCATGGAAAGTACAAAAAATTCATACATATGAAACAGAAGAATAAACTATGACAAAGTACAATACCACATGAATCCCAAAAGAATAGCTGCAACTCATCTGATATATTCCTGCCAAAATTTGAGTACACTAGTGTCTCTGATAAATACAACAACATCCAACCTATGAAATGAGTCAAGAAATGAAAGATATAGGAGTGAAACAACTTCTCCCAACCTCAGGGGTCAAATCCCTGAGTTGTGGAGCTAATCCACAAAATTTTGAACTACATACCTAGAGTGTAGGGAGGTCAAATTGACTCATCCTTAATTTTAGTGAAACTAATTCATCAATCCTTTCAAAGAGTTTTACCTAATGTATTTACACCTAAGTAACTCAAAAAAATCATTATTAAATTTACATCCATCAATTACATTGGTAAAAACATGATTTTTCCATGGTGAAACAGAGAAAACTGGAAAAAAACAGAAAGGTCAGGAGCACGTCGCTAGTGTCAGGAGTGCAACACCAACTTCAACTCAACTTTTGAAGGGGTTTCTGATGTCAAAATTGAGCTCAGGATAGCTCATTGGAAAGCCCATCCTGCCTAGTTTCAAAAAATGTCCTTGGTTTCCAAAAATGATAATATTTTACCCTCCAAAAAGTGATTCTCAAAAGATTGGTCAAGAGCGTAGCGCCTAGCTGAAAAAGAGGGCATAAACATGATTTTTTGAGTGTTTTTTGAACTTTTGACCTGCCATTTTTCCATAATTTTCTTAGAAAATTTCCTACCCTGATTTTATTTTTCATTCTGAATCCAATGGTGCCTTCCTTTTTTCAATTTGATCCTCCTAGAAGAAGCGCAGCACCTAGGGCTCTGCGCTCCTAGTAATGTAACTCTGCCAAAACTGCCAAAAGTGTGAAAAAACTCAAAAAAATAAAAATTGTTCAAAATTTCTCCAAATTTGTGCTGTGGAAGCCTGATGAAATGTGCTAATAAATGAGGGATGCCTCATCAAGGATGCCAAGATTTTCTCCTTCCTTTTTCTTAGCTAGGGTTTTCTTATGTTTCTCCTGCAATTGCATGAGTTTGATGTTGTAGACCTTGTTTCTTGTGATGTACCTATTTGACAAGTTTCTGAGCATTTTTTTGTCCTTTTTTGCATTATGGAGGAGTTTCTCAAGATGGATGTTGACCTTATCAAGCCATGTATCTCTGCCATCTTCAACCTCCTTGGAAATCCTCTCCTCAAAGTGAGTTTTTCCTCCTCAATCTTCTGCTGTTGTAAAGCCCTCTTAAGACCCCTTGTCTTTGGTCTTGTTTTGTTTCTTTGGGTGCCATAATGGTTAGGGTCATTAAGTGGTATCATAGCTTTACCTCTCTTTTTTTTATCAACTCTAGCTCCATAAGAAATTTCTTATCCTTCAGCTGCTTATTCTCCTCCTCAAGAAATGAAATAACAAACCGAGCTCTATCCAAATTAGTTTGCAGCTCTCTAATTTGGGCATCCTTCACTTTGAAAATCAAACTAGAGGCCTCATGATCATCATGCTGATCCAAGTCAACTAGGTAAAAATATGTTTCCTCATCATGAGGGTCCTCATCCTCTTGCATGAGTTCTTCATGCACAACTGCTTCTTCTTGCTTATGTTTTCCCTTTTGCACCCTCTTTGTTGATGAAGAAGGTATGAACCCTCCCACAATCTGTGGGGCCAACATTTGCCTATGTACTCTCTGATAGGTTTTAGCCACTATGTCTATCTCAACCTCTTTTTTCTTTGTAGACTCTTTAACCATAACTCTGTTGGATGACCCAATATGACTCTGAAATAATGATGATGGTGGTGGTGTGGGTCTAGTAGGTTGAGTTGATGGAGGAATAGATGCAAAGGGCTGAGATGAAGGAGGGATGGTTTCAACATGCTGAGCTTGTGGAGTAGTGAAAAAATCATTGGCAATGAAGTCATCCCATGAAATGTGTATCAGATCAAGATGATGCAGAACAATGATTTTGATCAAGGAGTGATGAAAGAGGTTGTTCATTTTTTGATCATATTCTCTCTTTTGTAATATATAGGCCATTTTCTCTATGCTCCTGAACAAATAGTATGGGATATTCAACAACTTGACTCTTGCGAAGTGCATGGGAAGTCTAATATGGTAGGTGTAAAGTCTGGAGAAAATTCCTTCACAAGAGAAGTACTTTATGATGATTTTCATGAGGGGGGTATACCTACCAAGAAGGTAACTGAAAGGGAAGACTCTCTTTCTCTCATTTCTGTACCTTGGTTTGATGAATGGTTCATAGTACTGGTTATCCAAGTCTTTGGCCTTAAACCACTTCTCACCCATGTTTGGTATCCCTGTGGTAGCAACAATGATAGGTGTAGACATGGTGAATGTTACACCTGCAAGGGTCACCTGATTATCTCTGAGGTCTGAAATGAAAAATATGCTCAAAACAGGGTGGTTTTGGACTCTCTGGATCATTTTACAGAAAACAAGGCAACCAACATATTCAAAGCAAGAGACTGTCATAGTTGAGACCATCAATTCTCTGGTGGTGGTGGGCTCAAGCCTAAAAAATTTTCCTTCTTTGTGATGTCTCCTTCCCTCTCTATCATCCTCTTCCTCCATATAATCTATGTCTTCCTCCTCCATAGTGTTTTTAGCTTTGAAACCCTAGGGTAGGGAAATAGGAGTGGAAAATAGGTTTAGGGAGTGGGGATGGGAGTAGCAAAAATTATGGGAATAGGGAAGGGGGTTAGGGGACTTAGGGTACTGATATGGGATTGAAAATAATTATGGAAATGGGAATGGGAAATTTATTACAGGAATAGTGGAAGCTGCCTAGAAAATGTGTAGCCTAGGAGCTAGGGTTTTGGGTAATGAAGTTTTGGGGATAGGGATTTAGTGATGTAGGGATAAGATTAGGGTTCAATGTGATATGTGAAGGGAATGCAAGGTCTAGGGAGTGTTTTAGGGATGTAGAAATGCAATTTAGGGTTTCTTAGCTTTAACACTTGGCAAACTTAAATGAGATATTTGACACGTTAAACTTGCAAATGGAAAATGCTAGGAGGGAACAAATGGTGTTGCTTACTTGTATTGGAGGTGAAGAAACCCTTTGCTGGTGTTTTAGAGCTTTTGGATGAAATTTTGAAGCATGTGGATGAAACTATCCAGGAGCACAACGCCGGTTCTAGGAGCGCAGTGCCTCACTGCCAAGTGCGGAACACCCTTCTCCAGGAGCGCATCGCCAGTTCTAGGAGCACAACGCCTAACCTCTAGGAGCGTAGCACCACACAAAGCTTGAAATTTGACCCTGCAAACTAATTTTTCGAGTTGAGGGGGTGCGAGCTTGATGGTTGGGAGAGAAAATGTGTTGTTTCTTTGTCTTGTGATGGGATTTATACTTGATGATTTGAATGCATTTGCCTTTGGGACCCACTTTTCTTTCTTCTCATTAAATTTAAACTCTGACATATTTACCTTTCAATTTTGTTTCTGATTTGGAGATTGATCATTTGATGGATTGAGACACTTAGATTTTGAAGCTTCTGAGCTTTCTTGACACATTAAACCTTTTAGTTGACAACTATCTTGGAACCATGAACTTATTACAAATTGAGAAAACATTAAATTACACGATGAAATTAAAATTACATGATGGAATAAAAACTGTTGAGTAAAATAATTTGCATTAGATTACTAAAAAAAATGATCAATACGGTATTCGTAGGACTTGTGAGACATACATGCACAATATATGCTAGGATTCAGTTTATCAAAAACTCAAAACTAACCTAATCACACCATTCCTATATTAACTTGAAAATCTATTCTACCTCTAGGAATTAAAATTTAATCTACTTGCATAACTGAATTCTAATCTACGACTGTTGTATGACCGAATGCCCAAATATGAACCAATTGGAGAACAATAGGTGCCACTCTCTTGCGACGACTTAGAGAGCACAAGTTTACACAAATAATTGGAAATTTAATTTAAGAAAACATTACAAAGCATTTAAAAGTAAACTAAGAGTACTGTATGACCAAATAATCAACCATTCAATTTTAGAAGAATGACAAAGTCATCTTCTTGATATGATTTAACAAGCATCTGATTATACATTTAATTGTAAACTTAATCTTAGAAAGCAATTACAAAGCATGTAAAAAGGAAACTAAAATATTGTATGAAACCCAACAAAAACTAAATATTAGTGTTGTGCTCAACTTAGTGTTCCTAAATTGAGGTCATAAATTATCAACCAGGGTCAGTAAACTGCTGAAGTGAGGTGCACTATATGTGCCTAGGTATCTATTTCTCACTACGTTGTGTTTAGTGTTTTTATGATGTTTTTGGTTTTGTGGTTTTATGTTAAGAAGGAAAAGAACTAAATGTTGAAAAATAACAGTTGTTGGTCACACTAAAAACAGAGCAAAACCTATACTAAAGAACAAAAACTGCAAAGTTTGATAATGACTCATAGCAAGAAAATAAATCACAACATGAACTCAATAACTCATAACATAAACTCATCCAATTCATTCATTAGAAATATGTTGGAATAGCTTGAGAAAAGGACAAGTTTAGTACAAATTAGGTTCTCCTAAGTAAACAACCATCTTACAATATCACAAATAATCTCATCCATGGCTAAAAGTTTATTGGAACACAATTGGAAAAAAGACTATTTGTAACACAATAAGATTTCTACTCTGAATTAACTTGTCATGCTAAGATCAATTCATTCTGCAGCTCAACTTGTCACCACTAAACCTTATTTGAAAGCTAGAGATTTTCTAAAATAGTTTTTGGGAAAAAGGCTTAATTGTGAAATTGCAAAGGATTGCAGAACAATCAGGGCCTTAAACTGATATCACTAACTCTTTCCTATCCATATGATGATGCATTAATAGAAAGTCGGAACAAGATTAGTTTGTAAACAATGAAGGCCGTGAAGTCTAATTTTGACAGTTAACACAACTTAAAAAATAATGGATAACACTGAACTAGAATGCAATTGATCAAACTTGAAACACAGTGATCACAACTAAACTAGAATGCTTTTAGCCTAACTTTGAAATACAGTGAACTGGAACTTGAACTAGAATGTCACTAATCTAACTTAAAGTACAGTGAACAGAGTTATACTAGAGTGCCATTATCAAACTTGAAACACAATGACAAAATTAAACTAGGGTGACATCTACCTCCGGAGTACTACAACTAGACTAAAGATGCAACTAATCACTAAAATGTCTCAGCTCTGTCTCATTAAGAATTAGTGGTATTTTGGAATAATTTATGGAACAGGACTGGCTGCAACATGTTATGTAAATGAGCATGAAAGCATACAATTCAACAAAACACAACAAAGCTCTAAAACACCACAACTATGTCTCATCTAGAGTTAGTGATATTTTGGAAGAGTTTATAAGATCACGACTAGCTGTAACAACTGATGTAATCGAGCACAAAATCATAAAGTTCAAAGAAATGCAACTAAATCCTAAATAATACAGTTATATCCCATCCAATGTGAGTTATATTTTGGAAGAGTTTGTAAGGATAAGACTAACTGTGGCATCCGCTGCAAGTAAGTATAAAAACACAAAGTTCAGAAAATTAATTAAACTAAGAATGAAACAAGGCTAAGTTACTTATCTAAACCATATGAAAAAAGCTTCTCAGGTAGTAGGGGCCCTCTACCACCTGATTAGCACGCAAATCTACTCAATATTGACTCAGCTCTTGCAATAAAGTGATGCTTCTTCCATTAAAGGAGAAATTCTTCAAAACAGAGTATTTACGGTCTTCTGAGATTTAGCAATAAAACATAAATCTAGCTAAGCTGTTTCTCGGTCTCCCGAGTCATACTTATAACAAAATTACATAACTGTATTTGAGATAAAACAAGAGTAATTGTCTTTCCAAACTAAAATCAAACTAGGACTCTGGTGGTGGCCTCGTTCTATGATTAAGGACATATGTATAGTCCTTGTCCTATTAGAAGTCTGTCACCTAGTTTTGGTTTCCCACGTGCATAACTGCCTGTAGACTCGAGCTCAGACTTTTTGGAGAGCAAGAAATGATGGGGGAGTGATGTGGAATATGACCATATGCATTTTTCCTTGAGGTGACACCTGGAACCTGCGTAAACATGAGAACGGCTGCGGAATAGGTGACTGTCTACAAAATGACTGTGTTCTGTAGCCGAGTCTAGTAAAAAATTGCTACAATAAAAAAATCATGAAAACATAGCAAGTTAGTCATTATATACATTCTTAAAGTAATCCTAATCAACCATATTGATCATTTAAGCCTGTAATTGATGAGGGAAAAAGAAAATGAAGTGAAATGTGGTGGAAAAGAAGGACATCTTTGGGGCTCAACATACCCCCACTGCAAGGCTTTTGCATGTCCTCATGCAACTATTCCATGTACTCTGAGACCTATGCTAGGACATCTAAGCCTCTTCTTCTGCTTTTCCTGACAGTCAGTGTTCTTCTGGGCTTCCTTATGGCTAACTTGAATCTCAAATTTGTAAGTGCCCTGCTTAACCTTTTGTTTTTCTTCTTCAATCTTTCACTGGCCTTGTGCAACTTTTTCATCTGTAGAGACAGAGTGGTATTCATATCACCTTTGAGCTTAACCTGCTCCCTTAAAATTTCATTCTCATTCTTGATATGCCTATTGAGTACTTCTAACTCATATTTATCTCTTCTTAGCATATCAATTGCAGATTTTGGTGGACTAGGAGTTCTGTCTCTACTTTTTGAAGCTTTCTTCTCTAGTGTCTCAACATAATTGTAAATTTCTTGTTGTGCTGGGTCTATTTTAGGAGCTCCTTCATCATAATCCTCCTCATACTCATAGTCAGGTGATCTAGAAGTAGGTGTTTCTTCATCCTCAATGTTCATGATTCCAATTTGTCTAACCTCTGTTTTCTTTAGTATACGTCTAAGCCTGTGGCTCCGTCTCGGTTGAGATGACCCTTCTCCTCTGTCTTTGGCATATTTTCTTATTATTCTTTCCTTCTTAAGCTACTTTTTAATTTGATCCAATTTCTCAGAAATCATCTCTTCGCTATCCTCTTGTATTGATTTACCAGTTTTAGTTTCAACAGCCTTAGAAATTTCCTTTCTCCTGCTTCTTCTTATGGGTTTGCCTTCAGGTGGAGATTCCTTGGGTTCCTCAAAATGATTCCTTACTAGAAACTCATCCCAATTATCTCCCATTTTTCCCAAATGATGTTCAATTAAGATTTTGAATAACCCATGGTGATACAAGGTTGTTTCCAGAAATTGAACCCTCTTTTGTACATTTGAGGCCATTCTCTTCAGACTATGAAGTAGGAAAAAGGGAAAATTGATTTCTTCTCCTAAGAAATGCATCATTAATTGAATATGATAAACATAGAGTGTTGGAAATATGATGCAGAGTGTTGTCCTTGATGGCCACCCACTTGATAAAGATGATGGCAACCTACTTGATGCAAGTTGTACTTAATGGAAACTGACTTGATATACTAATTAATGATGTAAATATGATGTGTCTACAGAGCAACTAAGATGTAATGATGAAAGGAATTCCAGTATGTGCTAGACCAATGATGAAAAGTGTGTGTCTCAAGGCATACGCGGGTTTGTCTAGGAGAAGTGGCGTATGCACGCGGGAAAGTACGTGCCAAGTCGCGTATGCTCAATTGTGCTCTAAAAGTGTAAAACCAGGGGTTACTACCATGGTATTGACCCATTTTATTGAGCGCTGGGTTGTCTATTTGACCCCGTCCAGGAATACCATCGGAATAGGTGTGGTTTTGGCTCATGGTATTGATAAAGGGTAACCTATATAAGGAGAAGAAAATCATTGTGCAAAGGGGTGTGCACGTGTCTGGGCTTTAAATGATTGCTTCACTCTGAAGTTTATTTGTATGGTTGAACTCTGTTCTTAATCAATAGATCTGAATCTATGATGCACCCATGAATATGATGAAGGTTCAAAATCTCTAGATCTGGAAATGATGAATCTCTAGGATGATCTGAAAACAAGTATTGAAGACCTGGCGCAAATCTATTGAAGTTATTGAAGAAATCTGGGTAAGTCCATAGATCTGATCTGTTCTGCAAAGTTTATCTTTTATAGATCTATACGCATGTTCGTTTCATGAAAAGCGCATATATACGCGGATCTGTTTAAACAAAGGAGCGTATGGATTTTTAGGGTTTTTCTAAAAAGTGCACAGATGTATACGCGGGTTGCCTTTATTAAAAGCGCGTATATACGCGCGTCTGTTTGAAGAAAATCGCATATGCAATTTGAAACTGATGGTTGCTCAAAGCTGATTGAGATTCTGCATATCCATTCTGAAGTCTGGGTTCTCTTTGATATTCTGGTTACAGTGGTTTCACTGTTATGTTTGATGCTCTGGGAAAAGGACGTTTGCTGATAAGTGAAGGATTGTGTTGAAGCCGTTTTGATCCAGTTTGAAAATTGATGAAACATGGTCTGCAGTGGATCTGAGGGTTGAAGCCTTCTGTCTGAAAGTAGAAGCTTTTTTCTAGGAGAGGCTAGTGTTAATATCGGGGGTAGTAGCTCCCTTCCAGGAGAGGCTGGTAAACGAGAGCAGGGGGTTGTTGGTCCCTTCCAGGAAAGCCTGGTAAACGAGAGAAGGTTGTAGCCTTCTCTGTTGGTGGGTGTCTCCAAGGGTCGTGTATGAGTCTCATAAAAGATATGTCACAGTTTTCTGACAATAAGACGAAGACTCCAGGACACAGACAGCTGGTGGTTTTCCCAAACTGGGTTTCCACCCAAAAATCCTCATGTTCATATGATTGGATTGTGTGATGATTACCTGGTTTTTTCTGCGACCAAGTATCGTTTTCCTTCAACATCTGATAAATGAGTAATGCAATGATCTAAGTCATGAATTAAATGCACAATTAATTCATTGGATATACGCGAGTTCTGTAAAGGATATCCGCGTATATACGCGAGTTGAATTCAGGAAAGTAGCGTATGAGTTTTTAAGAAGGAAAAATCAAAGTTTTATTGTCTGCACTAAATACTTATTCACCCCCCCTCTCAGTATTTTTCCAACAATTGGTATCAGAGCAGGTCCTTCTGAAAAAGCTTAGCCGCTAGAAGGAAGATCAAGCAAGATGAGCAATCAAGATGGAACAACATCTATCAAGCCTCCACTCTTTAATGGAAGCAACTTAATCTTGTGGAAAATAAGGATGAGATCTTATCTTCAGTCTATGGGAGCAGATGTATGGGCCATTTTTGAACAAGGATATCAATATCCAGCCGCAGTACTAACGGATCAGACGGAAAAGAAGAATTATGAAACAAATGCAAAGACGGTCAATGCACTATTGGGAAGTCTAACTGAATAAGAATTTGTCAAGGTTATGCAGCTGAATATAGCAAAGGAAATATGGGACAAAATCATTCTAAGTTATGAAGGAGATGCAAAGGTAAAAAGTGCAAAACTCCAAACTCTCAAAATTGAATATGAAAATTTGAAGATGCATAATGAAGAGAGTGTTGCTAGTTTCTTCTTACGTCTTGATGATATTGTAAATCGTATGAGAAATATGGGAGAAACAATAGCAGAATCTACTTTGGTTGAGAAAATCTTAAGATCACTAACGACAAAATTTGAGTCAAAAGTTTCTGCTCTTGAAGAAAAACAGGATCTTCAAAATCTTACTGTCGTACAACTTCATGGCATACTAACTGCTTATGAAATGAGAAGAGGAGGACCATCTGAAGTCAAAGAAGCCGTCTTTAGAGCTTCTACAAAAGGGAAGGAAGTACAAGAAGCAGAAGGATCAAGATATATCTCAGAAGAAGATGAGGTAAATTTTGTAAAGAAACTTCAACTTGGCACAGGACGGTTCAGAGGTAAGCTTCCTTTCAAATGTTTTGATTGTGGAAGAGTTGGTCATTATGCTGCTAAGTGTCCTTATAAAGAAACATTTTCAAAAGGGAAGGAAGTAGCAAGAAGGAATAAGCACCGGTCTAGCACTAGGAAAAGTTACTACACTCATGAAGACAGTGATGGGTTTTCTGATAGTGAGGAAGAATGTGAACAAGATCTTAGACTTCTCATGGAATTTGAATCTAAAGATGAAAATGATACTTTTGTGGATGCTCTAGAGGAAAATGATTTTCTTGAAGAAAACAATCAACTCAAAATTCGCTTAGAAGAATGTAAAATTCTCTTAGAAGAAAAGAAAATTACCATAGAGACTCTGAAAAAGCAGAATGAAGAAGCAAAGAAACACAATGAGAATTTAGAATGTGAAGTAGTAAGTCTAAGAAAAGAACTTGAGAAAGAAAAGACTCTGAATCTTAGATTTGCTAAAGGATCTGAAACCTTAGATGAGATTATCAAGGTACAACGTTCTTCTCTTATAAAGACAGGTCTTGGATATACCAGAGAATCCTCTCAGGCTTCAGCACCAAATTATCTAAAAGCAGCTACAGCTGGTTTACTACATTCTGCCACTCAGCAAGGGAATAAAGAATCTTTACAGGTAAAGCATGATCATCACAATTCAAGGAAAAATAACAGGAATGTCTTTCAAAGAAGCTACAACCAACAGGTCAATTCAAATAGAGGATTTCATGATCGCAAAAATTTCTACTTCAATGGACAATGTTTCTCATGTCACAATTTTGGTCATAAAGCTGTTTAATGTGTTGCCTATAAAACCATCATGACAAGAGAAGCAAGAAAGAAAAAGATGGATATTGAACCAAAGAAGAACACCTATAATAACTTTTCTCCTCTTCAAAATGAAGTTGAATGTACTTATTGCAATAAATTTGGCCATTTAGAATCTGAATGCAGGAGCAAAGTCCAGCCAAAACAAGATTTTCCTTCAATTTCCAAAGTATGGAAAAAGAAGGAATTACAGGTTGAAAATTGTGGGATAGCGTTATTTGCAGAAGGTGAAGAAAATCAATGGTACATTGATATTGGATGCTCAAGACACATGACAGGTGACAAAAGAAAACTTCTTGCATATAATGCTCTAGAAAAGGAAAAGAAAGTTACATTTGGAAATGATACCCCTGCTGTAATTAAAGGAAAAGGGTCAGTGTTTTTAAAAGAAAAGGTGAAGGCTAATGATTTCATGTATGTGGATGGATTAAGGCTTAACCTGTTAAGTGTAAGTCAAATGTGTGATCAAGGAACTAAAGTTGTCTTTAGTTCAAAAGAATGTGTGGTTCGTGATCTTGATACAGGTAAAACTATTATAAAAGGCAAAAGAACTCCAAGCAACCTGTATGTATTGAAGAACTGCAAAGATCAATGTTACTTGAGAAAATCTTCAGAAAATTGGCTATGGAATAGAAGGCTGGGGCATCTGAGCTTCTCTCAAATCAAAAAATCAAGCAGACTTAAAGCTGTTCGTGGTCTTCCCAATATTACTCTACCAGAGAATATCATATGCAAATCTTGCCAATTTGGTAAGCAGACCAGAGTGCAATTTAATGCCAAAGAAGGATCATCAAGTAAGCCTCTTGAACTTATTCATATTGACATATGTGGACCTATGAGGAAAAAGTCACCACGTGGGAAAGAATACTATATCTTATTTATTGATGATTTCTCTAGGATGTGTTGGATTGGGTTGATTAAACACAAAGATGAAGCATTTGAAAAATTTCAGATCTTCAAAGCACTGGTGGAAAATGAATTAGATCTAAAAATCAAGTGTCTTAGATATGATCGAGGAGGAGAATATACATCATATGAATTCCTTGAATTTTGTGAAAAACATGGCATAAAAAGACAGTTCTCTGTAGCAGACACCCCACAACAAAATGTCGTAGTAGAAAGAATGAATAGAACAATACAACAAATGGCTAGAGCTATGCTTGATGATTCTGGAACACCTGACATTTTCTGGGGAGAAGCAGCACATACAACAGCAAACATTCTCAATAAGGCACATGTTCGGGTAAATAGTGACAAAACTCCATATGAACTCTGGTATGGTAATTCTCCCTCTGTGAAGCATTTTAGAGTTTTTGGAAGTAAATGCTTTATCAAAAATAATGATGAAAAGCTTGGCAAGTTTGAACCTAGATCTGATGCAGGGATACTTCTTGGTTACTCATCTACAAGCAGAGCATACACATGTTACAATAAAAGGCTTAGAAAGATTGTTGAATGTATTGATGTTGTCATTGATGAGTCTCCTGCAGCCCCTAAAGAAGAAAAACAAACGACAGAAGAAGATGATGGTGACTATTGTCCTTCTTCATCAAATAGGAATGATATAGATAGTGGATCCAATGAAGAACCTGAAGATGATTTATCTAAAAAGGCTCCTTCCAGATATGTTCAAAAGAATCATCCAGAATCTCAGATTTTGGGAGATAAGGCATCAGGTGTACAAACAAGAAGAACTCTTGTAGGATCCTCTAGCTATCTGGCATTTCTATCCATTATTGAACCACACAATGTCAATCAAGCTAGCAAAGATGAATGTTGGGTTCAAGCCATGAATGAAGAGCTTGATCAAATTGAAAAAAATGACACTTGCGAATTAGTACCAAGGCCTCATAACAAAAATGTCATTGGAACTAAATGGATATTCAAAAACAAGTTAAATGAAAATGGGGATGTCGTAAGAAATAAAGCTAGACTTGTTTGCAAGGGGTATACTCAACAAGAAGGTATAGACTTTGAAGAATATTTTGCTCCTGTAGCTAGACTTGAAGCCATAAGAATGTTTCTTGCTTTTTAAAGTTTTCAACAAATCAAAGTTTATCAAATGGATGTTAAATCTACATTTCTCAATGGTGATCTAGAAGAAGAAGTTTATATAGAACAACCAGAAGGATTCATTTTGGGAAATGATGAAAATCTACTGTAGACTGTATTTCATATTCCAAACAATTTCAGTGCAAATAGTGCTGTTGCTATCTTACAAATAATCTTCACAACATTGTGATTCTAAAGGTTCATTGATAGTAACTTATACACAAAAATTGAAAATGATAAACTTTTGATTGTGGTTGTATATGTTGATGATATTGTTTTTGGAAGTAATGAAGAATCTATGAGTCAGAAATTTGCTTCTATCATGCAGCAAGAATTTGAAATGTCTTTACTTGGGGAACTAACATTCTTTCTTGGCTTGCAAGTGCATCAAACTGAAGATGGTATATTCTTATCACAAGAAAAATACCTTAAGAAAATTCTGAAGAAGTATGGCATGGAAGAGTGCAAACCTGTACGTACACCAATGATAATCGGATAATCTGCTTGTGATGATTCTCCAAAAGGTGAACCAACCAAATACAGATCTATGATAGGAAGTCTACTTTATCTCTCACTGGGACTGTATCTGACATTATGCATGTAGTTTGGGATTGTTGGATCATCTAAGCTTGTCCCAAAATAGTCTCAATTTCAGCTCAAATATATTCAAATATTCGCAGAAACTCAAGAATTTGGGATCATGGTGTCCTAAAGCAATGACTACCTCTTATAAGCAACATCGATGCAGACAATGAAATCTTGATGATCGAAAAAGCACTAGTGGTGGCATTCTATATGGGATTCTATATGGGGCCCCGGTTAGTATCTTGGTTCAGCAAGAAGCAAAGCTCTATTGCCTTATCTACAGCAGAAGCAGAGTATGTGGCTGCCGCATCATGTTGCACTCAACTTCTTTGGATGATGCAAACCTTACAAGATTTCCAAATCAAATGTTCACCTCCTATTTCCATTATGTGTGATAATAAAAGTGCCATCAGTATCTCAAAGAATCATGTTATGAATTCCAAGACCAAGCACATTCCCATCAAGTATCATTTCTTACATGAACAAGTGCTTGAACAAAAGGTGAAGTTGGAGTATGTTCCCTCCAAAGAACAAGTTGCTGATATATTTACCAAACCTCTGCCCAGGGAAGCGTTCGAATATCTTAGACAGAAGCTGGGAGTAGTCTCTACCATGCAGAGAATCAGATCTGATTAAAATTCTGAAGATTAATTTGGATACGCGAGTTTCCTGAAAGAAAGTCGCGTATATACGCGAGTTAATACACAGAAAACCACGTATGTGTGGTTGCTGACAATTTTTCTAGGTCAGCATTTCTTCAGCACAAGCTATGGTGCTGTTTGGTATCTCTGATGCTATTTGGAGTCTCTGGTGGTATTTCAGCTCTTATATTTTTGTTTCATTCTCTGATTTTGGGTGAAGATGCCTTGATGATTTGTTGTTGAAAGTGTTCAGGATGCACATATTCAGGGGGAGCATTAGCCTTGCTAAGAATAATGCATTGTTGGCATTATGATGATTCTGAATTATGATCTCTCTCTTGAGATCCTTTTGTCTTGGGTATGAAGAGCCATATTTGTAATTTGATGAAAAAGGTCATGTTGAGACCTATGATGTAATTTGTAATATTCAGTCATGTAAGGACTTCTTCAATGTGTAAACCCACTTGGTTGGGTAGTTGGATCAAAATGTATAAGCCCACTTGGTTGGGTAGCTGAGTCAAAATATGTAAATCCACTTGGTTGGATCTTTGATGTAAGTATGAGTCCTTGGTGATAGGAAGGTCATAGAGTCATGTACTTCATTGAAAAACATGTTTGAAGATCCGGCATGAACTCAGGGGGAGCATGGTAACTTCAGTGCACATCAGATCTCCAGCGCTCTTCTTTCGACATGAGGAGAAAAACCTTGTGTTGGTGTTGATCCGCCCTTTTCCCTTGATGTCAAAGGGGGAGAGTGACATGGTGTTTGAATAGGGGGAGACTATCATTATGCTTAATATATCTACCTGTTGTGATCAAACACCATCGTGGTTGCCATCAAGTCCAAAGGGGGAGATTGTTGGCAATATGATGCAGAGTGTTGTCCTTGATGGAAACCCACTTGATAAAGATGATGGCAACCTAATTGATGCAAGTTTTACTTAATGGAAACTGACTTGATGTACTAATTAATGATGTAAATTTTATGTGTCTACAGAGCAACTCAGATGTAATGATGAAAGGAATTCCAGTATGTGCTATAACAATGATGAAAAGTGTGTGTCTCAAGGCATATGCGGGTTTGTCTAGGAGAAGTGGCGTATGCACGCGGGAAAGTACGTGCCAAGTCGCGTATGCTCAATTGTGCTCTAAAAGTGTAAAACCAGGGGTTACTACCACGGTATTGACCCATTGTATTGAGCGTTGGGTTGTCTATTTGACCCTGTCCAAGAATATCATCGGAATAGGTGTGGTTTTGGCTCATGGTATTGATAAAGGGAAAACCTATATAAGGAGAAGAAAATCATTGTGCAAAGGGGTGTGCATGTGTCTGGGCTTTAAATGATTACTTCACTTTGAAGTTTATTTGTATGGTTGAATTCTGTTCTTAATCAATAGATCTGAATCTATGATGCACCCATGAATATGATGAAGGTTCAAAATCTCTAGATCTAGAAATGATGAATCTCTAGGATGATCTGAAAACAAGTATTGAAGACCTGGCGCAAATCTATTGAAGATATTGAAGAAATCTGGGTAAGTCCATAGATCTAATCTGTTCTGCAAAGTTTATCTTTTACAGATCTATACGCATGTTCGTTTCATGAAAAGCGCGTATATACACGGATCTGTTTAAACAAAGGAGCGTATGGACTGTTAGGGTTTTTCTAAAAAGTGCACAGATGTATATGCGGGTTGCCTTTATTAAAAGCGCCTATATACGCGCGTCTGTTTGAAGAAAAGCGCGTATGCAATTTGAAACTGATGGTTGCTAAAAGCTGATTGAGATTCTGCATATCCATTCTGAAGTCTGGGTTATCTCTGACATTCTGGTTACAGTGGTTTCACTGTTATGTTTGATGCTCTGGGAAAAGGACGTTTGCTGATAAGTGAAGGATTGTGTTGAAGCTGTTTTGATCCAGTTTGAAAATTGATGAAACATGGTTTGCAGTGGATCTGAGGGTTGAAGCCTTCAGTCTGAAAGTAGAAGCTTTCTTCCAGGAGAGGTTGGTGTTAATATCGAGGGTAGTAGCTCCCTTCCAGGAGAGGCTGGTAAACGAGAGCAGGGGGTTGTTGCTCCCTTCCAGGAAAGGCTGGTAAGCGAGAGAAGGTTGTAGCCTTTTGTAGGTGGGTGCCTGCGTGCTGGTATGATTCTACGCCAGTACATGTTGTAAGAATTTTTCTTAATAATAAAGATTGAAGACTGAGACGACGACAGCGGTGGTTTTCTCCCAAATTGGGTTTCCACCTAAAAATCTTGGTGTTCATGTGTGATTGATTGTGTGTGATGATTACTCTGTTCTTTCTGCACCTGTTTACTGTTTTCTGAACATCTGATAAATGAGTAATGCAATGATCTAAGTCATGAATTAAATGCACAATTAATTCACTGGATATACGCGAGTTCTGTAAAGGATATCCGCGAGTTGAATTCAGGAAAGTAGCGTATGGGTTTTTAAGAAGGAAAAATCAAAGTTTTATTGTCTGCACTAAATACTGATTCACCCCCCCCCCCTCTCAGTATTTTTCCAACATAGAGGGTACCAAATCTTCATTCACAAGTTATAAATTTTTGCAAGATGAGCAACATGTTCCTCCATTTATTCTTCAGTGCAGAGCTAGGAATACCTTTCTTAAAAATGGAAACATCCATACCTGGTGTTTTGAGTATTTGCCTCCATGCCTCGTTATGAAATTTCCTATTTTTGAACCACTTTTCTCCTTGCCTGGGTAATTCCGTTGCTTCTGCAATGAAAGCCTCTGTAATGGTGAATTTAACATCTCCTATTTCTACCTCCGCTCCATTGAAGGACCGTGCAAATGTTTTAGTCACCTCTTTGTGAAAACCACTGAATTTTTCTAAAAATTGCAACCACCCAGCCTGTTGTAGCATTTCTCTGATTTGTGGATAGCCTTCCAAGTACTTGGTTCCAACTGGTTCAGTTCTTACTATGAGACCCATAACTTATCTTTTCAACCTTCAAATTACTGCTCCTCTGTTCACGGTGAAAATGGCTATTAAAGATATGTTTTTACTCCACAGATGTTTCCTTTATTTTACAGACCAAAATGGCTAAGAATTGGCTGTGGAACTCTGCTCATAGTGAAAATGGCTGTTAAAAAGATGTTTTTACCCCACAGATGCAGATCGGAATGGCTAAGAAGTGGTTGTGGAAAGAAATGATATGGAGTAGTTATGAAATGAGTATAATGCGGTGCAGGTTATTCACATGGATTAATGAGTTGAGAGTTGTCACGGAAGAAAAGACCGCGGAGATATTTTGTGAGAAATTCAAAATCATCATTAAATACTTTGGCCTAGTGACGTGACTGATCAAATCACTTTAGTACTTAACCGTTAAGTTTTAAATGATGATCGGATATGGCAAGATAGAAGGGATTTTGTCCAAATTTTTTATGATAGGTTTGATAGGCATGATCAACAGGACTAATTAAAATAACCTTTTTGAATCATACATAACTTAACTATGCTAAACTTTCATGATCTGTTACCATAATAATTTCATAACTTTTACCTTTTCCTTTCCTTTGAGTTTTTTCTTTTGGTTTTTATATGCCTTGTCCTCCTTTAAAAGTCATTGGTCTTCAGTCCTCATAACTCCTTTGATTTTTCTTGTTGTCTTGGATATGCAGGATCAATTTGTTGCTCAATCAAGTGATTACTGGATAGTGCCTTCAAGATCTCTGGCTGCAGAATGTCTGGCTAGCTACAGAATGTCTGACTGGCTGCAGAATGTCTGACTGATTGCAGAATGTATCTGTAGACGTCTTAAAACATGGAATGGAAAGGTTTGAAGCATGAATGGAATGTTTGTATGAAATGAGTTAAAAATGGATAATGAAGTATGGTGTAATGGAGTATGGGTGAAGTGAATAATGGAATGAAATGAATCTCAATTATGAAGTGGAGTGAAGTATGGAAAATGACTTGCAACTTATGATCTGTATTATTCAATTACAGAAAGAAATCACTCTTAAAACTCTGAGATGAAAATGAGGTGGACCATGGAATGAAATGAATGAAGTATGGAGTGAAGTGGAGTATGGATGAATGGAATGAAATGAAGTATGGATGAATGGAATGAAATGAATCATAAGTGAAATATGGGTTTGCACTTATGATTTTGTAATAGCTGCTTGCAGAAAAAGAACAAATTTGAAAAGCTAGAGTGTCAGAAAGATTCTGATTTTCACTCTATCTTTTCTGTATAAACATGCTAATCAGTGATTAGTTTTCATGTTTATACTTTTTATTTTTTTTATTTTTTTATTTTTATGCTTTTGAATTCAGAAAATTCAACTAAGTTGATAAAGAAGAAAAATTCTTCTTCATTAACTTCACATTACTGTTTTCCTGAAATCTCTTGAAAAATTCTTCTCTTGAAAGTGGCTTGTGATACAGCTTCAATCTATGACCATTTACAAGAAAAGTGACCTTCTCTTCATCTATTGTCCTGATTTTTATTGCTCCATTGTCAAAAATTCTTATAATTTCATATGGCCCAAGCCAATGTGTTTGGAATTTACCTTGAAAATCCTTGAACTTTGAATCAAACAAGAAAGCCCAGTCACCTTCTTTGAACTTGTTTTCCTTGATGTACTTGTCATGCCATCTAGTCCTTTGCTGTTGGACTATACTTGTTTTCTGAACTGCATCTTGTCTGAACTCATCCAATTCATTAATCTGCTCCAATTTGTGCTTTTGTGCCTCTGTTAGATCAAGTCCTAACTGAACTGCCATTTTGAAAGTTTGAATCTGGAATTCTATGGGAAACAAAACTTGCTTTCCATAAACAAGTTCATAAGGAGTATGGCCTGTTGTGCTCCTCCATGTAGTTCTATAGGCCCACAAGGCTTCAGGAAGCCTATCTGCCCAATCTCTTCTATGCAAATGAACAGTCTTCGTCAGGATCCCTTCAATGACCTTATTAGTAGATTCCACTTGACCATTTGCTTGTGGATGATAAGGAGTAGATTTTCTGTGTCTAATTTTGTACCTCTCCATCATTTGTTCCACCAGATTTGATGTAAATTGAGCTCCTTGATCTGTAACAATTTCCCTTTGGACACCAAAACGAGTAAAAATATTCTCAAAAATAAAATTAACTACAGATGCTTCAGTAGCAGAAAGTAATGGCTTGGCCTCTACCCATTTGGTAACATAATCAGTGCAAACTAATATATATTTCTTTTGTCTTGATGGAGAACTAATAGGTCCTACAAAATCTAAAACCCATTTTTCAAAAGGTTCAATATGTACCTGAGGCTGTAATGGCATCTCACCTGAAGGAGAAGGTTTCCCTACCCTTTGGCAACTGTTACACCTTCTGACATACTCTTTAGCATATTTAAAAAGGGATGACCAATAATATCCTAAATGAAGGATCTTATAAGCTGTTCTTTTATCAACAAAGTGTCCGCCACAAGGTTCATCATGACATGCCTTGAGGATCTCAGGCATCTCATATTCCCGAACACATCTCCTAATGATAAAATTTGGACCTGTTTTGTATAACTCATTAGCAACCCATGAATATTTTGCACTGTCATAAATGATCTTTCTTTTGTTTCTTGCATTCATTATTGAAGGAAATTTCCCTGAAACTAAATAATTAGCAATGTCAGCAAACCAAGGAGTTTGAGTAGAAATTGCAAAAAGATATTCATCAGGGAATTGATCTTCAACTGGAGTATTGTATTTGATGTTTTGGAGTCTAGATAGGAAATCAGCTACTGTGTTTTGTTTTCCAGGCCTATCTAGAATGGTAATGTTGAATTCTTGTAAAAGCAATAACCATCTTATGACTCTACCATTAGTAATTGATTTTTTCATTAGGTATCTAATTGCAGAATGATCTGTGTGAACAAAAGTTTCATAGCCTGTTATATAGTGTCTGAATTTGTTTATGGCATGAACAACAACTAAAAACTCTTTTTCAATTACAGTATAGTTTAACTCTGCAGGAGTCAAATTTTTACTGGTATAGTAGATGGCATAAGGAATCAGGTCTTTTTGTCCCAATACTACTCCTAGAGCTGTATCTGAGGCATCTGTTGAAATATGAAAAGGTAACTTCCAGTTAGGTCCCCTTAAAATAGGTGCTTCAGAGATTTTTGTTTTCAGGGTCTCAAAGGCTAACTGGCAATCAGGATTCCACTTGAATTCATAGTCTTTGGTAAGTAATTTGAAAAGTGGAGATGCTATCTTGGTGAATTTTTCTATAAACCTTCGATAATATCCTGTGAATCCTAGAAAACTCCTAACATATTTTTGACAACTTGGAATAGATAAGTTAGAGATGACTTCAACTTTTGACTTATCAACTCTAATCCCATCCCCTGAAATGTGATGTCCTAAAACAATTCTTTCAGTAAACATCATAAAACACTTCTCATGACTAAGTGAAAGATTTGCTTCTTTACATCTCTTTAAAACTTTTTCCAAGTTTGTTAAGGCTTCTTCAAATGTGTTTCCATAAACTGTGAAATCATCCATATACCTCTACACAATCATGTATTAGATCTGAAAAGATTCCTAGTACTGCCCTTTGAAATGTTGTGGGTGCATTGCATAGTCCAAATGGCAATACTCGGTAAGCATAGGTACCCCAAGGACAGGTAAATGTGGTTTTGTCTTGATCTTCAAGTGCTACCTGAATTTGGTTATAACCACTAAACCCATCTAGAAATGAAAATTACTTTTTGCCAGCTAATGTATCTAACACTTGATCTATGAAAGGTAAGGGAAAATGATCTTTAAGAGTAGCTTTGTTTAATTCCTGGTAGTCAATACATACCCTCCATTTACCATTTTTCTTTGGCACAATTACCAAAGGAGAAACCCACTGAATATCTGAAATAAGATAGATAAAGTTAACATTTAACAATTTCTACAATTCTTCCTTAACAATCTCCCTAAGATTTGGATTCATCCTTCTCTGAGGTTGTCTGATTGGTTTACAATTTTCCTCTATGTAGATGTGATGAGTGCAAGTATTGGGGCTTATCCCTTTCATATCAGTGTACTCCCATGCATATGCAGAAGAATGTCTCTGTAAGATCTTCACTAGCTCTTCTTGTTGAGATTTTTCTAGGTTCTTGTTTATGTTTAAAGTTTTGCCTGGAAATATCTCAATTGTAGAGCTGCCAAATTTATCCATGGAATAGAGAGACATCTGCCTTGATGAAAAAAACTCAATGTTGGATTCTTCTTGAAATTGTTCATGCTTATATTCCGAAGAGGATTCAAAGTTTTCTAAGGTATTCAGAATCTGGCTATCTTCACTAATTTCTGAAATTGTGAAGAGAGGTTGTAAGTCTTCTTCATCCTCTATCCATTGAGTATCATCTAATTCTGTAATTGTATTTGCTGGAGGATACAAGGTAAATTTCTTGGTTGAACTACCATCAGAGATGTACATATCACCGGATCTACAACTAATGAAAGCATCAGCTGTAGCTAACCAAGGTCTTCCTAATATAACAGGATGCCCCCCTAGATTATTCTTAGGAGTTAGGATCATAAAATCCATAGGATATTCCCAAGAATCTAGGGAAACTGGAATGTCTTCTATTACCCCATCAGGTTTGACCACAGATCTGTTTGCTAATTGTAATAATGTGGGTGTAAAAAGAAGATTAGGAAGTTTCAGTTTATCCATGATTTGTCTACTCATGATATTGATTGCTGCTCCTAAATCAAGAAGTGTGTTTTGGATGTCAATTCCATTGATGTGAATTTTAACAACTGGATTTCCTGGGTCTAGATACTTTGGAATGGCCATCTTACCCATCATGATATCTGCTATTTTTCCTGCTAGTTGAACTTTCTTTATCTCTCTTATTCTTTTCCCTGTTTTCTTCATGCTCAACTCCTTTATTGTTTTTGCTAAGATTGGAATTTCCTTGATGGCTTGTAATAATGGATTCTTAATACAAACATTTCTCAGCTCATCTAGGAAATCATAATTAGGCACCATAATTTGTTTCTCTACACCCCTATCAATTTGTAATCTTTCTGGAAAGGGAGGTGTAGAAGTGGATGTTGATGGCTGCTCTAATATAGCAGTTGAAATTATTGGTTCTTTTTGTTTTGATTTTTCAATGTTTGAGTCTTGGAAAGTTGTGTTCTCTTCAATACTTTTATTTACCCGTAGAGAATATTCCTCAGAATTGTCTTGCTCTTGTATGATTACAGAAGGTTTCCTCTTTTCAAGTATTCTTCCAGACCTAAGTTGAACATCACTAAGGTCTAAAGGAGTGATCAAATAAGTTAGAAACTTTTGGCGTTCTATCATGTATGTGTTCTGAGGATTTTTATTGTTGGGGTTTGGTATGGGTTGGGCAGGCAACTGATTTGTTTTCTGGGGAAATGGTAATGGAAGTGGTCGATTTTGATGTTGTGGATTTTGAGAATTTTGTTGAGGATTTTTTTGAGGAGGGAAATGTGGATATGGTGGATAGGATGGTGGATATTGGTAATACTGAGAGTATCTTCCATAGGGATTTTGTGCTCCTTGCACTTAAGTTTGTGATTGATTTTGAAATTGGGGCCAAGGTTGCTTCCAAGAATTCCAATTTGGTGGGGGTTGATTATACAACTGATCATGAAATCCTTGTGTTTGAGGTCCTTGCCAAGGCCTCCTGGAGACAAAATTGAGAGATTTTGTGGAACTTGTAGGAGTTTCTTCTTGAAAGACAGCTTTAAGACCAGGAAGTGAAGGACAACTCTTGGTCTCATGTTTTTCTGAACAAATTACACAAGTCTCTACAAATTTTGCATCCAAAGGGCACTCTCTCAAGGCATGTTTCTTTCTACATTTGGGACAAAAGATTTCTAAGGCATCAGATTCATATTTTTGCTTGTTTTGTAACTTAAGGGTGTATATTTGTTCACTAAGACTCCCTAAGATATCAGATTTGAACTCATCAAGCATATGTCCTATTTCTGCCCTGCTTACTGTCCCAGAAGAAGACTTACTTGCCCTTGCAAGAGCAGGGTCTCTTGGTCCTTTTACAGTTTTAGATTTCCCTCTTGAAAGGTTGATACATAATTCAGCTATTTCAAGTAATGTGAGCTGAGATATATCCCCTTTTCCCATCATGTTACGGATATCTAACCATTCATCCCTAATTGTCTTCAACAAGAGAGATTTCAAAGTGACTTGGTCTAAGTTTTCCATTTTTGCTCTTTTGATGTTGTAGTTAAATCTCTCCAACAAATCTTCCAAATTTTCATCCTCTTTTTGTAGCATTTTAAACACTTCCTCCTTATGGTTGACTGGCATACAGTAATCCAAATACCTCTCTAGAAATGCTTGTTTCATGTCTTCCCATGTCCTAATATAACTGTTGATCAAACTCATAAACCACTTCAACGCTGCTCCTTTCAATGTTGAAGGGAATAGTTTAAGTTTTTGAGCATCTTGTAAGTAGTCATAGGTTCTACATAGGACTTCAAATTCAAATAGGAAGGTTTCAGGATCTTCAGTTTTAAGTCCATAAAAGTTTGGAAGGACAGAGGGTGAAATGTTTTTCATAGTTGTATTGGTTTCTTCATCCACTATAGGAAACCCAAAAGAGCTTCCCATTTCTCTTCTACCTCTTCCTCTGCCTCCTTCTCCTTCTGCACCTCTACCTCCTTCTCCTCTACCTCTACCTCTACCCCCTCCAAATAGTGTGTGTTCTCCATTAAAAACTCCTCCTCCCCCTTCTTCTGCCATAGTTGATTCTTCTGTGGAAGTTGAAAGGTTTAAGTCCCTAGCAGGGGTTCCTGAATCCTCTTCTAAGACAGGTTCAGTGGGTAAAGTGGAAGGTCTTTCTGATGGAATATCTGATATTAAGTCCTCTGGAAGTCTAGGATCAATAAAGGATGGAATGTGGGTTTGAGTTGAAGGTGTACTGGCTCTTGGTCTTGGTGAAACAAGTGGTGTTCTAGGAATCAAGCTTCTGCTTCTTATGAATCTACCCCTTGAGTCTCTTTCTCTACGCATGTCATTGTTTTTGGGAAGTAAGAAACAAGGCTACCTAGCTACACTTCCTCGGCAACGGCGCCAAAATTTTGTGCTCAACTTAGTGTTCCTAAATTGAGGTCATAAATTATCAACCAGGGTCAGTAAACTGCTGAAGTGTGGTGCACTATATGTGCCTAGGTATCTGTTTCTCACTACGTTGTGTTTAGTGTTTTTTTATGATGTTTTTGGTTTTGTGGTTTTATGTTAAGAAGGAAAATAACTAAATGTTGAAAAAGAATAGTTGTTGGTCACACTAAAAACAGAGCAAAGCCTATACTAGAGAACAGAGAATGCAAAGTTTGATAATGACTCATAGCAAGAAAATAAATCACAACATGAACTCAATAACTCATAGCATAAAATCATCCAATTCATTCATTAGAAATATGTTGGAATAGCTTGAGAAAATGACAAGTTAGCACAAATTAGGTTCTCCTAAGTAAACAACCATCTTTACAATATTACAAAGAATCTCATCCATGGCTAAAAGTTTATTGGAACACAATTGGAAAAAGACTATTTGTAACACAATAATATTTCTACTCTGAATTAACTTGTCATGCTAAGATCAATTCATTCTGCAGCTCAACTTGTCACCACTAAACCTTATTCAAAAGTTAGATGTTTTCTAAAATAGTTTTTGGAAAGAAAGGTTTAATTGTGAAATTGCAAAGTATTGCAGAACAATCAAGGCCTTAAACTGATATCACTAACTCATTCCTGTTCATATGATGATGCATTAATAGAAAGTCAGAACAAGATTAGTTTGTAAACAATGAAGGCCGTGAAGTCTAATTTTGACAGTTAATACAACTAAAAGAACAATGGATAACACTGAACTAGAATGCAATTGATCAAGCTTAAAACACAATGATCACAACTAAACTAGAATGCTTTTATCCTAACTTTGAAATACAGTGATTTGGAACTAAACTAGAATGTCACTAATCTAACTTAAAGTACAGTGAACAAAGTTATACTAGAGTGCCATTATCAAACTTGAAACACAGTGACAGAATTAAACTAAAGTGACATCTACCTCCGGAGTACTACAACTAGACTAAAGATGCAACTAATCACTAAAATGTCTCAGCTCTGTCTCATTCGGAATTAGTGGTATTTTGGAATAATTTATGGAACAGGACTGGCTGCAACATGTTATGTAAATGAGAATGAAAGCATACAATTAAACAAAACACAACAAAGCTCTAAAACACCACAGCTATGTCTCATCTAGAATTAGTGATATTTTGGAAGAGTTTATAAGATCACGACTAGCTGTAACAACTGATGTAATCGAGCACAAAATCATAAAGTTCAAAGAAATGCAACTAACTCCTAAATACTACAGTTATATCCCATCCAATGTGAGTGATATTTTGGCAGAGTTTGTAAGGATAAGACTAAATATGACATCCACTGCAAGTAAGTATAAAAACACAAAGTTCAGAAAATTAATTAAACTAAGAATGAAACAAGGCTAAGTTACTTATCTAAACCATATGAACAAAGCTTCTCAGGTAGCAGGGGCCCTCTACCACCGGATTAGCACGCAAATCTACTCAAGATTGACTCAACTCTTGCAATAAAGTGATGCTTCTTTCATTAAAGGAGAAATTCTTCAAAACAGAGTATTTACGGTCTTCTGAGATCTAGCAATAAAACATAAATCTAGCTAAGTTGTTTCTCGGTCTCCCGAGCCATACTTATAACAAAATTACATAACTGTCTTTGAGATAAAACAGGAGTAATTGTCTTTTCAAACTAAAATCAAACTAGGACTCTAGTGGTGGCCTCGTTCTATGATTAAGGACATCTGTACAGTCCTTGTCCTATTAGAAGTCTGTCACCTAGTTTTGGTTTCCCACGTGCATAACCGCCTGTAGACTCGAGCTCAGACTTCGTGGGGAGCAAGAAATGATGGGGGAGTGACGTGGAATATGACCATATGCATTTTTCCTTGTGGTGACACCTGGAACCTGCGTAAACATGAGAATGGCTGCGGAATAGGCGACTGGCTATAGAATGACTGTGTTCTGTAGCCAGCCTAGTCAAAAAATTGCTACAATAAAAAAATCACGATAACATAGCAATTTAGTTCACTCTACTCACAGATATACCTAGCAATCTCCAATCCCACTAATCCTATTGAACTATTGATAATTTAAGCCCGTAATTGATCGAGGGACAAAGAAAATGTAGAAGTGAAATGTGGTGGAAAAGTAGGACATCTTCGGGCTCAACAAATGGTCCACACCGGGCATTCTGCAAGAAAGGTGTATGATCATACAACTAGACCTCTCAAAAGCTTATGATAAGGTCGTTGGAGTTATCTTGAGGTCGTGCTTGTAGCTGGGCCACTCAAGATGGATTACATGGATCCTAT
>CM076569.1:207341801-207480175 GCA_034641835.2 Pinus albicaulis | reverse complement strand
ACTTCTGCCACTGAAGTCCTAACTGAAGTCATAACTTCTAACCATAACTCAAGTCGTCCATGCAATAGGCCATCAAACCCTTGGGAATAGCGTAATTCCTCTCCGTCGATGCATGAGCCACTTTTTTAGCTCGAACTGAAGTGCTCCAAGAGAGTAACCTGAAGTTTATAGTCCAAATATTATTAAGGGTAAATAATATTTGACTTCCCTATTTTAAGGAGAGGCAGTCTAAAAATAGACTTCGACCTATAGGTCCAAAAAATAGAGTCCCATCCATTTTTACCAACATGACCAATGCTCCAAGAATCTCATACTGCAATCCCCAGACCATGCTCCATATGTCTAAAAATAGATTTTGCACCAGAATTTGCCTGCAGGCCCACTTAGTGAAGGCGACTTCATTTCAATAAGCTCCATCATCTTGCTGCATTTTCAACACGAATTCATTCAATTTATTTTTGATGAATTCTTTCATCAAAGAAACAATTATGTATTGCTTAACACGTTCATTGAATATCTCCTCCTCTATTTCTTTTTCTTCTTGTTCCAATTGAAAAATTGAGGCATAGTACTCTTTGTTAACAACAACAAAAGTAATTAGCCATTTTCTAATTTCCTCTGCACTGAAATCAATTATATCATCGAACTTTGTTGCTTGCGATTGTTTCAACTTCTCCAAATTAACCATAAAATTCCCATTCACAATTAATCCATAATTATATGTCATATATGGACCGTTTAAATCTTGAATAATTTCTACTGCCTTGACATACACATATGCTCTTCGATTTTCTATGTTTCCACACTAAAACGTAATCTCTTCCAATGTTATGATTTTCCAAGACAATGCAAAATTGATTTGCCTTATCTAATCAACATTAGGTAGTTCTTGTTTATCTTGTTCTAGTTTGGATAGTGAATTAATATTCTCACCAAAATTTAATAGGTCACTATCGAGATCCTTTTCTTCCTCCAACTCACTTTTGACTAGTTTGACAAAAGACCTTGTTCTATGCTTTAAATGTCGAAGATCAAAATCAACTTGGCATGAATATTCAATGATCCATAATATTTCAGATATATTATTAACGATATACGCTTTCTCTGAAATCAGGATATTGACAGGTTTCTCAAACCTATTAGATTCGCTAGGAATCATCAATGGAGTCTTCAGTGAAGGACCCATTCTTAGAGCATTCTCTACCTCTTTCATTTTTGCCTTCAACTTTTGATTTTCTTATTTTCTTAAACCAATTGAATCCTCAAGTGCTTCAACACTAGCTTGATGCAATTTTGTCAACCCAGACATTGCAACTGAAGACATATCAACACTAAATTATGTTCGATCAACAACCTTTATGTCAGAAAGTTGTATTCTTTCAATCTTCAATCTCTTACCATCCTTATGATAATTTTCATCTTGTACTGTGACAAAGTTCCCATCAAAACTAATGTCCTCTTCATCATTTTCCTCCATTATTCTTTGATTTTCTTGCAAAGAAGCACTAACCCAATTAGGTAGTACAACACTATCAACTTCTACGTCCATCGTTTCTTCAAAAACTCTCTACTTTAGGTTCACTCTTTGATATAAATGATTCAAAGATATGTTTTTTTTTCTGGAGTTACTCTACGAGGATGCCCTCCATAAACCTCGACACCTGATATCCTATCAACAACCATTTTTTTGCTTCTAGTAATTCTCTTTATTTTATTTTTTATAGTAGATGAAGTCACACCTGTACTGCGTGTGCAAAATTGAGATAACCCAAAATTATTTGTGGCTCTTTTCTTAGGTCTTTCTTTTGTCAGGATGATCTTTTTCTCAACAAATTGTCCAAAATCTACAAGTGTTTTTTGATCAACACTGTAAATTTTCTCACCTTTTTTTCTACTTCTCAAAAACAAGTTCTTGTATCTCAGAGGCTCAAGGTGATCTGTGAAAATTCTTCCTCTATCAAATCCTTTAATAACTTCAGCTTCACTTAAGTTGAATGAATCAAAATAATTTGCAACAATGAGAGCGTGAGACATAGTATTCACAGTCACTTTTCCAAAAATAAACGGAAAATAAATAAATTGTATCTTTTTTTTCTGTTCAAATATAGATATCCATCGACAATATTTCCTAAAAATTTCAACAAAAAATACCTATCTAGAACAAACATTGGAAAAATCAATGACCTATCTTCAAAACCATAAATATGTATAACCGTATTTCTTTCTCTTTCCTCAAATTCCCCCTTGCGAAGTAATAAAGCCTCAACCTCCACATATATTCGAGGAGGCTCTTGTCTAGTTACCATGGTATACACTTGTCTCACAAATAAATATTTAATTAATAAAAAATTTAAAGAAGCTTCAAGCATCCACAATATAGGATACCAAAATTGTATTGGTTCCCCAAGAAACATGAATATAGGATTATAGGGACACCCATAAAACAAATTCCTTGAAATTAGAAGGATTATCAAATATGACATCATAAAGAACCCATTGTTCTTGGGTAATATATGTAACTGAAAATATAATTCATTTTAAATGACACAAGCCCAATAAAACATTCAATTATTTGTGTGTGTCTCATAAATCACATAGAAAATGCATTTAAGAACATGTGATGTACTTTTTAGCCCCGCCACACAGGAAAACAACCAATATAAATCATTAAACAGTTTCCTAAACAAATAAATATTTAGAAGAGAAAGATCAGAAGGAACCTTAGAACTTGTAGAAATGAATTCCCAGACAATGTCAATTTTGTGCTCTTCTACCTCCACAAAACTATCCGCAACGGAAAATTATAAATTCTTGGAGTCGGTTTCAGTAACTTGAATAAAAATCTAAATATATTAGGATTCAAATAAATTTTTATCGCTCCTATCTTAGTTTCCCTCTTTCTGAAATCAAAATTATCTGCACAAAGATAAACAATTTCTCTGAAATTAAAGACCTCTGAACACAGCCAACATTCGCCAATTTGGTGCTCCAAATATTGTCATCTATTTTTTCTTCCATTGAAAAATTCACATATCTCAAAAAAGTTCTCGACCAATCAAAGGTATCATCGATCTCAGTAAGGGAGTTAATCGTATCACTACAGACAACCTTTTTCCCTCGCCTAGTGCCCATTATTCCTTTGTAGCGAAGGGAAATTTTTTTTCCCAATGAATAACGTATTCAAATCCCATTCTAGTATAAAATTCCCCATGTTCTCCACAAAAAATAATTGCTACTATTAATCATGTGAAAAACCATTACATATGACACTAAATAAATATCAATTTAAGATAGCAAAACCAAGTTTTATGGACAAAAATAGGGATTTTTTTTTAAATTTGAAAAACATTTTGTGAATTTAATTTTCACTTTTCTCTCGCTTCAAGATCATTGATATACGCGCCCTGAGAAAAAAAATTGCGATAATTGGTAACTTCATCTACATGGCCAAAAATTACCGTTTCACCTATTCATTTTTTGTAATAGTGGAAATGGATTCAACACCATCAAAAACCCCATAAACAAATTTCCCTAGAGCACCAAAAATCACTACAATCCGTTTTTTTTTCTTTTTAATGACTTTTTTTCACTGTGTTTTTTTGTTAACATGTCTTATTGAAACCTAAGATGATGAAAGTTAACAACTATAACCTCGAATCACAAAAAGTCACCACTATAGTTTTTAAAAAATATGACCAAACTTCCTTTGTTTTTCCAGTCAATTTTGAAGACCCGAAAACTTATCGATAATGTCACACTCTAAATGGAATTATTTTAAAGATTTTGGTAACAAATATCAAGATTCAGAATAAAAAAAATGATTCAAACACTTTCAACATTTGATTTCTTCAAAATTTTCCCACGGAATCCTGTAGAGAATTTTTTTATCCGCATAGAGTATTCTAAAGTGACCACAAATTCACCCGAAAAGTAGTAGAAATTCCACCATGATTTTTTGATAAAATATCAATTATTTTTGGGGAAATCTGGGTTACAATTGTTTGGCTTCAATATTTTGGGTACCAAGGGATTTTTTGTTGGCGCTGAATCAAATTGCTGGATTTCGGCGAAAAATAACTTTCTAGGTGAATTTGTAACCTATATTGAGCTACTCTCTATGACAAATCGAGTTGAAAACTAGTCCCATTACTTTGTAAAACTAAACCAAATGTGATTTTTTTTAGGGTGGTTGACGGAAACTAAGTGGTCGCGACATCCACAGGAAAATCTAGGTAGATCAACTGGAAGGGATCTACCATCCAACCAAACTAGAAAGGCCTAAGCCTAAGGATGTCAAAGATATTTGACCCCATGACCTCCTGATAGGCGAGGTACTTAGCAATAGGAACTCGACCAACTGAGCCATCCCTTGGGGATACCAAGCCAAATATGATTTATGAATAACCTGACACATTTACTTTTCACAAAATTTGACACACATTTACGATGTGTTGTAGACCTTATTATGCATAAACACATTTAATTTTAAGCTCTTTGTTTTTTAATATTGCAAAAATAATATAATTAATGAAATTTAAAACTCGTAAAACTATCAATAATACCACAAAAGTAGCAAAATTACCTTATACGATGAATCAACTTCACAACTACTCCACACTAATTTGTAAAACCGAACCAAATTTGATTTGCAAATAACTTGACACACTCATTTCTCGTACTATCATAAATCAAACCAAAGTTTTCAGAATACTGTAGATTATTATAGAGAAAAACCTGAGGAACCAAAAATTCACACCATTGCCAAAAGTGAATAGGAAAATTAGTATATAAGCTTGCAGTATTGTACAACTTTTGTATCCCACATATAACAATATATATAAGGAAACAAAAGCTAATACAATACTCCAAGCTCCTAAACATAATTTGCAAAGAGAAATTTCTACGCACAACACGTTTTAGTCTATCACTGTAAATAGCATTTTTCCCATTACTATACTAGTTATTTCAAATATTTGTAGTCTCGTTTCCCTAGAAATTATCACCTGCCAATATTTTGTGTCTGAAACACGCTACAAAGATAAAACTGCCATCTATATTTTCCATCATCTCAATGTCTATCCTATGAATAATAGGAAACATAATTGATGATAATTACAATTCAACTCAACATTCAATTCACCAGTACACATCTTCTCACGCATTCAAAAAACCACATACGCACCAAAACATCAAATCTAGAAACATGATTTTCATACACTTTGAACATAACATAAATGCATATATGTGAAAGCATAGCATTTCTTGTGTAAATAGACTATGTGCGGAACATGTGAGAGGGATGGATATATGGAAGTAGAAACGTAGCAATATGTACCTTCCTAGTAAGTGATCAATAAAGAAATTGTGTAATTAGGACAAGTTTTGAAATACATTCCCAAATAAGAATTAAAAAAGACATTTATATATTTATTATGTTAGTAAACATTGCACAAAATTTCGCATAACATCCACACATGCACAACAACCTCCGCAAAACTTCGTCTGCACAACTATTTCCGTACTCAATAATGCCATTAATTGACGTTCGAAACTCTGCACACGAAATCTATGAGCAACTAGGTTTGAAACTAATATTAATTAATGATTATACGTTGTGAAATGCATTCCTAAAAAAAAAAAAAGATTTGTATATTTATTATCTTAGTAAAATTTGAACAAAACTTTAGCATAAAATCCACATATGCATAACAACCTCCACACAACTTCATCCGCATAGCTACTGCCACACTCAATAATGCCCTTAATTGGCATTCAAAACTCTGCACACAATACCTCCAAACAACTAACTTTTCACAACCACCTTCATACAACTACTTCCGTACTTCTAAAATATGTTGCTAGATAATAATTAAAAACGACAAAGCCTTCCACACATTCGTTTTACCGCACACCAATTTTTCTTCATAGGAATTGAAATTACAGTTTTTTAGCACCCTTGTCTATGCAAAATATCTTGAATCCCTTTGCACATTTTACCTCTAAATGATTAGCTTCACACAACCACATTTTTATAGCTACTTCCATACTTCCGAAAAGTGTTGCTAAATAATAATTAAAGAAGACAAAGCCTTCTACACATTTGTTTTACCACACAATAATTTTTCTACATGGGAATTGAATTTAAATTTTTTAAGAACCCAAACATTTCTAAATAATAATTTAAAAAGGAAAATCCTTCCGCACTTCATTTTACCGCACAACACTTTTTATTCACAAGAATTGAAATTACAGTTTTTTAGCCCCCTCGTCTACGCAAAATACCTAAAATCTCCTGCACATACTCCTTCCTCTACACAGTAAATGTTATGCACAACTACCCCAATACTCACTATGAAAAATAATTTATCTCTCCCGGACATACTCTATACTACAAACAAAAATAATAATATTATTTCGACATTTGTTAAACCCTACCCTCCACCTCGATACCTATGCAAATTACTGCAACCACATGAATTCTAGCATCTTTGAACAAAGCATTAACATAATAGTGCCCTGCAACCACATCAACAAATAAAGGACCATTAGTACACTGATAACATGAAGGAAAAAATTCCTGTCTTCAGTTTGAGAGGTAGAGCAAACATATGGTGGGAAGATGTGAAGCGGGTCAAAGATAACAGAACAGAGGACTTGAGTTGGCATGAATTCAAGAAGTTTTTCAGGAAGAATTACTTGCCAGAGAGGTATTATGATAGTAAGGCCAAAGCATTCTATGAGCTAAGAATGGGATCTATGACAGATGAAGAGTACACCACAAAGTTCTTGGAGCTATTGAGGTATGTACCATATCTAACTGATGAGAAGGCTAAAGTTCAGTGATTTGTTAATGGTTTTCAATTATCATTTAAAGATAAAATTGAGTATGATGAGCCTCAATCACTTGAGGAAGTCATTGGGAAGTTGAAGCATTGCTAAATGAGTCTCAGTTAGGATGGTGACATTTATGCAGGTCATGCGCATTTGCAAGAAAGGATGAGTGTTATTTGCAGTTCATATATCTAGTGTTAAAGGTAAATAAATTGAGGATGCAGAGGTGTTTAACATGGATCCAATTTTACATAAGTTTCAGGATGTATTCCCAACATATATTTCAGAGTTTCTACCACATAGAGAGGCATAATTTTATATTGAGTTGGAGCCAGAGGCAGCTCCAATATCAAAATCACCTTACAGGATGAGTACACTAGAGTTGGTAGAGTTAAAATTGCAATTGAAGGAAATGATGGACAAAGGGCACATTAGACCAAGTGTATCACCATGGGGTGCACCGTTGTTGTTCATAAAGAAGAAATATGGCACCCTTAGACTATGCATTGACTACATGAAGCTAAAAAAAGTGACCATAAAGAAAAGGTACCCACTACTGAGGATTGATGATTTGTTCGATCAGTTGAAGGGAGCAGCAATGTTATCTAAGATCAACTTGAGATTAGGCTTTCATCACATACAGATCAAAGAACATGACATCTACAAGACCGTGTTCATGACCAGGTACGGGAATTATGAGTTTGTTGTAGTTACATTCGGTTTGACTAATGCCCCAGCTACATTCATGTGTTTGATGACTAGTGTGTTGCGTCCTTACTTGGACAAGTCTGTGGTTGTTTTCATTGATGATATATTGGTGTATTGTAAAAATGAGGAAGATCATGCAAATAATTTGGCAATAGTACTAAGGTTGTTGAGAAAACACCAATTGTATGCCAAGCTTAGCAAATGTAGTTTCTTTCGGACTAAGGTACACTACTTGGGACATGTTGTCTCCAAGGAAGGGATTGCCATAGATCTAGAGAATATAAGGGCCATAATGGAGTGGGTAGATCCTAAGAATGTAGATGAGGTGAGATCATTCATGGGGTTGGAAGGCTACTACAGGAGGTTCATCAAGAACTTCTCATAGATTGCTTATCTGATTACATCATTGCAGAGAAAAGGTAAGAAATTTGACTGGACAGAGGAGTGCAAGGCCAGTTTTGAGCAGCTTAAGTAGTTTTTCACACATGCTCCAGTGTTAAAGATTACAGATCTAGACAAGGAGTTTTTAGTGTGCATAGATGCTTGCAAGAGAGGACTTGGTGGATTCCTTATGCAGGATGGAAAATTGGTGTGTTATGAGTCATGAAAGCTAAATGAACATGAGAAAAACTACCTGACACATGATATTGAGTTAGAAACGATCATTCATGCATTGAAGAGGTGGAGGCACTATCTTCTTGGTAGTCGGTTTGTACTTATCAGTGACCACATTAGGTTGAGGTACTTGTTTGACCAACCGAATCTGAATGCCAGACATGCTAGATGGCTCGCCACGATCATTGAGTTTGACTTCGAGATCAGGTATATCAAGGGGAAGGAAAACAGAGTTGCAGAAGCTCTTAGAAGGAAGGTACATGTAAATCACTTAGTAGCGATGACCTCCTATGGGACAAACTTACAAGATAGGATCTTGCAGGCAGGTCAACAGGATCACAGGTATATGGTGATTGTGCACATGTTGCAGTAGGGTATAGGTACAGGTACATGTGTTGGTATAGGTATAGGTAAAATTGTTAGTACATGTACGGGTACATGTTTTGATACATGTACATGTATAGGTGTTGGTATAGGTACAATAGTTGGTATAGGTACATGTACAGGTACAGGTGTTGGTACAGGTACATGTGTTGGTATGGGTACATGTATAGGTGTTGTTAAAGGTATAGATGTTGGCACAAGTACAAGTGTTGCTACAGGTACATGTATTGGCACATGTACAAGTACAGGTGGTATAGGTATAGGTACATGTGTACAATATTTGTATTACCATCTAACAACAGATGGATTGGTCATATTCTGAAACTGGATATATGTACCAGACAACTGTGTGCTCAAGAAGGTGATCTTGAGGGATTTTCATGCGAAACCATATTCGAGTCACCCAGGCTACTAGAAGACTTTGAATACAGTGAATAGATTCTATTATTGGCAGAATATAAAGAGGGATCTAGCAAAGTTTGTATCCAAATGTTTATATTGTCAGATGATTAAGGAAAAGTGCAAACATCCAAGTGGGTTGCTATATCCAATTGTGATTCTAGAGTGGAAATGGGAGGTCATTTCCATGGACTTCATAATAGGTTTGCCTAAGAAAACTAGGAAGCACAATTCTATTATGGTTGTTGTGGAAAAGTTGACAAAGGTTGCACATTTCATACTGGTGAAGACTACATACTCGGCTAGTGATGTAACACGAGTGTTTATTTGAGACATAGTCAGATTGCATGGTGTTCCGAAGAAGATTGTGTTCGACAGGGATACAAATTTTACTTCCAAGTTTCGGAAGGAGTTGTTTGCAGGTTTGGGTACTGAGTTGGCCTTCAACACAGCTTATCATCCACAGACAGATGGACATACTGAGAGGTTCAACAGGATACTAGAGGATATGTTGAGGATGCATGTGATGCATTAGCAACACACGTGGGAAGAATATCTTCCATTGGTAGAGTTCGCCTACAACAATGGGTATTGATAGTCATTGGAGATGAGTCCATTTGAGGCTATGTACGGGGAGTTGCAACACTCCTATCAGTTGGAGTGATCTGGTTAACAGGGTACTAATTGGCCTAGAGCTGTTGGCAGACATGGAATAGGAAATGCAGTGGATCAAGAAGAATGTGAAGGCAACTCAAGATAGGAAAAAGAGATGCAGATAGGAAAAATTTGTTCAAGGAGTTTCAGGTTGGGGAATAGGTGTACTTGTGTATTAAGCCCAAGAAGAGCTCCTTACGGATTGGATCACGTGCCAAGTTGGAACCATGGTTTTTTGGACCCTTCAGTATCATTGAGAGGATTGGACTAGTGTCCTATCAACTTGCACTACCTTCCACAATGAAAGTACATGATGTTTTGCATATATATTTTCTTAAAAAGTATGTTAAAGATGTTGATCATGTGATTTACTAGTATGTATGGCAGGTGGAACCGGATGGTGAATCCCTACTAGAGCCTCAGTGCATATTGGAGGAAAAGGTGCTCATGCTTCGAAACTAAGAAATAGAGAAAGTTGAAGTGCAATGGAAGCACTTTGGGCTCGGCGAAGCTACATGGGAGATGGTGGATCAGATGTGGGCCATGTATCCTTCCTTGTTTGCTGGTTGAGGCAAAGCAGTTTTGGTGTGATGTTGGTTTTGATTGCTATATATTTTGGTGATGTTATCAAATGTGTTTTGATATGATAGATGGATGTATGTACATATGTATATGGATGTAAATACTACCATGATCTATGTTAAAAATCTCCAATAAGCGGTATGGTGTCATGTCATTTGAGTTGTCATGTTGGTTTTCTTTTCAGCAAGGTGATCATTGTAAATACTACAAAGAGCTATGTTATAAAGCTCCATGGGAAGTATGGTTGATTTTAATTGTTTTTTCTGAGGTATATGTGCAGTTGAATAGTGAGGACAGTTTTCCCCAAGGGGGAGGGTTCTGTAACAACCCTGGTGGAAATTCCATGTAATAAATTTTAAAAATAATAACCATGGTTGATGGGACACTTATTCCAAGTTTAATGTTGGGGAAAACATCCTAGGGGGTGTTGATTTGGTTTATTATGGATAAGGAAATTGGCAAAGGCTATGACTAAGGCATTAAAGAGGAAAACGGTATTTTTGGCCCATTTATTTATGAAAATAATGGAAATTAGGAGAAAATTGAGGTAAAAGGTCACAGGTTGCATGTGAGGAATAAATTGAAGGAAAATAATGGAAAATGAAGAAAATAGAGGCCTATTCTATAAAAATGCTTATGAGGATTAGTTGGTACCTTTTGTCAGTGCATTTTTGGAGTTATCTCATTATTCTCTCTCTCTCTCTCTCTCTCACTCTTGGACACTTAGATTTTTTGGAGAACTTTGGAATTTTGAGCAAGAAAGGAAAAAAAGCAAGAAAAAGGAAGAAGAAATCAAGGAGGAGCAGGAATCAAGAAGCTACAACAGGATTCTTGGAAGGTATCAATTTGCATGTGTATTCTCCTCCCTATATTTGGCATGCATGGTATTACATGTGGTTCTTTTCTGTCTTGGCATGGGTTTTTCCAGGCATGATAGTGTATTCAGCCTAGCCTTGTCATTTTCGAATAGCCATGACGTTGTGGAGTTATCCTATTTTGGTTTAGCTAGATTGTCGGATGGAATCAAAGCTGAGTGGGGTGGATCTACGAATTGATATAGCACATGGCCTAGTGGTCCCTAAATTGGAGTGTGGATCACGGTAAATCCACTGACTTAATAACCCCTTAGCCAGAATGTCGGTTGTGGTAAAGCCATGAATTTTTTGCCTAGGTGGGCCTAGGAATCCTCAACCGGTGAATGGTGGGATATACGGTAAATCCTACAGGTGGTTTACTCTCCATTTCAGGCCTAGGAATCCCAGGTTTGGGATTGTGGTAAAGCTTGGAGAGTATGTCTTGGTTTAGGGCCTAGTAATCGCTGATTCATACTGTGGGTTGAGGTAAGGCCTGAGAGACTAGGAGATAGGAAAATTCATCACAGTTTAGGTGGAGAGAATCCAGTGATATCCATGCTTGTGTTGGCCTAGTGATCAGGGTTAGATCACAATAAAGATGGTTATGACATGTTTATTAATGAGGGTGTGGTGGTTTCATCTTGAGATGCCCTGGTTGGTTCTTTTGGTTTAAGTCCCACATTCATGCTTGAAATATGGCACAAGGTTCATTGGATGAAGTATATTTGGCTCAGCCAATCTATGGTTGGGTGGAACGTGGAAGTCCCATCTCTAGTTAGTTTTTACATTCTATGATGAAGAGATCATTTCTCCGGTATTTGGTATGAAAATATACTAATTTATGTATGGATTTCATTTCTATTGTATTCATAGTATTTCTGTTGTTAATTTGTTGGTTATAATCAAGTATTCAATCAGTGATGATGTATGGCTCTATTCATGTTTTTACCTGTAAATGATTATCCCATGTATCTATGGTGAAATTGATTGTATGATAGCTTATGATGTAAGGGAGAAATGCTTCTTAGCCATTCTCAGATAAGAAAGATACCGATTTTTTTACAATCTATTGTTTATGCCTCTAGATGCTATGTTTGTGACATGTTTGATGAAATTCCTGTCATGGCTAGGTGGAGTCAGATGAGTTTCAGTTGATGTGATTGCTTCCATATTTTTTTTAATGTTATTTACCCTCTCCTGAAGTTACAGGAAGTTCTAGTCAGTGACCTGGGCTTAGGGGTTGAAAATGTGGCATAGATCCCAGACCTAAAGACGAAAAATTCACTGTTTGGGCCTTAGCCACTACCTTGATAAGGCTAGCCCGAAGCTATAGGGTCTATAGCCACTAAATTTTGATTACAAGCCCACAGATCAGCCTCAAATTGGCTAAAAATAAGTTCCCCCTCAAAGAAAAGGGCCCTAGAAGGTTGGGTTACCTCCTGGGGATGCCAATGATGCAGTGTAAGGTGTTTTTTTGGTGTTTCCATCAGTTCCACTTCCTTAAGGTAATATAGGAGGTTGAATCTCATATTAGTAGCCTCTCATAACATGTTTACCGTGGTTGGATGATTACTTGGTTAGATGTGGGAAGAGGGTGTTACATAGGCACAATACAAGCATATTATATTAATTCATTTCCACATGATACATACCTTGTAGATCTGTCAAAGTTACTCTTGTTTCCTTATATCTAGGAACCTCTCCATGGCATTCAGCTGCATAAGTAATCATTCCTCCACAAGAATGATCCTTGAAAAACCTTTTGTATAGTGACATAAATATATACATACATACATACATACACACACACACACACACACACACACACACACATACATACATACATACATACATACATATAAAACATCAACATAAGACCATCAAGATCCATGACGACCATATCAATCAATGACATACATACATAGATACATGCATATATACATATATAGACATCATCATAATTACAACATGATTACCAAATATCATAAGGTTTAGGTTGAGAGAAATTTCTTTATCCATGCACAACATGCACAATATTGAGAGCAACAGTTCCCAACATAGCCAAGGTATCTGATATCTCAGATCCATTTACTTTACCTTACCTGATTACCTTTCTCATGAATGTACTGCCACCATCCACAATGGATTAAACCAGTCCAATCGGATGTCATATTCTTACCTTCCGCTGCGCTTACTCATGCACCGAGCCTCATTTGGCTCTTACATTAATTATTGTGTACCACAAAGCTCTGTTGGAAAAATTGGCATTGATGTCATTAACTGAAATTATGTTAATGTATGTTGAGTTTTATTTTACAAAAGGTTGTCAGTGATGTGAAGTGCAAAGGCTATGCTAATAAATATGAAGACTAGAAAAATTCCAATAAGGACATAATATATTAAGACAAAGTTGAAATACATATATTTCATTAAACATAAAATGTAGACAATACAAGTCTGATGTGTCACTTGTCATCATTTTTGATTGAATTGTTACAATATATTTTTATATTACAAATATTTTCAAATCTGGACATAAAGTAAAAGAACAATTTTATTTTGGAAGGCCAAGATAAAATGCTTCACTTCATATTCTATAAGGAAGACAAACAACCAAAGAGGCTTCTTAAAAAAGGCACAACATAGAGAAAAAGTTTTTTTTTTTCAAGGGAAGAAAAGGAGAGTTTCTGTACGAAGAAATTGATGGAAAATAGAAGAAGAGGAAGATAAAATGGGAGAGGATAAGCAATTCAACAATGAAGTTGATAACATAATGGTTTATCGGGTAACTAACATCTGAGGCTTGATGCTCTAATTGAGAAATTTCTATCCTCTTGTATGTTTTAGTTCGAAGAGGAACATGTTCCCTGTTGAGGTAGGAGCCTCCTGTGGGTTGTAGCCTACAAAAAATTTGGGGGAGTTGGAGCTTCCTTGGAGGTAATAACCTCTTTTAGGTAGGAGCCTACAAAATTATGATGTAATAAGGAGTAGAAACCTACCTTCACATCACTTTCAGCCTAATATTCATGGTTTTCTCCCTTCGGGGTTTTCACTCATATCTTGTGTCCTTGTGTGCTTATTATGACTGCTATGTGAATGAAATTTAACTCTTGATAAGCAATCTGAAAATTCTCTTCATGACACCTACAAAATGAATTCAATATAACATGAACATGAAATATTAGTTGAATAATAAACAAAGGTGAGAAAAAGGAAAAGAATATTAAATTACTGATTCACCCCCCCTCGCAGTAATTTCCCATATTAAATATCAATTGGTATCAGAGCCAAGTTCCTTTAGTAACAATATAACAAATGGAAAGAGGTCCTAAGTCTATCAAGGATGATCAACGAATAAATCCCCATTATTTACTGGCATAAACTATGCTTTCTGGAAAGTGAGAATAAAGACCTACTTAATGTCTCTTGGAATAGAAGTTTGGGCTGCGGTGATGGTAAAATATGAATAACCAAAGGAAGGGACCAGTGACAGAGATGCAAAACTAGATTTCATAGCAAATGCAAAAGAAATGAATGAACTTTTGAGTGGTCTATGTGAGTCGGAATTTATCATAGTAATGCATTGTCAAACAACCAAAGAAATCTGAGATAAATTAGAAAATATTCATGAAGGAGATGAAAGGGTAAAGATGGCGAATTTGCAAGTATATAGAACACAATTTGAGACATTAAAAATGAATGAAGATGAAGATATGGCTAAATTCTTCTTAAGATTTGCTGAAGTTGTGAACATCATCATAGGTCTAGGGGAAACAATCAAAGAAAGTGTAATAGTCGAGAAAATATTGAGATAATTACCATATACATTTAATCCTATGGTTTCAACTATAGAAGAAACAACAGACTTCAAACTTTTGACCAAGGACCAATTGCTTGGGACCTTGACAACATATGAGATGGGAATTCCAAAAGGGAAGTCAAACATCAGGGAGGGAGCCTTCAAGGTAGACAAGTTAATAGAAGAAAAGGAACTTCCATGCTCAGGTTTTGATGAAGAAGAATCAAAATTTGTTAGAATATTGAAGAAAGGCACAGGTAAGTACCAAGGGAAACTTCCATTTAAGTCCTTTAATTTTGGAAGAGTGGCATTATGCCTCAAAATGTACCTATAAGACAACAGAAAATCAACCAAAAGGGAAATAGAAAAACAAATTCAATAATATGGAGAAAGAGAAAATATTTAATAGAAAAAAATTTTATGCTCAACAAGATAGCAGTGCATCTGAAAGCTCAGACAAATCCTTTAGTGATGATGGAACCTTTGAATTCATTTTTATGGCCTGGGAAGAGCTTGAAAAAGATCTTCTGGAATATGAAGAAGAAGGTGAGGTAGATCTTGAGGGGGATTTAGTTAGTGCCTTGAATGAAATATAAAGGCTTAAAATCAAGAATAGAAAACAAAAAGAGATTCTTCTGAAATATGTAAAAGAAGAATCAAATTCAAAAGACATTATTAAGTTGAAAGTTGAACTTGAAGAGGGAAAGAAGGCGGAAGATATTCTGATGCAACAAATAAAAGAAAAAAATTAGGAGCGTGAAAGATTGGAATAAGAGGTGCTATGTCTGAGGAAGAAATTAGAGAAGGTTCAAACTGAATTAACTATGAACATTCAACAGATAAAAAGTTCTGAACAGTTGAACAAGATATTAAATTCTCAAAGATCTCCACTTTTAAAGGCTGGGATAGGATATGAAGGAGAATCCAGTAATTCAAAGCCTAATAATAAGGCAATCACTTTTGTAAAACCTGTCATGGGAGACAATGATAATTCTCATCAAGCTGAGAACAAAAATCTGGGCAACACTTCAACATCAAATGAACAACTTCAAAGAAACACTACTAAGAAAAACTAGGAGACAAAATGAGTGAACAATCAAACAAAAAACGAGCATAGATCATATTGCTTCAGAAGACAAAATTTTCAAATATCTAGATGGTTATATCCACAAACATCACCCACTACCAGATACAAATATTTATTCTACATGTACTGCTACTGCTGTAAGAAATTTGGACATAAAGCCATGGACTTTAGAGCTTGTGTAAAGAGATTTAATTTTGGGAATTCAAAAGTAATTAAGGATAAAAATGGATTCAGACGTGTATATACTCCTCTCCATAATTCTATCAGATGTTTTTATTGTCACAAGATTGGACACAAGTCATACAAATGTCATCTTAAGGACAATAAACCTTCATCTCAAAAAAACTATAGAACAAATGGATGCATGCAGTGGAGAAAGAAGATTAATAAGTGTGATCTAGTTCTATATGCTCAAGATTAAAATAGTCAATGGTATGTGGATAGTGGCTGCTCTAGACATATGACCGGAGAAATAAGAAAGTTTGTAACCTTGGATGAAAAGAAATATGGTAATGTCACATTCGGCAACGATAAAGAAGGTGAAATTAAAGTAAAAGGAGCAGTCAATATGAATGATGGAAGAGGAAAGGATCAGGATGTATTGTTTGTAGATGGTCTAAAACGTAATCTTTTAAGTGTAATTCAAATGTGCGACAAAGGTTGTGAGGTCCTCTTCAGAGCTCAATATTGTGAAGTCAGGTCAATCACTACAGGAAAAAAATTGGTTAAGGGGGTTCAAATAGAGAGTAATGTATATATCATGAAAGATGAGAGTGAAGGATGCTACATCAGAAAAATTTATGAAACTTGGCTATGGCATAGAATATTTGGACATCTCAATTTTTATCACATCATCAAACTCAACAAGAAGAAAGAAGTTAGAGACTTACCAACAATAAAGAAGCCCCAAAATACTATATGTAGGTCTTTCCAAATGGGAAAACAAACTTGAACATCATTTAAAGTGAAAGACCAGTTGTCAAGTAGTAAGCCTCTACAACTAGTTCACATGGATCTATGCGGGCCTTCGAGAACAAATGCACTAGGAGGAGGAAAATATTTCATGGTGATAATCGATGACTATTCTAGATTGACATGGGTGGTATTTCTCAGATACAAGTCTGAAGCATTAGAAAAATTTAAAATATTCAAGGCATTGGAAGAAAACCAAACAGGGTGTAAAATAAAGTGCATCAGATCAGATAGAGGAGGTGAATTCACATAAGATGTGTTTTTGGACCTATGTAATGAATTTGGGATAAAACAACAGTACATTATTGCAGATACACCTCAACAGAATGGAGTATCAAAAAGGAAAAACAGGTTTGTTCATCAAATAGCTAGAGCTATGATGCAAGAAAGAAACATCTCTCAAACCTACTAGGCAGAGGCAATACATACAACAATAATATCCCCAACAAGGCACATCTTAGACCAAACTTTGACAAGACACCACATGAACTATGGCATGGGAAACCAGAATCAATCAAGAATTTCAAGCTTTTCGCTAGTAAATGCTTTATCAAAAATAATGATGAAAAAATAGGAAAGTATGATGCTAGATCTGATGAAGAAATATTTTTAGGGTACTCATCAAAATTTAAGGGATATAGATGCTATAATAAGAGGCTGAATACGATTGTGGAATGCATAAATGTAATATTCGATGAAGAATCATAGGATAAAACCGAAAGAAAAAACTTTATTAACCCTCCAGATCATCATCATTGTGACAACCAAGATAGTGAAGATCAGGATGAAGCATCAGAAGATACATAGATGCACTCAAAAGGGCCCTAAAGACACACTCAAAATAATCATCCATAAAAACAAATTATTGGAGACAAAAGTGAAGGAGCTCAAAAATTAGGAAGACAACTAGCAGAAAATTCTGAGGAAGTTCATCTAGCTATGTTGTCACAAATAGAGCCAAAGAACTTTGATTAGGCAAGTAAAGACAAAAATTGGATCAATGTTATGAACGAAGAGTTAGAACAAATTGAGAAAAACAAAACTTGGGACCTAACACCAAGACCTGTTGGAAAGAATGTCATTGGCACAAAATGGGTATTCAAGAATAAGATGAATGAACAGGGTCAAGTAATTAGAAATAAAGCCAGAGTATTATGTAAGGGGTATTCACAAATAGAAGGTCTTGATTATGAAGAAACGTTTGCACCAGTCGCGAGAATGGAAGCAAGTAAGATGTTTTTGGCTTTCACATGCTACAATGATTTCAAGGTGTATCAAATGGACATGAAGTTTGCCTTCCTAAATGGTGACCTAGAGGAGGAAGTTTACATGGAATAACCTGGAGATTTTTTTTTATCGAATAAGCTCAATTATGTTTTCAGGTTAAAGAAATCACTATATGGTCTTAAACAAGCAGCACGAGCATGGTATTCTAGATTGGACAAGTACCTTCAGAAACAAGGGTTCAAGAAGGGAGGAGTTGATAGTAATTTATACATAAAGGATAATGAAGAATAATTATTAATCGTGATTTTATATGTAGATGACATCATGTTTGGCAAAAATAAAAAGGATTTGGTAAAAGGATTCGCTGAATATATGAAGCCGGATTTCGAGATGTCAATGATTGGAGAACTTACCTTCTACCTAGGGCTTCAAATCCTATATAAGGTCAAAGGAATATTTATTTCACAAGAAAAATACCTGAGAGATATGTTAAAAAGGTTCCAAATGGAAGAATGTAAACTGGTGTCAAACCCCATGACTATTGGATGCAAGCTATGTGCAGATGATGGGTCGCTAGATGTAGATAAAAATTTTTACAATTCTATGATAGGAATTTTGTTATATCCGAAAGCTTCTAGACCAGACATAATGTTGGCAGTTGGACTAGTGGCAAGATATCAATCAACACCTAAACAAAATCACCTGTTAGCAGCCAAGAGTATATTCAGGTACCTAGAAGGAACTACAAATTATGAACTATGGTATCTGAGAGGAAAAGATTTTACACTAACAACATATACAAATGTGGATTGGGATAACTGTGTGGATGATAGGAAAAGCACAAGTGGTGGTGTGTTCTATCTGGGAGAGAGTCTAGTGGCATGGATAAGAAAGAAACAAACATCGGTCTGTCTATCCACATCCGAAGCTAAATACATAGCAGTTGCAGCTTGTTGCACACATGTGATGTGGATGAAATAAATACTTCAAGACATGAAAAATAAACTTCAGTGAGCATATTCCTATGAGATGCGACAATACGAGTACAATAAGCATGTTGAAAAATCTTGTGCTACATTCAAAGACCAAGCACATCCATATAAAATACCAATTTCTCACAGAACAAGTAGTTGAGAAGGTAGTAAAGATGGAATACATCCCCACAAAGGAATAGATAGCAGACATATTTACAAAACCACTTGCTAGAGAACCATTCGAACACCTAAGAAACAAGCTCGGGATAGTGTCTACATATTATGCTCATTAATATGACCTCGAAGGGAGAATTAAAAAAATAAAAGAAAAAGGGAGGGGGAGTTGAGTGCACCAGCTAAGGGGGAGACTATAGGAGCAGAAAGAAGTGAAGAAGAGAAACTACTTGCTTACAAATTTAACATAAATAAGAAGCAACATGATCAAAGACATCATAAGAGTATGATGTCAAGCCCTCTTCGTCACAATCACAAGTAACATCTATTAGGTGCATTGATTTGATTTTTTATGCAATTTTTGTTTGATGTACATATCTTGCATGAAAACATCTAAATAAATAAATAGACGAAGAAGTACTAGAATTGTTAAAATTCTCTCGAAATTCTTCATTCTCAGATTGTCTACATGAAATTCATTGATCTATATTCATGAAATAAATGATAAATTCTTCGTGAAAAGGTGAGGTCTATTCTAATATACTCTCATGAAAGTGAAAGAAAATCCCTTCATCAAGAAGAGAAGAAAATGATCTTCTACCCAATTATACTCTCAACAATGTAAGCCACCATAAATGAAAAAAGGGGCATTTTTTTTACTCATAAAATGATCAAGTGAAAAATGCCGCAATGGATCACTCATATGATGACTACAAAAAACAAGATCAAGGAAACACAATGGAAATAAGTTAATGAGATCATTTTTGTGCATCACTAAGATTTTCCCCAAATCCTTCAGCCTCACTATGGAAATTCTTTTAAAGTTATTGATGCATCTAAATGAAAATAAGTCCAGAAATATTTTTAAGGCTCTATCAAGCACATAAAATATGATTTGACAGAGAATAAAGCAACATCACTCTATAAAAATTTTACTGGTTTAAGCAACACAATCTCGATATGAAAGAGATGTCTTAGTGCCCTCCAGTGAAATGGTGGCTTCACAAGGAAAAAGGAGCCTCATCACTCATAAGAGTGGCGCTCACAATAACCTGTGAAAACATGTTGAGTAGAACTAAAAATTAGCGAATGTGCAATGGTTGATCATCGTTTAGATGGTGGTGCTGCCTAGGTCTCAAAGCGACACAATGTAATGCGTGGAGTAGTTATGGTGGAGATGCAGGGAAATGAACCCTGTGCCTCTCGCATGCGCAGTGGAATGTTATGTTTAATGTCAAATGGTGGTGATGCCTAGGGCTCAGAGCGGCGCAGCGTAATGCATCGAGTAGTTATGGTGGAGATGCGGGGAAACGAACCCTGTGCCTCTTTCATGCGCAACAGAATGCTATTTTTTTTAGATGGTGGTGTTGCCCATGTCTCAGAGTGGCACAGCGTAACGCATGGAGCAGTTATATCATAGTGTAAATGAATTTATGGTGTTGTATTTGATGTTTGTAGAGTGTAACGCATGGAGTAAATATCAGAGCAGAAGAGTAACAAATGGTGACAACGGGTATCAGTTTTGGTGACAACATCATTATTGAAACAATGTTATTATCGAAGCGGTGTAGTGTAGTGGTGCAGTGGGGGCGTTGCAAAATTTGGCATTAGCTGTCATGAAAGAAAAATCAGTGCAGGAGAAATTTCTTTGAAAATCCATCCAAAAATATGAAGGCTCGTCGCTTCGTTTGATAATATCAAATCTGCTTTGTCACGCAAAGATCATCCTTTCAGTTCTAGAAATACGTCAGTCCTGCCATTTTCAACACTGCACTGCAATAGGGCATGCCGCGAGCAACCGCACAACCAATATTGTGAATTCCATGCCTTCCCATCTGTAGGATTGAAACCTTGGATACAGTTACAAAAATGCATATTGTTCTGGCTCCAAACACCGTAAGGGTCATAGAAATCATAAACCTGGAAAAATATTTGAAGGAAAGGGAAGACAAATTGGAGAATGGTGCCAAACTTTTCTAGATAATTGTTATAGCATCATTTCTCACCTTCACATGATTCATGATTGCTTTGATGGTTTTGGGCACCCATTCCTACAGACTTGGACAAATTCACTTAAAAACAGTGTAAAAATCCCCATACGCGACTATGCCCATGATTTTCCGCGTGTATACGCGAGTCCAGCTAGACTTTTCTGCGTATGCCATTAAAATGATTAAAAAATATATAATTATTCCCTATTTTCGGGCTGGGTTGATGGTTACTCAGGTAGTTCAACCACCCCAGCACGTGGCCAACTGTTTCCAACTGTTGAAACTACTTGGAGGGAGTATAAAAACCCCTCATGTGTATGGCATAAGGGAGAGAGAGTTATTGATATTATACTCTGTTGGTATTCCCTATCCAAGTCTGATTCCCCGTGCCTCATGCACTTTCCCAGTTCATTATAGGAAACCCTTGTTTCCTTGAGATGCACATCTCCCTATATGTCATCTCGTATGCACCAGTTTGGAAGGAGTCTTAGCGAGGCAAGGGCTGGACGGATCCGGACGACGGTCTGCGAAGGCCGTGGAAGGATCAGGTGATCTCTCCACTCGTTGCAGCATTTTCTTGTCTGAGCTGCCATCACATTCCCGAAATAAACGTGTTAGTGTATGCTTTTATGTATGAGAATATTTGTTATACAAGCATTCATTATGATTTATTTAATGTTTATATGAATCTCACTGACATTTAGAGTAGATATATGCTGTACAACCTGTCCTTTGTGCTGGTTTCTTCTTGTATTTCAGGTTAAGAAGGAAGGACGGTTGCTGGGGGTTTGAACCCTGTGGGATCTTCTTCAACCGTAGGACCTACGGGTAACTTTCTCATTCTACTCTATTTAGTTTTTCTGAACGTGCATGGTTGTGCAGATACAATGATAGCATGCCACTGCGTGAGCCTTGTAACCTTGGCAGGCTCTCTGAGGTGATACAGAAATAATAATCTACAATCTATAAAGATATGAACAATGAATTTTTTATTTTCCTTGCAAATTATGCAACATGGCAGGCATCATATTCCTTTTTTCTAGGTTTTCTGATGTTAAATTTTTCTTATGGGCCAGTGCCCAGAAGAAAAAAAACCCACTTTCACACTGATTCAAGAAGCCAAATTCCACCCAAATTGCATCCATATCAAAATTCCTGAGTGTTTTGCCTATGTTGCAGGAGTGATAGGTCGAGTCGCATCTGATCCACCATTTTAGCTGTTTGCTATAATTGTGGGTTCTGATTATGTGGAAGCTTATTAGTATGATTCTAATGAAAATGGTCTACTTGCAATTTTGTGCATGGAAGAGTGGAGTCCATAAATAATATATCTAGGGATGCATCTGTCATATTGATAAGTGGAAAGAATGCTTTAACAGTTACATCATCATGTAACGGACAATTCTTGTGTCTATTGATAATTGGATTTATTTTGTGGGGCTCCCGTAGTAATGAACTTATTTAGCATTTCTAGAAAGGTCTGTCATGCAACCAATGGTTAGATTTACAACAAAGTCACACAATGAATAGTTTGGCTACGAAACACCATGGGATACCTTCTACATAGATAACATGTAGTGAGATGAAGAGTCTATGCTACCAGACATGCTTTACTGGGAAAATATCCACTTGATGGCATATACATTGAAAAAATTATTCTAATCACCGAGAGCAGCAAATTGACATTTAGAAAATCAGGGAGTCATCTTTTTGTAAGTTCTAGTTGTTGTATTAATGAGCTTGCTTTTGAGAAATGTTCTTGATGCATTTTATCATTGCATCGAATTCCTCATTCCAAGGAGGACTTAAGAGGACAAATTAGTCATATGTAGTCAACACCGTTGTGCATTAGACAACATATGTCTATGTCCTATCAAATACTATTCATTAAAGTAGGGACGGTAAAACTATGAAGATTTTGATGAAAATATAACTTGGCAGTAATATTCATAAAGACCGACCTATAATAAAGTTTGACAAAGAAATGAAAATAATTATCCTCATAGCAAAATTTTGTTAAAGCTCATGGCTCATTATATGGCTTGCACACATTTTAAATTTGAAGGAATATGAAGTACTTTATAAGCTAATAGGAGACAAATCTAGGCATAAGGAGAAGACTTGGGTATAATATATGATGGCATAAGAGCCCGGGTCGTATATTGCAGGGTCATACTTATATTTTTGATGGGGTTATGAAAGATTCTAGTCAAAGATTTCACATTGCAGGTTAATAATGCCATAGTTAGAGTTTGTATGTTGTTAGCTATTGCTGAGGACAGAGGAAAGCACATATGAATATTATGAATCCTGTTTTACTATTGATGTTTTATCAGAAGACATATGCTAAGGTTATGCCATGATGAGTCTGTTCCACTACTCCTAAGTGCCTAACCATGTCATTAAGTGCCCATGGTTTGGCAGCTTGATGTAATGATGTTGTTGAGGCTTTTGGAACCTTATAATATACATGTTGCATGGAGTTATTGATTCAGAGTTTGGTGTTGTGACCATTTGTATTGTTGTAGAATTTCAAAGATATTATGCTAGCAATTGAGTATATATATATGGGGATATATCCTAAAGGGTTCAAATTCAGAAAAAGGTTTAACAACCTTGACAAACCTATTGCTTATTTCCAGAAGCACATCAATGATCTAGTTCTAAATAAGGTAAAAAATTTGTTTCCACGCTATAATTCCTTGCATTATTTTAAAAGTGTTCTTACAACAATGGTTTGTAGAGTTTTTGCCATGATTCTGAAGTGGGTTTGGAGCAAAATGTATATATCACATGCATCATTTTCATTACTATTACATAATGTTGTCTATGGATCATCAACCATTATTTAAGTAGTATTCATCTTCAAGAAACACTCATTCAAAATGGAGCAGCCCCAACAAGCCATATGAAGTGGCATTCATTCAATAACAAAATGACATAATGAACAATGGTTATGTATAACTTAGAGAGAAGTAATGTTCATTGTGTATTAGGAAGCATTAATGCAATAATGGAAACTACAGTGAAAAATGTGTTACCCCCTCGCCATTGATATCAAAGGGGGAGGTAAAGTAATCAAAGGAAGGAAGACATTTCTCAGAATGAAAGGGGGAGGAAAAAAGGATTTCCATCAATGCGAAAGGGGGAGATTGTTGGAAATATTGGCATTGATGTCATTAACTGAAATTATGTTAATGTATGTTGAGTTTTATTTTACAAAAGGCTGAAAGTGATGTGAAGTGCAAAGGCTATGATAATCAATATGAAGGCTAGAAAATTGTCAATAAGGACATAATATATTAAGATAAAGTTGAAATACATATATTTCATTAAACAAAAAATGTAGACAATACAAGTCTAATGTGTCACTTGTCATCATTTCTTATTGAAATTTTACAATATATTTTTCTATTACAAATATTTTCAAATCTGAACATAAAGTAAGATAACAATTTTGTTTTGGAAGTGCAACAGACAATGCTTCACTTCATATTCTGCAAGGAAGACAAACAACCAAAGAGGCTTTCTTACAAAAGGAACAACATAGAGAATTTTTTTTTTTTTTTTTTAAGGGAAGAAAAGGAGATTTTATGTACGAAGACATTGATGGACAATAACAGAAGAGGAAGAGAAAATGGAAGAGGATAGAAATTCAACAATGAAGTTGACAACAAAATGGTTTATGAGGTAACTAGCATCTGAATCCTGATGTTCTAATTGAGAAATTCCTGTCCTCCTATATGTTGTAGTTCGAAGAGGAACATGTTGTTCCCTGTTGAGGTAGGAGCCTCCTATGGGTTGTAGCCTATAGAAAATTTGTGGGAGTTGGAGCTTCCTTGGAGGTAATAGCCTCTTGTAGGTAGGAGCCTACAAAAATATGGTGTAATAAGGAGTAGCAGCCTGCCTTCACATCACTTGTAGCCTAATATTCATGGTTTTCTCCCTTCGGGGTTTACAGTCATATCTTGTGTCCTTGTGTGCATATTATGACTGCTATGTGAATGACGTTTAACTCTTGATAAGAAATTTGGAAATTCTCTTCATGAAACCTGCAAAATGAATTCAATATAACATGAACATGAAATATTAGTTGAATAATAAAGAAAGACGAGAAAAAGGAAAAGAATATTAAATTACTGATTCACCCCCCTCTCAGTAATTTCCCATATTAAATATCAAGCTTTCGCTGAGCTCCGTTAACTTTCCTCTTTTCAAACCAATTCCCAACACTCAAAACATAAAATATAATGACAAGAACAAGAATAAAACCAGGAAAACCAATAAAAATAAGAGATCTAAAACAAAGTGGCATATATATGCACCAAACATTAAAAAAAACCACAATTCAAGCTCAACAAATCACAAAGGACCAAAAACGCAAGAATAACACACACACCATGACTCAATCCCCATGGTTCCTAATGCCTCTAACTGAAATCTCAACCCAAGCCTTCTTTAAGATTTCATGGAAAACTCTTTTCCATGCAATCCCTTGCATCATATTTTCATAAACACATAACTTTTACTGCATAAATAAATATAACAATATACCAATTATCTTACCTTGCTAATATTGAGTTTTAACATATGCTATCACATCACCCTACTTATACTCAAGTACATATCAACTACCTCAACACATAGTGCGTTAGTGCAACCATCTCAGAACATGATCAGTACTTCATGCAATCTTATAGATGCAAACTCATATCATACAATTAATAAAGCATGCAAACAACAAATAGATGACATCAAGTACAAAGTAGGTGACATACACAATCTCATACCTTAATGCATCTTAGGGGAGGCTCTCTTGTCTACACTACAACTAAAACCAAAGAAAACAACCAAAGAAATCGAATGCAAGAAAACATAATTAGATTATAGGGATGGAAGTTAAATTTTAAGGGTATAATGAATGAATGCCATGGCCTTTCTAAAAACTTATAAACTAATCTATGAACAACTATAAGAATCAAACTATGATAATCTAGAAAGCGAGTAAACCTAGAACAAATATTGATTTAGTTATCAAGAAAGAAAACTATGAGAACTAGTAAACAAACAATTTAATGATAACTAAAGTGAAAATTGATGTAAGTCGACTGGTTAATTGATGTATGTCCATTGGTTTGGATCACTCAACTAGTCTTGATAATCTAGGTAAGTTGACTAGTTTGGGTTGTTTGACTGGTCTTGATAGTTGAGGTAATCTGACTGGTTAGTTGAGGTAGTCCGACTGGTTAGTCAAGGTATGTTGGCTGGTTTGGGTTGATCACCTAGTGTTGTAGATAAGAAAAGTGACTATGATGAGTTGATAGGGTCAGTCAACAAAAGAATTTGACCAGGATGAGTTGTTAGGTTCGATCATTGAGTGAATTCGACCAAGATGAGTTGACAGGGTCAGACATCGAGTGAAATTGACCAAGATTAGTCGAGCAGGTCGACCCATAAGTAAATAAGACATGCCGACCAGTCAGATGGGTCCTGCTAGTCAGGGTCATGAGGGTCGAGCCTGCGAGTAGGTCAGTTCAGTAGCTTGGTCAGACCCATTAGCCAGTCATCCAAGTTGGGGTTAGGGCTCTGACCAATGTCACGCCTTTTTTTTCAGCGAAATGGGATGACTACCCAATGTACACAAATGTGCTTATTCCACGTATATTAGTCCATGGTGGAAGAGAAACTACGTAGGTGCCACGAAAGATGCTACATGAGTGAAATTTTGGGCCATAGCTGATGTGGAAGGTTTAATGGGCCTATATTTATATGGCCATATTTTTTGATTCGTAATTCAGATCGGGGAAAAACTTATACCATCGAAAAGGTCTCATTGAGACAAATGAAATTGCATTGTTTATCCTCGGTTTTGAGAAATTTGAAAAAGATCAAAACTTTATGATCCCATTTCCATAACTAAACTTTAGAGGTTGTTTCATCATAGTAACTTCCTCCTTTTCCATTTAGTATGGGCTAGGGATAGTAGGGGGTATGTTACATGGATTCTTCAAATTGTCCATACTATGTATGTACCATATTCCCTTAAACTTCAACACTCCACCTTTTGTAATGGAGTATTTGTTGCTCAATGTCCCTTTTGTTTATTACTGTAAGTTCCCATTAAGTTTTTCATATTGCTCATCTTGTTTCTTATCCTCCTTATTCTTCTATTGAATTCTAAATTCACAAGAGCTCACAACATCTATATGAGTTAATTGTAGCCTCCTGCTAACCGTGTTAAATATCTTGTTCTCCTTCCCCTTGGTATGTTTGATTTCAAATAAAAATTCACTAATTAGTGGCAACCATATTTCCTACCTAACATTCAACTTTGGCTAGTCAAACAAATACTTCAGTTCCCCATGGTCTGTCATCAATGTGAATTTCCTTCCTAGAAGGTAATTCCTCCACATTTCTAGTACATGGACTATGACTGGAAATTCTAAATCATGGGTGACATAATTTTGTTCATGTTCATTTAGCTTCCTCAACTCATAATAGACACTTGGCCTTCCTGCATCAAGGCTCCACCAATTCCTTCCTTGCAGGCATCCATACATACCACAAATTCCTTTTTTGGGTTAGCAATTCCAAGCATTGGTGCATGTGTAAGAAAATGATTTAGCTTTTCAAATCTCTTAGAAAATTCAGTTTTCCATTGTAATTTAAACCTTTTTCTTTGCAATGTAGTGATTGGGTAACCAATCTTAGAAATTTTTTGAATAAACCTTTCATAGTAACCTGCTAACCCCATGAAAGATATTACCTTGGATACATTATGAGGAGTAGGCCACTCCATTATTTCCTTAATTTTTTCTAGGTTGACTACCACACCCTCCTTTAAGATGATATGTCGGCCCAAATATTTAATTTTCTTTTTGTAGAACTCAAATTTGTTGATTTTTGCATAAATCTTATTCTCTCCCAATAATTGTAGCACAACTTTGAGGTGTTTCTCATCATTCTTAGAATACACCAAGATGTTGTCCAAAAAAAATAGCATGAACCTTGTCCAAATAAGGACTCAAAAACTTGTTATCAGGCACATGAAAATAGCAGGAGAAATTTTAAGCCCAAATGGTACAACCATGAATTTGTAGTTCCCATACCTAGTTGAAATTTTTTTCTTGTGTATGTATTCTTCTTTGATACACACGTGTGTTGGATAAATTAATTGCTTAATGAAAAAAAATAATCACCTAGGCATTAATCATCAACCTAGGGTTTCATTTGTTTATTTCAAATATGTCCACACAATTTTTACAAGAAATGGTTCTAATGCCACTTGACTTGTATGAACCTAATAAAAAGTAAAGACTTATGAATGAAAGTAACAACTCACACTTGCTGAAAGAAATAACTCACAATGAATTCTAGACTTCAAGATTAAATAAAAAAGACTACTAAAGGAATCAAATCATTAAATCTCCTATAAAAAATAATAAATAAATCCACCCAAACACAAAGTCATTTCCTAGGGAACAACGTCTATAAGAAAGGAACAACACTATATCTAGAAATGAATTTTCCAGAAACGATAACAAATCCTGAGAATTAACAAATCTACATTAGCCAACAATAATCAACAAATAAAGATAACATTCCAAGGAACCAATTGTGATAGGTCTAATTCTATGATATCCAACTATAACTGCTGCAAAAAAACACTTTAATAGTAAATTTGATTACCAACAAGTATATCTAAAAAAAACTAAATAATTAAATGAAAGGAACTGGAAGTGAAATACAAACTTATTGATATAAGAAAGGACAATAGCAGTTCTAGCACATAGCCCAAAATATTTGGAATTAAACTGCCTTGTAGGTAACTCAGTGCGATAATTTAAAATAAAACAACGAAAGTCTCCATTAAATCATAATGAGAAAGTAAACAATGCCTTTCGTGATTTAAATCGATACATTAAAGAGACAAAGTAATGAAAATGCACTGAATCCTTTCTAGAATTTATATTGCACGAATTATCGTATTATGCACACAAAAAGCTTAGAAAAATAATATAAAGATAAGAAAATAATGTAAGAAAATGTATCAGTTCTGAATCGCAACATCACCCCCCACCTTACCTATTTGCATGACCTCATGAAAACAAGTGATTGACATGAATATCAGTTAGGGAATAGGCCGGGTAAGGATCTTCTCCATAATGCCAAAATTTGTTTCTACTCCAAATTTCTTGAAAAGAAACATAATTACCTGCCTTGGTCAATTCATATTCAGATTTGTAATTAGATTGAGGACACAAAATTATGGGGCATCTGTATTTGTACCCTATCCATCTAGGACCTTCTTCCAACACTAGATGAGCATAATCTTGTGCCCCACTCATTTGCAGACTGGAAATTCTATGAGCTAAAAGGTTATCTGTTTTTAATTTCACCGGATGATGCCTACAATATTTGCTTGGATCCTCAGACAGCTTCAACCCTGATGTCTTCCAGGTACTCCAGTCCTGACTACAGAACATCAGTGTGAATGGATGCCAAAGCATCAAAAACACTAGATTGTTCCATAAAACTCTTATGGAATATATTTGTACACAAAGGGATTTGTGGCTCTCCTCTAACCCATATATCAAGGCCAAGCTCTCTTTTTTGAAACACATTATAGGTTTTAGCCACTTTATCTAATTTCTAGAAAATGATATAAAATATTGAAACTGCACATCCCCTATAAAAGAAACATGGTTCTCATCTACCTTCTCTTCTAGGAAGAAGTTATGCATGTACATTTCACATAAAAATTACTTTGTATTATCATCCTTCTTATGAAAAGAATTAACAAAATCTGAAACATTGTTGAATTCATATGGTTTCCATGACCAAATGGCCTTGAATTTAAGCAATAAATATCATTATAACATAAACAAAGAATAATTTCTAGTTGGAGATCTGCATGACAGAGCATTAGAATATATAAAATAGACTTCTTTCATTTGTTCCATGGCCTTTTCAAGTTGGCCTTTCAAAGACTGAATATTTTTCTTAGGTGCTCTCAATTTGGCATAAGTTTCGTCCTCCGTAACTACTAATAACTTAAAATTTTGAAGAAACTCTTGATGCTCCTTTTGAGGTACTACCTATTTCTGATATCAAGTTATAGTTTCTTGTTGTTCCTCCATCTTTTATTCAAAACCTGAATGGTAGCTTCCATAATTAAAGGAGCATATGGAGGCACATGTTATGTCTATGTACCCCTTGCAATGAGGGTTGGTGAATCTGTTTGGGTCCCTGATTTAGTATTAAAAAAAAAATATTTAATGTGTCCAAATCAATTTGAGTTCCCACGATAAAGGTAACAACAATGTCTTCAAATCTAGTTTGAGTTTCATTCTCTCAAAATTCCTTCTTATCATTTATCTTCTCATGATGCCTTTGGGCCTTACTGTCTCGAAACCATTTGTTTAGTTTTTGTACCTTCCTTTGTATCTGACTATTATATTTTCTCAACAACTTCATTTCTTTATTGATATTTATTTTTCCTTTACCCTTCATTCTTCTGTTAATATTTTGTGCAAAATTTTGGCCAGAGTAACTAGAGAAGAGGAAAGGGAAACGACAATTACGGCCTCAGGTATTTCAATCATCATTTCCTTGGTGGAATCAAATGTGACATTTATTATAGGTTCCACAAGGCATCTGTCAACCTGGGGTTCAAGTGGAAAATCAATATTGACTTCTCCCACATTTTTCGAAGGGGATTGTAAAGCTAATTATTTAGGGGAGGAGGGTTCCACGACAGTTGCAGCAGAATCTGCAAAATGTTCTTGCGAAAATATATTCTCATATTCTCCTAAGGGTTATAAAATTACAGTGGCTATGGAATTAGGAGGATAGGTTGGAGAATTAGGAGGTGTCTTTTGGCCAGAAGGATTTTATGATCAAACTGCAACTTCTTTGAAATTCACAGAATTCAGAAAATTTTCCAATCCTTCTGGAACTTGGGCTTCCTCCATTTCCTGATCTTGAGGAGAACCCTCCTGACAGCAACAAATTCGAATCGGGTCCCCTAAGGAGAGCTAGCTTCTAAAGTCGTAGCTCTGTTAGCATTTTTTTCATCATTTTAACTCGGTAGGTGCCACGTAGTCTCCCTCCGTTTCTCTTTGATTACATGCACACAGTCATATAAATATAACCATATTCTTATGCTCATTCGAATGTTCAAACCTTGGAAATCTTAAATATGTATCCCGAGCTTTAATTCAACTGAACCACTTATAACGAACCTTTGGCTCTGGGCCCACATATATAATCGATGGCTCAATTAAATACATGCACCATACCTTGATTATCCTTCATGCTACTTCCGTTGTGATCGTCGTTCGATGAGACTTCCCCCAGATCGATGTTGTTCATCGATATCTCACTACCTCCTCAGTCAAATGTTAACGCGCGATGGGGCAGTTTTGGAAATCTATCGCATGCCACGTGTCCTCCAGTCTATGGAATCACTTCGAATTATCAATTACTGCTCGTCCCACAAAGGCGGTGCGATCAAAACCGCTTCCAACCTTTGAACAGTGATTGACCAAGGTTAAGTTGGGGTTACGCTATCCTTTGATTCAATAACTCAGGGTCTAACCTCAGGGCAGGATTTCCAATTAACAGCAAAACAAATTTATCTCTTTATTAAGCGAGGTTTCCACTATGACCAGATGTCCATCGTTCTACGGGCAACAAATCCTACAGTCACGCTCTTCAAGACTGGCATCTACAGTGTCTACGATGATGGGTTAATATATCATTTCGGCTTCTTACGAAATGTAATGTGACAATTCCCCGAGAATCCAAAATCAACCATAAACAAGGTTCGTGGAGATTACACAACAATTCTCTTCATTGAACTTACCATAGGACGGAGGATTCAATATGCTCGGGACCAAAAATTCACAGATATTAATTAAAACACACACAGGTAGTCAATAAATGCTGGATTTTATTCAACTGAAGCAAAAAATTGACACACAAATTCACTGTGAAAATATCCTCCCCCCTTCAATGTATCCGGGAGTTGCAATTATACATCAAAATATGGCTCTTCGGCTCCTCTCCGAGGACCGTTTCTAATCTAACAAAAATCCTAATTACAATTTATTCAATTAACTAAAACATGACAGATGGATCGAGCCCAAACCTATTCGACTTCCACTAACTTCAACTAATCTAAATGCAATAGGCAGCTTAGGTATTGACACCTTGCTGTTACAATTCAATGATTTTGAACCCTCCTAGCCACAACATGTGGAAAAAACCTCCTACATTGCTGGCTAGTGTCTAATGCCCCTGCATCAGACTCCCGAGGGTGATTTCCTTCAAGGGTTCCTGTCCATGAGCTCTTCCACTGATCTGCCTATCTTCTGCAACATTCCTTCAGTCATCCAAGTGGCATCCTCCTCTGGCTTGTCCTTCCATTTGATTAAGTACTGAAAGTACTCTTGTCCTCTGGTCTTCCTGGACACTCTTCTATCCAATATCTTCTCTGGTTGTAATGGTTGTGTTGGAGGTAGCTGCTTTTCCCACTCAATCTGTTCCTTGTCTGCTGATCTTTCTTTTGCACCATCATCTTCATACTTGTATAAATCTGCAACATTAAAAATGGGAGATATTCCAACATCAGGAGGCAATTCAATCTCATAAGCATTTGCAGAAAACTTCCTAAGTATCTTGCATAGTCCAATATTTTTGAACTTTAGTTTGTTATATTGCTTCTTTGGGAATCTCTCCTTTCTCAAGTGCGCCAAAACCATATCTCCTAATTCAAAATGGAATTATTTTCTGTTCAAGTCTGCTCTGCCCTTGTATTTGATGCTGCTGCCTTGTAGCTGCTGTTTCACTTGTTCATGTATGGCTTGGATCTCTGAAGAAAATTCCTCACCATCGCCATTTCTCAGCTCTGCCTTTCCCAGATTTCTTAACTCTGATATTCCTTTGGGGTGCATTCCATAAAAAATATGGAATGGACTCTGCCTTGTGCTCCTGTTTGGTGAGTCATTATATGCATATTCTACCTGGGGCAAAATATGATCCCACTGCTTGGGATGCTCTCCTGCAAGACTTCTCAACAAATTTCCCAGACTCCCATTCACTACCTTAGTTTGTCCATGAGTCTGAGGATGATAATCTGAGTTGAAAATCAATTTGGTACCAAGTTTCTTCCACAGTGTCCTCCAAAAATGGCCTACAAATCTGGTGTCTTTTTCTGAAACAATACTCTTGGGCAACCCATGCAACCTAACAACTTATTTGAAAAACAAGTTAGCAACATGAGTGGCATCACTAGTTTTATAACATGGAATAAAATGTGCCATTTTGGAGAATCTGTCCACTACAACAAAGATTGCATCATTCCCTCTCTGAGTCTTGGGTAATCCTATAACAAAATCCATACTCAGCATGTCCCAAGGCCTGTCTGGAATAGGCAAGGTAGTGTACAATCCTGCATTCTGGCTCCTTCCTTTGGCATATTGACAGATTTTGCAATTTTTTACAAAATTGTCCACTTCTGCTCTCATCTTGGGCCAATAATAGAAGTGAATTAGCTGCTCATAAGTTTTGTCAGTACCAAAGTGTCCAACAAGTCGACCACTATGCTTCTCCTTGATCAAATTTCCTCTCATGGAACATTTTGGTACACACAGTTGGTTTCTTCTGAATAGTAAGTCCTCCTGCAAGAAATAATCCAGCCACTGGCTTCTATATGTTAAAATAGGGTTAAAACATGCCTCAAATGCTTCCTTAAAATCTGAATCTGTCTTATACAATTCTTTGAGAAAATCAAATCCTACAACTTCAAAATTGGTTTCATGAACAAGCATGTGCCTCCTACTCAAAGCATCATCTACTTTATTTGCTTGGCCACTTATGTGTTTCAAAACAAAATTGAAACCTTGGAGATACTCAACCCATTTTGCATGCTTATGATTCAACTTGGGATGTTGTACAATGTACTGCAAAGCATGATTGTCAGAGTATAATACAAATTCTTTGGACATCAAATAATGCCTTCACTTTTTCAATGCCTGAACAACTGCATAGAATTCCTTCTCATAAGAGGAATACTTCCTTCTGGTGTCATTCATATTTTCACTGAAATAGGCTACAGGCCTATCATCCTGACTCAGCACGACTCCAATGGCCTCTCCACTGGCATCACACTTCACTTGAAATGGTTTGGAAAAATCAGGCATAATCAAAACAGGTTTTTCAGTTATCTTTTGCTTCAAAAGTTTAAAGCTTCTTTCTGCTTCAGCAGTCCATTTAAATGGTTGTTTGCTCTTCTTTATTGTCTCAATGATGGGTGCATTAATCTTACTAAAGTTTCTTATAAACTTCCTGTAAAAATTGGAAATTCCATGGAAACTTCTTACCTCAAAAACATTTATGGGTGAAGGCCACTCCACAATTGCCTCAACCTTTTCTGGGTCCATCTTCAATCCTTCTGTAGAAACAACAAAGCCCAAATACACCAAATATTCCTTCATGAATGAGCATTTCCTTAAGTTTATCAGCAGTTTATCTTGGTGCAGCTTCTTCAAGACATAATTAAGATGCCTTAAATGTTCTTCTTTAGTTTTGCTGAAAACTAATATATCATCCAGATACACTATCACAAATTTACCAATGAATTCATTCAATACTTCATTCATAAGTCTCATAAAAGTGCTAGGTGAATTTGAAAACCCAAAAGGCATTACCATCCATTCATACAGTCCTTCATTTGTTTTATAGGCAGTTTTCCACTCATCACCCTCTCTTATTCTAATTTGATGATATCCACTTTTTAAAAATATCTTTGAAAAATATTTAGCACCACTCAAACAATCCATTAAATCCTCAACTCTGGGCAAAGGGAATTTGTACCTGATTTTTATCTTATTGATTTCTCTGGAATCAGTACACATTGTCCAACCTCCATCTTTCTTTGGGCTCAATACTACTGGCACTGCACATGGACTCAAACTTTTTTTGATAAGCCCCTTGTCCACCAATTCCTGTACTTGCTTCCTGATTTCCTCATTTTCTGTGGGAATCATTCTGTAGGCTGCCTTATTTGGCAGATTTGAACTAGAGATAAAATCTATCTGATGGATGATCTTCCTCACAAGTGGCAGCTCATCAGGTAAATCATCCACAACAATGTCACAATAATTGTCTAACATCTCTTGGATTTCTATTGGCAAATCAGAAATCTTTGTAGAAGTAAGAAATACCTTGGGCTTGCAAACTAAAGCAACGCTTACCTCTTCTTCTTCAATCTGCTGTAGATATTCCTTCCCGCTCAGCAACAAGGTCTTTGGATCAACCACTCTGCTTGATGGCTCTCATTCTTCCATGGGTATCAATGTATGATGCACCCCATCCTTGAAGAACTTGTACGTGTTCTTCTTGCCATTGTGCACTGCTGCTTTGTCAAAATGCCAAGGTCTACCCAACAGTATGTGACACACATCCATGGGCATCACATCACACAGGACTCTGTCCTTATATTTTCCCATTTGCAGCTCTATCTCACACTGTTCTTTCACGATCAGCTGGTGCCCTTTATGCAGCCAGGACACCCTGTAGGGAGTTGGATGCTCCCTTGTCTTCAGCTTCAACTTCTCTATCACCTCAGTGGAAACCAAATTGTCTGTGCTGCCACTATCAATGACTAACTGGCAGAATTTCCCTTGGACCTTGCATATGCTCCTAAAAAAAGTCTTCCTTTGTGCAGGTTCAATGACCTCTTTGGTTTGCTTCAATAAGACCTTATTAACCACCAAGGACTCTCCCCTCTCTGGTAGAATTTATTCTTCCATTGCTACCTCTTCTCCAGCCTGGGCAACAACAATATTTCTTGGACCAGCACCCACATTCTTTGGGCACTCATAGTGCTTGTGTCCCACTTGCTGACATCTATAGCACCTCAATTATCTACCTCTGCCTCTGCCTCTACCTCCTCTTCCTCTATAAGAACCCCTTCTGCCTCTTACATCACCCTCTACAGATGCATTCTGAGGGGAGGTACTGTTAGCTCCATCCCTGGGTGTAGTAGGATTTCCTCTACCACCCTGACTTCCCTTTCCATGGAAAGTACCTCTCCTTTTGGCAGACTGCTTCCTCAGGAGTTTCTCCTCTGATTTCAAGGCCAACTGATAGGCCTCTTCAACTGTCTTAGGAGACAAAAGACCAATCTCATCTTGGATCTCCAGCTTGAGACCATTCACATATCTGGAAGTCTTCTCTGGTGTGTCTTGAAATTTCCCAGCTCATATGCTTACTCTATAGAATTCTTCTGTGTATTCCTTTACTGTCAGCAACCTCTGTCTTAGGTTTTGCAATTTCCTAAACAATGTCAGCTGATAATCACTAGGAAATAATTTACCTTTTAACTTAGCCATCATTCTGGTCTAGCTCTTGATAGGTTGTTTGCCAACTCTCCTTCTTTCTGCTTGCACTCCATCCCACCAAAGTGCAGCATGTCCCTTTAGCTTTGTTACTGCAAACTTGACCTTCTTATCTTCACTCATTTCTTCATAGTCAAAGCACTTGTTCATTTCATTAATCCAGTCCACCAGCTCCTCTGGATTTATTCCTCCTACAAAACTTGATACTTCAATCTTGGGCTTAACTGTAGACCCCAGAACAGTTATGAGGAGCCTCATGTCAGGAGGAATCTCAGCCATTTCTCTAGCTTCTTCTATTTCAGGTTCACTGATGTCTTCAGGATCTTTGGGCTGTCTTCGCTCTATGGCATCCATTCTGGCTTGGACCCTCTGTAAGGTCTCCAACACTTCTACATTGGCAACGGGTCTCCTTCCGCCAGCACCTCTACCAACTCGGATTTCCATGTTAATTCTCTGCAAAACAACTCAAAAACGCTCTGATACCACAATTGATAGCAACAAATTTGAATCGGGTCCCCTAAGGAGAGCTGGCTTCTAAAGTCGTAGCTCTGTCAACATTTTTTTCTTCATTTTAACTCGGTAGGTGCCACATAGTCTCCTTCTATTTCTCTTTGATTACACGCACACAGTCATATAAATATAACCGTCTTCTTATGCTCATTCGAATGTTCAGACCTTGGAAATCTTAACTATGTATCCTGAGCTTTAATTCAACTGAACCACTTATAACGAACCTTTGGCTCCGGGCCCACATATATAATCGATGGCTCTATTAAATAAATGCACCATACCTTGATTATCCTTCGTGCTACTTCCGCTGCAATCGCCGTTCAATGAGCCTTCCTCCAGATCGACGGTGTTTGTCGATATCGCACTACCTCCTCAATCGAACGTTAATGCGCGATGGGGTGGTTTTGGAAATCCATCGCATGCCACGTGTCCTCCAGTCTATGGAATCACTCCAAATTCTCAATTACCGCTCGTCCCACAAAGGCGGTGCGATCAAAACCGCTTCCAACCTTTGAATAGTGATTGACCAAGGTTAAGTCGGGGTTACGCTATCCTTTGATTCACTAACTCAGGGTCTAACCTCGGGGTAGGATTTCCAATTAACAACAAAACAAATTTATCTCTTTATTAAGTGGGGTTTCCACTATGACCAGACGTCCATCGTTCTACGGGCAACAAATCCTATGGTCACGCTCTTCAAGACTGGCATCTATAGTGTCTGCAATTATGGGTTAATATATCATCTCGGATTCTTACGAAATGTAATGCGAAATTCCCCGGGAATCCACAATCAACCATAGACAGGGTTCGTGGAGATTACACAACAATTCTCTTCATTGAATTTACAATAGGACAGAGGATTCAATATGCTCAGGACCAACAATTCACAAATATTAATTCAAACACACACAGGTAGTCAATAAATGCTGGATTTTATTCAACTGAAGCAAAAATTGAAACACAAATTCACTGTGAAAATTTCCTCCCCCCTTCAATGTATCCGGGAGTTACATTTATACATCAACATATGGCTCTTCGACTCCTCTCTGAGGGCCGTTTCTAATCTAACAAAAATCCTAATTACAATTTATTCAATTAACTGAAACATGACAGATGGATCGAGCCCAAACCTATTCGACTTCCACTAACTTCAACTAATCTAAATGCAACAGGCAGCTTAGGTATTGACACCTTGATGTTACAATTCAATGATTTTGAACCCTCCTAGCCACAACATGTGGAAAAAACCTCCTACATTGTTGGCTAGTGTCTATGCCCCTGCATCACCTCCTAATGGGTTTCCTGTTGTGTTCCTTGTGTATCAAGAAATTATTGAGGTCCACTTTCCTTAAGTAGTTATTTTGATGAGTCTATAGGATTTCGTGACTTAGCCAACCTAGTCGATGAATCTCCTTTTTCTAGGTAGGGAGGCCAACAAGGAAGCCATTCTTTTCTATTCCCTAGTTAATTTTTGGGGGACTAGAGTTTGTGCTTTTCGCTATGAGGTACCTTCTACCATGATGTTTTCATTTTGATTTCCCCCCTCATTCTCTTCTAGCTGCTCATTATTAGGTAGGATGTTTCAAGAATCTTCAATGGGTGCTTTGGTTTCTGGTGGAACCTAAAGATTCCTAAGAACTCTTCCGAACTCAATTGTACTTGATTCAAACCTCTGACAACTATCAATTTTATGAGCCCATGGTGACTCACCACTAAGGCTTGGTCCTTAGATATTTTGATTCTTAAGGAAGTTTCATATAATAACAAATTCATAAAATAGGGCAGGTTTAGGATTATTTTTTTTCTCACTGTTTTCATTAACTTCAAATGTCATCCTCTTATCACATCATACCATCCATCGCATGTAATGTACCTTTGGACGACTCCTGCTAATTCCTTTTGTGGCTCTGGAAATGAGGCATGATTGTACCCTTTTCCCTTTCTGACCAGTTCCTCTCCAGGGTTCACAAATAGGGATGGTGTGCTTTGTAGCGAAGTGTGTATTCCAAACCACTTCTCGCCATCTATGGAAAGGCCTGTCACTTTTGCCAAAACTTCTTCATTTACCTGTATTTTTTTCCCTTTACCATTGTTATTGATTTGCTCAAATTCCTTGTAAATTCCAAGGTGACTTCATTATCAAAGCCTTGCAGTCGTAGAAAATATTCTGACCACACTACTTTGTCTAGGATATTGCGTGCTTTCTCAGATATCCACAATTGGGCAAGTTTACTACGCACTGAATGACCGCCCATTTTGGATGTTCAACAGGGAGAAATTTGGAACTAGAAACATCAAAGTTTAATAGATATAGGGACATAAACACTAAACAAAGTGGAAAACTCAAACAACCATAACATGAAACAATGTTAAATATTTTTAAGCATCCAATTATGTGTTTAGACGAACTTTCGACAACCCCCCCCCACTACACGATGAAATTAGAGGTTGCCCATGACTTTCCATCACGCATTTGATTTTTTAATACAGTTGACATGAATAATCAGATAAGAATGTATTAATTATACATAACAGAGCAACCATCAAAAAATAGAAATAGTGGGCGAGGCATGCGACGTAACTATTGGATGCATTAAATATAAATCATGTTGACAGAATTGGACATTTACGACATGAAAAGAATTAAAGTAGAGTAAAAGCATGTGGAGATATTTTGAATTGCGAACATGGATAAGACAAAATTTCCTCGAAATATTACCTTAGAGAAAATAAAATAAATTTAGAATAGACTTAGTACCTCTTCAAAAAAAGATTATATCCCTGATATGTAAAAATAAATTTAAGCGTTCATATATATGCATCATCACCACTTTCCAAGGAAAAATTTAATAATTTTCCATAGTAATCCAACGATTTTCCTTTATTATTGTTAAGGGAGGGAAAAATATATAATTTAAATGGTAATTTTGAATATACTTCAATACCATAGGCATTTCCTCTGTTGCCAGTAGGCATCCATAGCCTCGACATGGTTTCCTTTTAACCCATTGATATGATATTGTCCCATTCTACTATAAAAGATTCATAACTTTATTTTTTCGATTATCGACAAAAGGCCATTGTTCTGGCATGGTGACTAGTTGATAACAATGCCATTCACCAGAGCTGATGAGACAAACAAGTCGGCTCGTGACGAGACCTCTTTTCCTTTGACCCAAAGATCAAAGGCCATTACCTTGGCTTGGGGAACAGAGTGGTAAAGTCACGTCATTAAGTCCTATGATCATGGTAGGACAACTTGTGATGAGACCTCATATCGTTTCTTCAATTATCTTCTTTTGTTTTTATTTATTATTATTATTATTATTATTTTGTTATGAAAAATTATTAGTGAATGGGGTGGCTCATTAACTCCTTAAGAGTTGGACCCCCGATCAAGGTGCCACGAGGAGGTTCAGAGTTGAGGTTTGGAGGTGGAACGTGGCACCATGTACACACTGCATGACTGACATAGTACACCGCATGATAGGAAGAGGCATGACCACACGCCATATAATAAAACCTATCGTAGGCATAGTTGGCAACCACCGGGAATTGTCAGAGAATTTTTGGAAATAACACCATCAAGATCATGTGTTAAAGTATGAGGCATGCCAGAGAGGAAGCACTGATCTTGGATGATAGTTGGAAGAAAGCACAACAGTGAAGACAAAAGGTTGGCGTCGACAACTGGTCCTCTAGTATGTTCAGCGTCTCCTGACCTTGGTAATCACCATGAATGTAAATGTAAATTGGATGAAAACCTTCAAAAATTCCTCCGCTAGTGGTTATTCTTCTAGTCCAGTCCTCTGTAAAAACCCAGAAGTAGGCTACAAAATGTTTCAATATGTTCATGCAGCACTTGCCTATAGTTATTTGGCCTTTTCAGATTATGCGGATAATCTTCAGTCTGTTTTAGTCAATTGCAAGGTTAAGGGTTTCAAGATTTTATAGCAGGTAGTATTTTGCTATTGGTAGAAGAATGTAATGGTTGTTCAGATTATCCTGGAAGCTGTGGTAATCCATTTCTTTCGAACCCCCTATCATGTCTCTTCTCCTTCCGGTTATGTGTTTTTGTTGGGGAAATACGTTCATCTTGTTACGATAGGAAAGGTATTGGGTAGGTCTGTTGTTCGAATGGTTTCAGTCTCTCAATTGTATAAGCTAGCAAGTATGGCTAGGCATGGCCATCCTGGTAACAATGCAAGATGTGGAAATAGGATGTGCTCTTGGGTTCATTTCATTATTTGGAATTTAGGCTACATGCATCTCTGTAGGGTTTACGAGGAAGATTCTTGTTGTTGCTTTTTCTGGGGGGGTATCGAAACCATGCATATAGGGTTCTGGTTCATGCAGTCTAATCTGTATTTTAGATGGGTTATGCTGAGCTTGAGTCATTTTATTCTGCATTTGAGTCTGTCTAGGTTCATGGACTTACATCATTTTTTGAATATCTTGTATGCCATCTTCCAAATGAACAACAATGTTGTGGGCCCTATCTACAGTAACATCCACACTTTCACTGACTTTCTTATGCCTTACACAATCTTTGAAACAGTAAACACAGGTACCTCCAACTCTCTATTTGATAATCCATGGATAATTTGAATCTTGCTTGTATGAGGACATAAAACAATGGCAAAAGGACATACTTCAAAGAAGCAGCGTAAGGAAAAACGAGAACATAAACAGGTCAAACCCATTGCAAAATCCAGCAAGCGAAGAAGGAAATCCAAGAAAGATTTTATAGAGAACCTTTTCGAAGTCTACACTACAGGTAACCCCTATCAAGTCCACAATCTCATTCAGGGATGGGAGAGAGATTGTGGGAAAAAAGAGTAATATATAGAAATACAAGAAGATGAAATGGACTTCATCATTGATCTGAGGAATACTATAGGTTGATTATCTCTTTTCCACCAGTATATTCAGACTTATTGGAATTTCAAGTGTGTTCTAGCAAAGGATGTCATGAGCCTTCAAGAAGTGGGAGGAGACCCACATGTGGTTTCACAGGTGATTTCAGTTCTGCAGGATATTAAAAAGGAACTTCAAGACATATGGGTATCTTAGCATGATGCAACAGCACGACTGGGAAGAATTGAGAGGAAGCTTCAAATGATGCACCAAGTAGACATGCTAAGATCCAGTGTCAAAGACCCTGCACTGGTTGAGTCCTTGGATGATTGAATTATTGTTTCTCCTTTTTGTTGTTTCATGTTTTTAGCGGATTGCACTTATATTTACATTTTCCTGTCAGACTTTGGTAGATATAATATTATTAAGGTAATAGTCTATAGGAGGGAAAAAAAATTCAATATTGGATGGCTTATAACTCGTTAAGATGGCCAACAGACCTAGTTTCCTTTAGGCAGGTTGAGGCAATCCCATTTTGATATGTAAACCTGCTTATATTTTGATAAATATAAAAATGGAAAGGCACTGCTAAAATTACAAAAAAAAAAATCCTTAAGAGTTGGGGATGGTGTAAAAATTATTGTAATAATTACCTTTTTAGCTCGCCATTTTTCTTCCCAAAATTTATTTTTCAAGGAGATCGAAGAATTATAAGAAACTAAAATGAAAGAAAAATTCCTCTAGTGGTGATTGAGTAAATGCATTATAAATATCTTTATGTATTTACAATATCAAGGTTGTTAAAGTTTTAGGAGGTTTAGAATTCTATTAAAAATTTCTTATAAAACATTCTCTTATGGAAATAATTTGGTTGAACTAATTATCTCTCCATGACATTAAAGAATAGCTTCAAAATCAAGCTAAAAGAATAACTATTTCTAAAAAAACAACTATGGCTAGAAAACAACAATCATGAGTAAGGGTACAAAAATTGTGACTAACGGAACATAAGCTATGATAAAGGAAACATCAACCATGACTAAGGAAACAAAAACTATGACTAAGGGAACAATAACTGTGACTAAGGAAACAAAAATCGCAACCAAGGGAAAAACAACTGTGACTAAGGAAACACAAATCACAACCAAGGGAACAAAAACTATGACTAAGGAAACAAAAATCAAAACCAAGGGAACAACAACTGTGACTAAGGAAATAACAGTTGTGACTAAGGAAACAAAAATTGTGACAACGAGAAAAAAACTATGACTAAGGGAACAACAAATGTTACTAAGGAGACAAAAAACGCGACCAAGGGAACAACAACTATGACTAAGGGAACAACAACTGTGATTATGGAAACAACAACCACGACAAAGGGAAAAATAATTGTGACCAAGGAAACAACAATTGTTTTTTTTTTTTTTTTTTTTGAAATGAAATTATATTTTAAAACTAACTTAAATAAAAACATTCAAAAAAGGTATGTACATAATATAGAATGAAATAAAATTTCAAAATAGTTGAGTTGGTTGTAGTTGTGGGGTTACCTCCCCAGTTAACTATAACCTTTAAATTATAATCATTACCTACCTCATGAAGAAATGAATCACATGTGAGTGGTTGGTGATACATATGATGTCGATGTCCAATGGCAAGAAAATAGATGTCAGAACCATCAATTGTAGTAAGGATCATTGCTCCATTTTCATAAACTTTAGTGACCTCATATCATCCCAACAATATTATTTGGAGTTTCCATGGGAAATATTAGAATCTGGAGTCATATAATAATGCCCAATATCCCTTCTGAAAGGTTTTCTTCTTAATCAGTCGATCATGCTATTTATCTCTTTGTTGTTGAATGATAGTTATGCGTTGTAAGGCTAATAGGCGCATTTCATCTAGTTCATTAAGTTGTTGCAAGCCTTGTTTTTCACTTCTATGAAATCCAATCTGAATTCCCTAGCATTTTGAGAGCCTTGATTTTGAATTCTATTAGAAAAATAGACTCCTTACCAAAAACAAGCTGATACGCTGAATAGCTAGTATTGTTGCGCCAAGTAATTCTATAGGCCCATAAGGCCTTAGGGAGTTTAGTTGTAACACCCTCCTCGCACATCTACCCAAGTAACTGACCAACTGGGGTAGACATGTGACGACGAGTTACTATGATTTGATTCAACCTCCCACGTCACCTTAAGGAAGTGGAACCGACACCACCCAACAAAACAAACCTTCTGCACATGCTACATGACACTCAGGAGCCATCCCAACCTTCCAAGAGACATCCCAACCTTCCAGGAGGCCATCCCTTGCAACAAAATCACATTTTCAAGCATCAATCCCTGAGTCACTCCCTTGACATGGGAAAGATTGCGACCAAGGCCCTCCAGTTGCATGCACAACATGGGTATGCATCCGACTAGGGAATTTTCCCAGTAGTTCTGAGGCTATGACCCCAATTTTTGTGCCACTTTTTCAGGCCTAGAGTCCAAGTCACTTCTGAGAACCTCATGACACTTTCAGGACTGAAATATAGCAGTAGAATAACAATGTAAAAGAGAACACTTGAATAAGGACTTGAATGGACCCCTACTAGCCATGAAAATCATTTCGTCAAACATGTCACAAATATGTAATATACAGGTTTAAATAACATAACTAAGCATAGGGGTCTCATACTTATCTAAGAATCACTAAGAAGCATTGTTGCCTCATCTCATTAACTACACTGTCATCTATCTGGTAATAGATACATTGTTCATTCATTTATAAATAAAAATATGATGAGATCCATACATCATATTCATCATAAAACACATTCATAACAAACATATAAACAACATAAATGAAAAGCACATAAAAACCATATAAGCCACATAATAAAAATCATATTTAGCCATCAATATAAGAGGAAAAGAGCTCTTATTTCCATGAGAAAAATCTAACCAAGTCTAGTACTTCCATGTTCCACCCGACCATAGACACAGTTGACCAAATCTCTCTTCAACCAGTCACCCCCATGCCATATTCCAAGAATGAATGTGGGATCTTATAAAAATCATCAATCAAAACCAAAGCAGGGCTTCCATAGGCCAAAAAATCTCAACCCACAACCAGTGATTCTACCTCATGGTTGGACATCACAGCTATCACCAGATTGGTCTCCACCCAAGTTGTCTAGGGCCCCAGAGAATTTGTTACAACCAAGGCTCCAGATCTAGTAACTTAAAACACAGTTATTTGCGGTCTCCAACTCATTTTTCCAACCAAGGCTCCAGAACTAGGAACTCAACCCACCTAGGGATCCAAAGAGTTTGTACGACAAAGGCTCCAAGACTAGTAACTCAACCCAAGCTGTTACAGGGTTCTAGAGCATTTTTCCAACCAAGGATCCAAAAACAGGTAACTCAACCCACAAATAAAGGAACATGAGAAACAACAAGAAAAACGAAAAATGAAATGACCCACAACACCATGGTTATCCAGGAAATGGAAATTTTAGGAAAATCCACTATCAATCCACGCAATCCTCCATGCCAATGACATATCATGACCAAGAAACCACATGTATATGCCATGCAAATAAAACCCATTGTAGCTACTAATCCCGATGTCCTCTTGCACTTTCCTTCTCGTCCTTTTCCTTCTTGCTCCAAAGCTCCAAGTATGCCACACTCTCCAAGAGTGCTCCAAGAAAACTCTAAGTGTCCAAGAGTATGAGAGAGAAAGAGAGAGAATAGAATGAGAGCTCCAAAAATGAACTAAAAAAAGGTTATCAATTGATCCTCATAAGAATTTTATTAATGAGGCCTCTATTTTCTTCATTTTCCATTATTTTCCTCTTCACATGCAACATGTGACCTTTCACCTCCCTTTTCTCCTAATTTCCATTATTTTCATAAATAAATGCCAATAAATGCCACTTTTCCTTTCCAAATATTGAGCCATTTCCTTTTCCAATTTTCATAGCCATAATAAACCATATGAACACCCAGACTATGATGTTTTTCCCAATATTCAGCTTGGAATAGGTGTCCCATGACCTTGGTTATTATTTTTCCTTTATTAACTTGTATTACATGGAATTTTCACCAGGGATTTTAGAGAACCCCCCCCCCCCCCCCCCCTTGTGGGAAAACCATCCCTGATGTTCAATGAAACCTACAACCAACAAGACTGTTGTAAGAAAAACATACTGTCCATGGAGCTTTATAACTTAGTGTGTTGCAGTATTTACAATGATCAACCTGTTGAGAAGTAAACCAACATGACAACATGACCAATATAACATCATAATGACATGAAACCCATACCACTTATTGGAGCTTTATAACACAGGTCATGGCGAAATTTACATCCATATACATATGTACATATACCAAAAAATCATACCAACATATGCCAAACATACACCAAAACATTCACTCAACCATGGAATAAGGAAGGATACATAGCCCACATATGATCCTCCATATCCCATGTAGCTTCATCGGACCCAAAGTTCTTCCATTGCACTTTAGTCTGCTCAATTTCTCGGTTCTAGACCATGATTGTCTTTCTTTGAAAAATGCTCTGAGGTTCTAGCTGGAATTTTCCTTCTGGATCCACCTACAATACAGACTAGTTAATCATATGATAAAAATATTAAACATACTTCTTAAGCAATGACACATGGAAAACTTCATGGGCTTTCACTATGAGATATAGTCCAATTCGATAGGCTACTGGCCCAATCCTCTAAAGAATTATGAAAGGTCCACAAAACCAAGGTGCCAGCTTGGCACATGATCCAATCTATAAGGAGCTCTTCTTAGGCTTGATGTGCAAGCACAAATTTTCCCCAACCTAAAAATCCTTAAACAACCCGGTCTAATCTGCACAACTCTTCTACCTATCCTATGTTGCTTTCAGATTCTTCTTGATTACCTGCATTTCTCGTTCCATATTCACCAAAATTTCTGGCCCAATCAACACCATGTTAATTGGATCACTCCAACTAATGGGAGTATTACAACTCCACCAATAAAATGCCTCAAACTGAATCATCCTCAAAGATTCTTGATACCCATTGTTGTAAGCGAACTCTACCAGTGGAAGATACTCTTCCCACTTTCAATATTGATGCATCACATACATCCTCAACATGTCCTCCAATATCATGTTGACCCTCTCTGTCTATCGATATATCTGTGGATGATAAGCTATATTGAAGGCCAACTTTGTGACCAAACCTGCAAAAAATTCCTTCCAAAACTTGGAAGTGAACTTCATATCTATGTCTGATACAATATTCTGTGGAACACCATGCAATATGATCACATCCCTAATGAAGACATGCGCTACACCATTCGTTGAGTACGTAGACTTCACTATAATGAAGTGCACTACCTTCGTCAACCTGCCCACCACAACCATGATGGAATCATGTTGTCTAGATGTCCTCAATAACATGTGATAAATTCCATGGAAGTGACCTCCCTTTTCCACTCTGGAGTCGCAATTGGTTGTAGAAATCCACTTGGATGTTTACATTCTGCCTTTACCTATTGAAAATCCAAGCACCTAGCCACAAAATCTGCTACGTATCTCTTCAAATTTGGCTAATAGTAAAAATTCTTCACTGTTTTTATCATCTTCTGATATCCTAGGTGACCTTAATACAATTTCACATGAAAATACCTCAATATCACCTTCTTGAGTTCACTATTATTTGGAAAATATATCATGTCTATAAACCTAATCAAGCCATCTCATTAGGGGAGTTTTGAGGTCTAAAATGAGCCTCCTAAGGAAATTATGAAATAATAGTGTAAATAATAAAACAATATTAGATGACATCATAAAATTTTAGAGGGAAAAAGAAAAAAACTATTTTTTCAACTCGTATTTTCAACTTATCTCCCTATGGGTTTACTAAAATTTCAAGCGGAAACACTCGCTGGATGCATAATTTGATTCCTCATCCAAGGAGTACCCATGTTTCATACTTTCTATGGACGCTACTATAATAAACATGATAAATACATGAAAAGCGTGATTTCAATCACGTTTTTTCATGTAATTTTCATTTTTCGTGTAGCAGGGTCCATCTAAAGTATGCAACATGGGTAATCCTTGGATGAGGAATTAAATTGTGCATCCAATGAGTGATCCCACTCGCTCAAAATTTCCCTAATGGTTGTGAGACAATAGTTCACATCTTGTGCCCCTGTACCTGTACCACTACATGTACCACTACCTATACCTGTACCTGTACCACTACTTGTACCTATACCTATATAAGGAATCCACCAAGCCCTCTCTTGCAAGAATATGTACATACCACAAACTCCTTGTCTGGATTTACGATATTTAACACTAGCGCACCTGTCAACAACTGCTTTAGCTGCTCAAAACTAGATACACATTCCTCTGTAAATTCGAACTTCTTACCTTTCCTTTGCAATGAAGTGATAGGATAAGAAATATATGAGAGGTTCCTGATGAACCTCCTATAGTAATCTGCTAACCCCATGAACGATATTACCTCATCCACTTTCCTAGGAGCTGCCCACTCCATGATAGCTCTTATCTTTTCTGGATCCACTGGTATGCCCTCCTTGGAGACAACATGTCCCAAGCAATGTACCTATGTCTGAAAGAAACTACACTTGTTGAGTTGTGCATACAACTGATGCTCTATCAATAATATCAATATTGTTGCTAAATGTTCAACATGCACTTATTCATTTTAAGAATATACCAGTATATCATCAATGAACACAATAAAAAACTTGTCCGGATAAGGACGCAACACACTGTTCATCAAGAAAATAAAAGTAGTTAGAGCATTAGTTAAACCGAAAGGAACTATAAAAAACTCATAATACCCATACCTGGTCCAGAAAGTTGTCTTGTAGATGTCTTCTTCTTTAATACATACCCGATGATACCCTGATCTCAGATCAATATTCGAGAACACTACGGCTCCCTTCAACTGATCGAATAAGTCATCAACACTCGACAACATATACCTGTTCTTGATGGTAACTTTGTCCAATTGCCTGTAATCGATGCACAACCTTAGAGTACCATCCTTCTTCTTCACAAACAATACCGATGTGCCCAATGGTGATACACTTAGCCTAATGTATCCATTTTCCAACATTTCTTTTAACTACAGCTTCAAATCTACCAACTCTAGTGTGCTCATCCTGTAGGGTGCTTTAGATGTTGGCCTTGCTACTGGTACCAAGTCAATAGAAAAGTGTAATTCCCTGTGACGTGGAAAATTTGAAATATATGCAGGAAATACATCCTGGAATTGCTATAGAATTGAGTACCTTCTTAAAACATCTACATCCTCAACTTCCTTATCTTTGTCACTAGAAATGTGCACTACAAATAACACACACCCTTTCTTGCGACTACGCTTGTCCTACATAGTTGTAGCTATCCTAACTGATGTTGCTTTCTTCTTACCCCGCAAGACTCTGTGTTCCCCATTGTCATCCACCCCATTGTCATCCAAACACTCAATAGCATCGTCATAACAATCCACCTTGGTCCTGTGAAGATATATCCAGTCTATACCCAAAATCATACTAAACGATCCCAATGGAAAAACATGCATATGTTTAGGTAGGCATACCATTCAAGTCAAATGGACAAGATCTTACCTAACGATGAACTCTCTTCTTGGTACCTATAGCCAACTGCACTAACCAAGACTCTGCATGGACTTATTTATTCAAACCACACGTATCCACTAGGTCAAGATTAACATAACTATAATTAGATCCAGGGTCAATAAAAATAGAAATAACTTGATCACAAAGCTTATCGTCCATCTCGATAATAGACACTTGGTGATATTCCTTCCTATTATCTAGCACTACATAGACCATGTGAATACTTTTTCCAACATGTCTCACTATCTGTGCCTCCTTTGCACTGTAGATTTGTGGTCTACCACCCTAATGTTGTGGACAATCTCTCCTATGATGATCTCCTCTACATGTCCAACATCACACATGCTCCCTATTTTCACTCTTATTATGCTCCTCAGACCGAAGTCCCTATCCTCTATCATATGTATTGAAATTATTAGGTGGTGCAACATTCTCTTTGTTACCTGTATCCTAAGTTCTTGTTCACTTATTGTCCCATTTTCATTTATTTTTATAATTACCTTTCCAGTCTGGCATTGTCTCATATCTGCACTTTGATTTCTCATAATAATTTAGCTTTTGAATGAACTCCTCCAATGATATAGGCTCATCAAACTCAATCTTGTCTTTGAATGATATCGGAAATCCACTGATGAATATTTGAATCTTGGCCTTCTCCTCCTTGAGGTAAGGCACATATCTCAATAACATTATAAATTTGCTAGTGTACTCCTCATCGGTCATATATCCCATCTTTAGTTCATAAAACTCTTTTTACCTGTCATCGTATTATCTCTTTGATAGATACTTCTTCCAGAATAGTCTCTTGAATTCGCTCCAAGTCAATTCCTCCTCATACATATGCTTGGAATTCTTCACATAGTCCCACCAAATATTTGCTTTTCCTTTGAGGCTGAATGTAGCTATTCTGGCTTTCATGTTTTCTGAGTAATCATGCAACTTGAAGAACTTCTTCATGCCAAGAAACTATGCTTCTGCATCTTGTGATTTCTTAATTTCTTCATCAAATTTAGGTGGATTTGTTTTCTTAAACTAATCTAGGAAATATCCCTTGTCACTCCTCCTGTAAGGATTATAACAATGACGATCATAATGCCTATCAGAACTAGAACTAGAATGATACCTGTGTCTGTCACCTCTCCTATATAGAGTGTCCAATAACCTTCCATATTTGATCATGTCATCTCTATCCGACTTGTGACCACCATGATACGTAATTCCATATACCTAATTAGTCCCATCCTCCTTTTCATAGTTTCTTTGAAGTGGCCCATGTTTCTGCTATTCTGACAAACTTTGAAGAATTATCGCATTGAATTTTTATTTTTTTGGTGTGCCTATATGATTCTATCATTATATGATTTACAAATCCTTATTTATTCATTTAAAATTCTCAATGTGTCTGCTAAGTCAGAGGAGTTCCCAACACCATGTTTTTCATCTGATTCATAGGGAGAATCTCTGTAGTCTACCATCATGTTAGTCATCTTTGATTTCTTCCTACAAGGCATCTCATGTCATCTAAACCACATCACAACAATAAAATGTACCTTAGCATAATTGGGGGAGGATATCTCATTTTCAAGATCAACCAATCAGTTTAATACATGTATAGACATAATCATAACAACATATAGACATATAACACATAGGTATATCAATACAAAAACGTCATTCTAGCTAGATTCCAGTCATAAATGCATAAACATATCAACTACTCATACCATGACCTCATGCATGACAAAAAAAACCATACCAATGTACACTGAAAATATGTAAGAACTTGACATGTATAAACAATACATAAAAAGTCATACACTCATGACAACAAATTTCATAATAACTCCATCAACCTTCACATGGTGACATCACTGCAACCATTACCAACACCAAGCGGATGAAACAACACATAGAACACAAGCATGAGAAAAAATATATGCAACTAACATAAATGCATGACCAACATAGTGCCCATCTAGTCCAAGGGGTGAACCATGCTATGATACAACTCTGTAACACCCTCCTCCCACATATACCCAAGTAACTGGAAAACTGGGGTAAACATGTGATGAAGATTTACTATGATCTAATTCAACCTCCCATGTCACCTTAGGGAAGTGGAACTGACACCACACAATAACACAAACCTTCTGCACATGATACAGGATACCGAGGAGCCATCCAAACCTTATAGGAGGCTAACCCTTGCAACCAACGGATATTTTCAGGCATCAATCCCCAAGTCGCTCCCTTGACATGGGAAAGAGTGCGACTGGGACCCTCCAGTCGCATGCAAAACATAAGTATGCATGTGACTGGGGAATTTTCCCAGAAGGTCTTATCCTGTGAACCCGATTTTTGTGCCACTTTTTTAGGCCCAGATTCCAGGTCACTGCCCAAAACCTCATGACACTTTCAAGACTGAAATATAGCAGTAGGATAACAATGTAAAATAAAAAACTTAAATAAGGACTTGAATGGACCCCCACTAGCCATAATAGGAATTTCGTCAAACATGTCACAAATATGTAATCTACAGGTTTGAAAAACATATATGAGCATATGGGTCTCATACTTATCTAAGAATTGCTAAGAAGCATTGTTTCCTCATCTCGTTAACTGTGTTATCATCTATTTGGTCATAGACGAATTTTTCATTCATTTAAAACTCAAAAAATGATGAGAGGCATGCATCATATTCATCATAAAACACATTCATAACCAACATATAAACATTATAAATGACAAGAACATAACAACCATATAAGCCACATAATAACAAGCATATTTACCCATCAATACAAGAGGAAAGGAGTTCTTATTGCCATGAGAAAAATTAAACCAAGTCTAGGAATTCCACGTTCCACCCGACCATAGACATGGTTGAGCCAAATGTCTCTTCCGCCAGTCACCCACATGCCATATTATAAGCATGAATGTGGAATCTCATAAAGATCATCAATCAAAACAAAACTAGGGCTTCCAGAAGCCAAATCACCTTAACCCACAACTAGTGATTCCACCTCACGGACGAACATCACAACCATCACCAAATTGGTCTCCACCCAAGTTGTCCTAGGCTCTAGAGAATTTTTTCCAACCAAGGGTCGATGACTAGTTAATAAATCCACAACTATTGTTGAGCTCCATAGTGTTTATCCAACTAAGGCTCCATTACTAGTAAGTCAACCCACCAAGGGCTCCAGATCATTTTTCCAACTGTTGAGGCCCCGAAAATCGGTGAAACTACATCAAGGAAAACAACCCAGTTGGGGACTTAAAAATCATCCCTTATCCATTTGATATGGTGACTCCGAATCAATTTATGCGACCAATTTCCTAGTGAAATATAATTGGGTGGATGGATGGTATTATAAATGACTATAACTTGATAGATGGGAGTGATAACAAGCTTGAAGTAAATAAATATACCTATATATATCTAACCTGGGATGAATTATCTTTCTGTGTGATTTAAAAAGATGATCTTTCAGCGAATGCAAATAAAGATTATACAAACACTAAGAGATATGAAAACAATTTAAAGTAATTTATTTAATTAAATGGTTAATTAAATCAATTGAATAAGCCTATATCACATCTGTATAGTGCATGTATTGAATATGTACCAAAAGAAGGCAATCGAGCATGTTCAAAAGTGAATTAATGCTTGTGTTAGGTCCCTATATTACTAGTATAGTCCCTTATTGTTGTTAGTCTAACCCCCTTATTGTTATTATTGTACCCCTGTAACCCCCATATTGTTATTATTGTGCCCTTACATTATTATTGTTAGGTCGGCTATGATTACATTGTGGCCCCATGGACTCCTATATATAGAAAGGAGGTTTTTTCATTTGTATCATCCAAGAATTGTTCATTTATGTAATGTATTGGAGGTTTCCCCCTTGAAGTGGCTTATTTATAAGGTGTTGATCTCCCTTTTCTTCCATTTTTGGAGCTGGTTTCATAACATTTGGTATTAGAGCTTTGGATTCTAAGGTTTCGCTGCTCCAAACATGTCATCGTGGAATATTTGCTATAACCTTTTTTCTACAAAGGTTCAAAAGCTGAAATTTTTACAGAGGGAAGCCAAAAGCTTGAGGAACGTCATGCGAAAATTTCAAATCTTGGTTCATAATATTTTCGGAGATATGATCTGTGGAATTTAGGGATTTTTTAGGCTCCCAAATTTCACCTAAAACAAGTCATCATGGAATTTGTGCTATAAATTTTTTTCTACGAAGGTTAAGAAGATGAAATTGTTATAGTAGAAGCCTAAATCCTTTGGAACTTCGTGTACAAATTTCAGATCTTTGTTTGCAATATTTGTGGATATATGATCTGTGGAAGTTAGGATTTTTTCAGGCTCTTGAATTTCATCTCAAAGAGGTGATCGTGGGAAAATCGTCATATCTCTCTCTATGAGCATCGGATTGGAATTCTATAAAAAGTGGCTGTAAGTACACTGACTTTAGTTTCCTATGTATCAATTTCAGAGCCGAAGGAGGAAACAGTGACACATGGGATGTCGTACAAGTTCGCTCTACTGAACTAGCCCATAATTAGGTCATTGTGGGAGATTGGGCATAACTTTGTCTTGAAGAATCCAAATCAGGTCAGACCTATGGAATTTGAAAGAAGATTCTTAGTGATACTATAGGGCTGAATTTAGATATTGAAGATCTAAAATCATAGAGATAATTCAATTTCAATATCGAGCTCCTCAAAAGCAAGAAAAAAGGTGTGTATTTTTATTTATTTATTTTTTTTCTGAATTGCATAAGTTTGTCTGAAGAATCAATTTGAATTGATTCCAAGGGAATTTTGTAGAATAGATATCAGTATTGGGTTCTAAAATGCACCCTAAAAATAATTCAACACCCATTGAGCCTTCAGAAGGCTCTACTATGGCTCATGAAGATGAAGAAATGCAACATGACATATCAAAATTACAAGAGCAAGTGCACCAAATTTCGCTCTCGCAAAAAGAAACAAAAAATGAAATGGATGTTTTGAAGAAAAGTGTGGAAGCTAAGACAGATGGTTTGAAGAAAGGCATGGAAGCTATGATGGATGGTTAGAAGAATGGTAAGGAAGAAAAAATGGAAGGTTTGTCAAAGTTGATACAAGAAATGATTCCTAATAGCGAAAAGATAGTAGAAGAAACTCATGATGAGAACAAAATAAATGTTAATAGTTATTTCATAAACTCTAATGTTGGATTTAAGAACCACCATAATCCAAAGATGGATATGAGGAAGTTTGATGGTAAGGATCCTGTAACATGGATACTACAGATGGATAAATATTTTGATCTCAATAATGTTCAAAACACACAAAAGGTACGCATTGCAACTTTACATTTAGAAAAAAATACATTTGTATGGTATCGATGGCTTTGCTCCCGTAAAAAGGTTGTCACTTGGTCAATTTTTATGGAGCAAATGATAGCATATTATGAGGATACATATAGAAACACCTTCTTTAGCCAATTGATAAATCTCAAACAAAAGGGTTTAGTGGGGGAGCACATTGAGGACTTCCAAAAATTGAATATAAGGGTAACTGATATTCCAGAGGAACACAAGATTGATCTCTTCATAGGTAATTTAAAGTATAACATCCAACATGAAGTTTGCATTTTGGAACCTGATTCATTGGAGAAGGCATTCAGGTTGGCCAGAAAAAGTGAATGTAAAATTATGGTGAAAAGGAAGCCTACCACTCACTTCTATAAAGAGGGAAGTGTTGCTACTCCTAGATTTCCACAAAATACAAGGTTGACACCACAACAATTGGAAGAAAAAAGAGCAAAAGGGCTTTGCTACAGTTGTGATAGAAAATACACTAAAGGTCATAAGTGTGCCGAGAAGAAATTATTTTACATAGATTGTGAAGAGGAAGAAGAAAATGAACAAGAAAAATAAAGTGGAGACAATTAAGGCCCCGGGTCTTCTACAAAATTTATCCATTCCAAGTCAACGTTGGGAAGATATTTAAATGGATTTTATCACAGGTTTACCTAAATCCGAAGGAAAGAGTGTCATCATGGTGGTAGTTGATAGACTTACCAAGTATGCACATTTTTGTGCATTATCTCATCCATTTAAAGCAAGTACAATTGCTACTGCATTTATGGAAACAATTCAAAAGCTACATGGAAACCTGAATATTATTGTAACTCACAGATATCCCATTTTTACAGGAAATTTTTGGACATAATTATTCTCTTGTCTGGGTACTCAACTAGCTCATAGCTCATATTATCATTCTCAATCTGATGGTCAAATTGAGATAGTGAATAAATGTTTGTAAGGATATCTTCATTGTTTTGTATCTGATAAGCAAGAACAATGGGTCAAGTGGTTACCTCTCACTGAATGGTGGTATAACACTACCTTCCATACTGCAACAAAAATGCCCCATTTATGGCACTTTATGGATATCATCCACCATCCATTACATCTTCTTTAGGGGAAAATTCTAGGGTTCTAGCAGTGGAAGATCACATCAAGCATCAAAAAGAAGTTCTCCAACTCTTAAAGGATAACCTAAATTTGGCACAAAATCGAATGAAATAACATGCAGATCAACATCGTAGTGAGGGAAGTTTTGATGCAGGAGATTGGGTATTTTTACGGCTACAACCATATAAACAAATGTCCCTCAAGCAAGCTAAGAAGGATATTAAATTATCACCAAATTACTATGGTCCTTACAAGGTGTTGCAAAAGATTGGTACTATGGCATACAAATTGGAGCTTCCTGCTTCTTTGCGAGTTTATCTAGTTTTCCATGTTTCATGCTTAAAGAAGGTTATAGGGGAAAAAATTCAAGTTCAAACAATATTTCCAGAACTTGATGAGGAAGGAAAAAACCATATTGGAACTTGAGCCAGTCACAAAATTAAGAACTCGACAGCTACAAAATTGATCAATTTCAGTGTATCTCATCAAATGGAAGAACTTACTCACTAAATATTCTACATGGGAGGATGAGAATTTTATACAGAAACACCCGGAGCTACTCAAGCATTGAGGACAACACTTTTTTGAAGGATATGAGCATGTTAGGTCCCTATATTACTAGTATAGTCCCTTATTGTTGTTAAGGTAACCCCCTTATTGTTATTATTGTACCCCTGTAACCCTATATTGTTATTATTGTGCCCTTACATTATTATTGTTAGGTCAGCTAGGATTACATTGTGGCCCCATGGAATCCTATATATAGAAAGGAGGTTTTTTCATTTGTATCATCCAAGAATTGTTCATTTATGTAATGTATTGGAGGTTAACCCCTTGAAGTGGCTTATTTATAAGGCGTTGATCTCTATTTTCTTCCATTTTTGGAGCTGGTTTCATAATAGCTTGATTGTTATAAGAAGATACATAAAAAAAAACATCATAAAAAGAATTAACCATTTCTCATTTGGAATAGAAAAGTAACATAAAGATAAAAGCACCATGTATACGTTAATGCTTCTCATTTGAAAAATAGTATTTGGTCTAGCCTTTTCTATTAAGAAAAATTTAAGAGTACAAAAGTGTGACTTCTGTAAAGTCTTCCTTTCAAAATTTCAGGACCCATTCTTACAAGACATGAAGGGGTTTATATAATAAAATAGAGAGTTTAAAAATAATAATTACAATAAAAGCTGAGGAGGTTTAAACAACTCTCCTTAAACTAAGTGAAAATAAAAAGAGAAACAAAATTTAATGGGGTGGATTTCTTGAATATTTCCTTGTTGTCTCATTAGCCATTCGTTCCTTCAGTTGAAGGATGTTGAGCATAGGCTTAACCTCGGGTGGTTGGCTTGGCCTGATGTGCATCTGTCCAGTGTAAACTGCATTTGAAAGTGTAGGCATCATATAGGAAGAAGTATATGTACGTCAATGCAACATAAGTCATTGGCTATGTGGCTATAACAAATATTTCAAATACTTTTCCGAGTCTAACTTTTCCAATTTCCTGATGCTTTCCTCTTTTACATTGGAGATTTCCTTCCATTGCCTTATCAAATCTTTAACAATGGGAAGAGAACCAGGAGGGCATATATCAATAATATTAGCACCAATGAGATTCTGAATGACTGTTTCGACAATATTATTAGCCACATCTCTAGCTCTGTAGATGGCCCTTTCAGCTTGTTTCAATTGTATGTCCTAATTAGTAAATAAAATTTCCTTTTTGGAATCCTCAATCCTAGGAAGATTAGCCTTTCAGCCATTAGTAGTATCTTTCCAAGTGACATATTGTGAAACTTTGTTGTTAATCTCATCATAACTTATTCTTTGGTCCGCTAATCGATTCATCAGTGAATCTCTTTACTCACATAATTCAATGATACTTGAAAATTTTTAACAGAAAATAACTTGTTGTTGTGATAACAGGGTGTTCAATTCCAGTGCTTCTTTCATGAATTCATCTATTTTAAGATTGTATTTCAATTGCCCAACAATGAATCACAATTGATGAATTTGAGTCTCCTTAGCACCAATTTTAGTTTGGTGTTGTAGCTTCAATTGATCAATTCTCTCTTGGAGCTGTGATGCCTATACCTATAGTTTTTGGTTGACATTCTGGTTCTATGCTTGTAGTTCCTATTATAATTGTAGGATTGTTTCATCCTTTTCTTTGATTAACTCTTGAACTTCAGTGGAATTATCTATATTAGCAGATGCATAGGCTCCTGTGAACTGGGTCAAATGAGTTAGATCCTGAGAAGGATCTACTTGTGAATCTTTCCAAACTACCTCCATTGGAACATCTCCTGGAACAAGGAGTTGAGACTGCTCTATTCTCATTCTTTTTCATTTCCTTCTCATAACAAATTTATGCTTAGGACTATAAAATATGTCCATAGGAGGGATTTATTCAAATTTTCAGTACAATTTTTGAAGTAGGAAATTTCAGGATGAATTCCACTTGCTCTCTGCTAATTGACTTGTCACTTGACCCAGAAGTAAATGGGTTCTAACTTTTTCTTTGAGGCGTTTGAACTATTTTTTGATGACCAATGATCATCACTTCTTGGTCTCCTTGGAGATTTTTATTAAACTTCTTCTGGACATCATTCAAGTTACTTGGAAACTCTAAATCCATGGTTTGAATTTCATCAGATTTATCCTCTTCAGTTTTTGCTAAGGACTTTAGTATCCTTAGGTGTTTGTTATTTTTCCTGTTCTTCTATGTTATGGGTTGGGATACCTCTAGCTTTTTTAAAGGAATCCATTCCAATCTTTTGTTTATGTACTGCTTTAATTTTGAAAACTGATATGGATTGAGGCATGATGTTGCTAACTTATTAACAGTGGAATAAGTGTCGACTAACTCAAACACGTCATCGAAATCATCTTATTCATGCACAAAAGGTCTTATTTTTACTTGAGTGGTGAAATCATTGGCAACTTGATTTGGGTCATATTGTCTATTTGAAATTGTAAACAATTTCAAACATTCAATTTGATTGACCTCTAATCTTGTGCGATTATAGTTGTCTAATGCGTAGACACCACAATGAATTGGAAAGGAGGACCATGAAACTTTCTTGGCTTCCTTCAGAAACTTATTTAATTCATTGCCGATAGTTTGATAAGCAATTTCTCTTGCGATAAGCTTATCCAAAACATATAATGGTAAAACATGTGTTCGAGCCAGGCTCCTGAAAACTCTAACATAGGTAAATAATTCTTCATCGAATCATTTCCCAATGGAGGAGAAGTAAATTTGAGCTTCTTTAGATAACTCGAGGGTTTTTTCATTGAACACAACTTGAAATAAAGGGAGCATAACTCCAGGGTAGATTTTATAAAAATGGTTTTCATATTTTGACTAATGTTATGATAAACAAGAATGGGGAGAGGGTCCTGGATAGTCCATTTGCAACCCATGGTTGGAAAATATGAAGTGAAACATACAACATCCATAATATAAGTGCTCATGTAAAATGGGGGAAAGATTTTGGAAAAAATAGAACGATTATTTCTATATTCCAGAATCTGATTGACAATATTGTTGGACAAAATGGTTCCCCAATCCATGATATAGGAATCTGCTACTGCTTCCATTAGGGGAACCCATTCAACTGAAAAATTGGTGGTATCAGGCTAATTGAAGAGTCTAGACATCATTGCAGCAACATAACGATAGGGACTAGCAAGGGATTTAGTAGAATACATAATCTTATCATCATTTTTATGCTTATTCATATTTCTCATCCATTGATTTATATGATTTGATTTCATCTCATTCTCGATGGAGAATTATGCCAGAAATTATTTGTCATAGACCTTCTCCAGGTTTGGAACATCATACATTACCTTCAAGTCTTTCGCTTTGAAATAACATATCATTGTTCCTCTGCTGGTCTGGAAATTTCTGTCCCTGATATTGAGGTTTTTGATTATCCATATTACCATATCAGTATATGGTAAAATTTTGGGGTGCACAACAACCCGGTGTAGAAAAGAATTGGAAACATCTTCTAAAGTAGCTTTTGAAGAATTAGAAGCATCTTCAGTAGCTTTCCGCTAAAACCTATGGGGTTTCTCATCCTCAAATAACTTATACATTGCTTCCTAAGAGGAAGAACCACTTTGTGACCCGCATGTTGTGTTTGTGAATAGAGGAAGCATTTATGTTCTTTCACTTACAATAGCTGTAGGATCTGTGGGTGCATAGGTTTCTTAGATTTCTTTACAGCTTTCAACATTTCCGAAGAGCTTTGTTTATTTGGACTCGCCTACGAACAATGAAGAATGATAATTAGAAAAGAGGAAATTTTGATTTACAAATAAGAAAGTACTGTAATAATGGAGATAACAAGTGAGAGAAACTTGGTGCACAGCTAATACATAAATTCAATGCTCTTGCGGTCAAATCATTTTTGGAAGCATGGGCTATAAAACAATTTAAGTTATGGCATTAATGGACAGTATGGGTTGATGTTCCCGTGCAATCATTCCAACATTTAAACGATATATATTGCATCGCGGATATTATTCGTGTGTGAATATTTCTAGAATGTTGATCGGCTACCTTTTTCCGATTGCAATATCACAATTGCAATTTTGGCGAAAATGAACAAAGGGCAAGAGTGGTCACAAATCGAAAGTGTGATGTGATAGAGTATATCACATCAGGCAAATCTGGAGGATGATTTTAATATTGTCATGACAAAACTATGAAATGCGATATGTGATTTGACTACGTGGCGAAAGTGGGTCTCGCGATTTCTTTCTCATAGAATTTTGTTCGGGAAAGTGTATTTTTCCTTCATTAAAGCGCTTTATTGAATTTCACATCGTAATTTATGTTGGGTGTATTTTTAGGAGCCATATGTCTTTCATGCGATGTTGTGATTTCTTAACATTCTCGACTTAAGTGTCTTTAAAATGAAAACTCAATGTTTTTAACCCATTTCATTCCTATTTCAATTTGAATTAATTTCTTAAGGGTCTTATTTATTCTACTCTAAAATTTTTAAAAGGGTTCCCATTAATTTTCTAAGGTAACTATACTAAAATAATGGGGGTTTTTGAATTGCACAACAATTGGTGATTCACTGGAAGAACTAGTTATCTCTGAAAAATTACTTTATTAGTATGTTTAAATAACTAAAATTTTTTTTAAGGAAACAAAAATTGTTTTCGAAATATTTGAATGAATAAAATTACTATGAATAAAAAAAAACTCATCTTATTGTTAATATTTCAGAAACCTTTCATGAATAAACATCTTCCTTCCTTTATATCAATCATCAAAATAGTTTAAAAGATAAAGTAAGTGCCTTTTGTAACTTATCCTTTTGATTTACTCCTTTTGTAATAGGTATATCCGTTGTTGCCAGCAGACATGTATAGCCTCGACAAGATTACCTTCTAACCATCAATGATTCGGTATCCCATCCATATTTTATTACAATTTTTTAAGATAAATCCTTAAGCATATAATTTATTTTTTCTTGTTCTTAAAATGTCATTGCCTTGGCTTGGAGACCAGAAAGTGAAAACACCATTCACTGGTTATAATTAAACTGAACAAACTGGCTCGTGATGAGACCCTTGTCTTATGATTATTTAATAATCATGAGCCATTACCCTGGTTTGATATGCAGTAGTGTTAATGTCAGTTTATTATTTACCTATGATCATGGTAAGTAGGCTCGTGATGGGACCTCTTATCCTTTTAAGTTTTTTATATTTTTGAATTACACTCTAGAAAAAACATAATTAGTGGATGGGGAGAATCATTGACTCAAGATTTTTTTGGATGAAAAATTAGAGTTAAAGATGCTTAGTGACAACAAGTCTTTACTTTGTAAATATGAACCTTTTCTGACTAATAATAAAGTAAAAAGACTTTACAAACTTTAGGTTTAAAATTTTTACAATTTCAATGGAAAAAGATTTCAGAGTTGTATAATATTCGTTCAATTTTAAATTTTGTAGTTTTTCCTCAAGAATTTTTATTCTTCAAAAAAAAAAAGTCATAAAATAATTCATAGGTGTTGCAAAAAGCCAAAAGTATGTAATCAAACATTATTTCTTCTAAAAATGTAAAAGTGTGAGTATGGTACATTTAGAAGAAAATTTTCTTCTAAGAAAATATTTTTTTCAAAATCAGCCCATTGACACGAAGAAAATATTTTCTCCCTTGAAGATCTTATAACATGAAAGTTGATGGGCCAATTTGTTCTATGATTTGAAATGGTCCAAGCCACATTCTTTGGAATTTGGTATGCTTACCTTTTTCCTCATGTGCCTTGTCCCACTTAATGATGAGGTCTCCAACCTAAAATGATTTTGGGGAAACAAAATTTGCATCGAAATATTTTTTTACCATATGCTGGTGTTGAGCATGAGTTAATTTGGCCTTTTCCCTTTCCTCTTCTAGTTTAGGGATCTGAGACATTATTAATTGTAAGGAAGAAGAAGGTACTTCATCAATAAATTGGACTAGGGCTAATTAAGGAAGATATAAATTTGATGGAATTATATCTTCTTTCCCATAAACTAGATTGAATGGAGAAGTACCTATGGAGGCATTCTAAGTAATCCTATCTTCCCATAGTGCAAATGTTAAAGACTTATGCCAATTTTTTCTGGCTTTGATCAATAGTGCTTTTTATGATTATTATGAGATTTTTATTTGTTGATTTTGTTAGATCATTCCCTTGGGGATAGTAATTAGCATAATATTTTAGTTTAAAACCTCTTTTGAGAGAAAAGTCAGTCATAATATTTCCCGAAAAATAAGATGCATTATCAAACATAAATGCATTAGGTAAGCCAAACTTGGTAATAATGAATTGATTGATAAATTCCATATTGGCCTCATAGTTAGCTACCTTTAGTGGAACAACTTCCACCCACTTATTAAAATAGTTTGTTGCAGTGAGAATGTATCTATGATGTTTGGATGAGTTCGGAACAATCTCACTTATGATGTCCAATCCCCATTGCTCAAAAGGTTTCTCAATGTTGACTGGATGCAAGGGTAAGGATGGTTTTCTTTGTATTATAGTAGTAGTTTGGCATGTTTTACATTTTCTCACATATGCATGAGCGTCTTTGAAAAATGTTGGCCAATAATATCAGGCATGAAGTATTTTGTGTGTCGTGGTATCTCCTCCAAAATTTCCACTTGCAGGTCCATCATGGAGTTCCTGCAAAACCCTGTGTGCTTCAGACTTTTCAAGGCATCTTAATAATAAAAAGTCATATTTCTTTCTAAATAAAACATTGTCTATGTTATTATATTGAATATATTTCAATCTCAAAGCTCTTTTAATTTTATAATTGAGTTCTATGGGAGCATATCAATTTTTTAAATAAAATATAAGATCAACATACTGTGATTCAGAGTCGTTCAGACTTACCTCGACAATGTGTACAATGTTACCTGACTCTTTATCATCTGATACGTTAGATGCTCTGTATAGTAATCTACAGAGATCTTTCCCTCCGATGATTTTGGCTGGTCTTATGTCAATGTCATATTCCTGCAGAGCAGTAACCCAATTTTCTCTCTTTTTTCCCAGTTCCTTTTGAATAAGTAGTTTCCTTACTACCAAAAATAGAACTATTACCTTCTTGTGTGTATTTAGGAGAAAAGGTATGGAATGCTTTAAATATTTGTAAACAAAAAAGGCTTTTTTTTCCACTTCTGAATAATTTGGTTCAACACCTTGGAGATTTTAACTAAAGAAAGAAATGGGTGCTTCAATATTTTGATCATTGATTTGTGTTAACACTGAAGCATAAGATGTTTCATATGCAAAAGAATATAAAATGAAATGATTAGGGGTAGTTAGAGAAGGAGAATTTATGATGGTTTGTTTAATTAGATCAAAAGCTTCTCTTTCGTTGTGTTCCCATTTGAAGAGTGAATTTTTCTTAATCATTACTTGCAATGGTAAAATAAATTGGGAAAATTTTGGAAAAAATATCTTAACAAAATTTATTTGTCCTAAAAAATACTTCATGGATTTCTTGTTATGAGGAAGAGATATTTCATAAATTTCCCTTATCCTTTCTAGATCTATGCAAATTCCTTCTTTTGACACAATAAATCCTAAAATTTTACCTTCACTTAAAGTGAAATAAGAATTTTTTGGATTTAAATAAATTCCATACTTTAAACATAGTTTAATGATTTTCTTATGATCATGGTAGTGGTCACTTATTTTCTTAGAATAAATGGTTATATCATCCAAGTATACAACCACAGTTTTATTTATTAGTCCTCTAAAAGCAATATCCATTTCTCTTTGAAAAGTTGCTCCTGCATTGATTAGGCCAAAAGGCATTTTCTAATAAGCATAAGTGCCCCATTTAGTTCTAAATGTAGTCTTTAACCTATCTTCAGGATGAACCAGAATCTGATTATAGCCTGAAAATACATCAAGAAAAGACATTAATTAAAATACAAAAATTGATTACATAATTTGTTCCATAGGTGGTAATGGGAAATTGTCTTTTAAGCAAGCTTTGTTTAAGTTCCTAAAATCTATACAAATGCGAATGTCACCATTATTTTTCCTAACAGGGACTAAGTTTGAGACCCACTTTCAATGCCTAATAGGGATTAAATTATCTTTTCCTTAAGGAGTTTATTCAGTTTAGTTTTGATTTGACTTTCAAGATTAGGGTGAATTTTCCTCAACTTTTGTTGTATAGGCTTCTCAGTGGATGTCATTGGGATAGTATTTTGGATAATGGAGGTATCATACGTTTTGAGATATTCATATTTCCATGCAAAAAAATTCTTATATTTCTTCAGTAAATGAATGCATGCTAATATTTCATCAGATGAAAGACCAAGTCCTAAATTAATATTTTGAGGATTAAGATCTGTGCCAAGGTTTCCTAATTCAAATCTTAAAGTTGAGCTTTTTATTTTATAATTAGTAACCTTTTTAAACTTGTCTTTGAGATCATAAATATATTAAAGCTTAACCACAGATTTAAGTATTGCATTCTCTTCATGTTTTTGATTCAATTTCCTTTCATGTTCGTCTTCATTTTTTAGTTGATCAACATATGACCCTTCTGATGTAATAAAGGTTAGAACATCTTCATCACTGTTAAATAATCTCCAATTAGTGACATTATCAGGAATAGATGGGTGAAAAAACAATTCTATAGAAAAATTATCTGGACTATAATCCTCAGAAGGTCAGCGCTTGAATTTTGGAGCCTTGGAATAGACGAGATATTGAATGCTAAGAAGTGTCAGGTAAGAGATTGTACTAATGTTTGGTAATTATTGAGATGACCATAAATACAATGAATAATATTTCTTACCTATTTGATCATTATTTTAGAGTCACCATAGACTTGAATAGATTTGACACTGAGATCTATTTCTTTGTACAAGCCTTGTACTAGTGCCTCATATTCTGCAGTATTATATGTGCATTCAAATTATAGCCTACAAGCCAAAATTGTTTTTTCTCCTTCCAGACTAATTAGTATGCAACCAGCTCCTGCACCTTTACCATATTTTGATCCATCAAAGTATAATGTCCAGAATAAAGTTTTAACACAAGGTTTATCTATGATATTTATACATTTGGAAGAGTTTGACTAAGAAAAATTTTCGATTTGAGAATTAACTGAGTTGATAAGAAATGGAGATTTCCGAGCATTGAAATTTCCTAGAAAATATTCAACAAAGTAATTTCCAAGAATATTATTAGTAAAATCAATGGGTTCATTTTCATCTTTGAAGTCGGTTACTGAATATTTCATGTGTTTTTCGTGATCAACTTGAATTTTATTTGGCTTACCATTCTAGGGAAGCCACATATGAGACCAATCAGTTGTGAAATAACCATGAAGTTTCTCTCACCAATCTATACTCAGAATTAAACCGTAAAAGTCAAGAATATCAACAACCAAAATAAATATTGGATTCTATTATGATAAAGACAGGATTTATTTCTCATATTACCTTGGCTTTGGTTCTGTCTAACTGCAGAATGTGTATTATATACTTTTGTGGAGCAATATTTAATTTCAAACAAACATAATAAGGAATGATATTTGAAGAAGCTCCATAGTCTATTAGAAAATTATGCACATTTTTTTAAATACTTCAAAATTCAAAAGAAAAGGAGTATTTGAATTAGACCTATCTCCGATTAGAATAACATCATTTGCATCAAATTTTTCAGATGAATCAATAGGAGGTTTACGAACTCCTTTTGAGGCTTTGGAAGTAATAGGTGCATGTAAGGGTGAACCAGGGGCTGCATTCATATCTTTGAGTAATATTTTATGTTGTTGTTTTAATTTACTCAACTCATGCATGGAGGTATTTTCCTTCACTTTCTTCATGCTTCCACTATATTATACTCGATAGTATCAGAGACAACTAGGGAATTTGATGTAGATGGAGTGGTATAAGAAGTTGGGCTTGATTGAGGAGAAGGAGTCCTTTTGTTTACAAATGTTGGAATCACGATTGTCGTTAGACCAAAACTTGCAGGCATTAGTCTCCTCTACAACCTTCAGAGTTAGTATCCACGAGAGGCAGTTAGTCCATGTCGCAAAACACACGGGGAGCATTGAACCCAATGTTCAACAATCTCCCCCCCAACGCGAGCCGGGTGAGTTTCGAACTCGAGACCTGTGCCTCTGATACCACTTGTTGGAATCACGATTGTTGTTAGACCAAAACCCACAGGCATTAGTCTCCACTACAATCGCTAGAGTTAGGATCCACGAGAGGCGGTTAGTCCATGTCGAGAAACACAAGGGGAGCGTTGAACCCAATTTACAAAATAAAAAATATCCTTAACAATAGGGGATGAATATTTATCCTTTTGAGGTGACTGAGGAAGATCTATTGAATTTTTGCTTCTAGTGTTAACTGGGAGCGCCTCACGCTCATCTTCATTATCAGATGTAGGAAGAATAAATTCCCATAATCTATGAATTTTGACTAATTTCTCATCCTATGATTATTTTGTGGATAATATTGTTTCATCTTGATCTTTGTATTGATCTAATTCAACATTTGCGATTACATTTGGTGGTTGAGAATTTGAAGCTTGAGTTTTATTAAAATATCTAAAAGGTTTCTTTGAAGAGGATTCAGCTACTTGTTTCTTTATTTCAACCATATCATTTGAAATAGTTTTAAGAACCTTTTGTAATCCATAAAGATTGCAAGGAACCTTAGATGTTTTCTTTCTAGGTTCATCCTGGAATGAAACCTTTTTAGTTTTTCTTTCCTCTTGTGCAGTTTTATTTTCTAAAGCAAGATCTCTCTTTTCTACAGAAAGGGCCTCTTTCATATTTTCTACCAAAGTAGCCTTATTTGCTATATCTACAAAAATTGCTATATTATAAGGAAGAGAGGATATATACCATTCAATTTGTACATCTACACTTGGTTTAAATGTAGTTGTGATTTTATTGAGCAACTTATTAAATGTGGAATTGAAATCTTTAATCTTTTCACCTGAATTTGCTTTGAGATTTGAAAGATCATTGATGAGAGTAGAAGTGGTACGATAATCACCAAATTTAGTTAGCAATTGTTCCGCAAATATGTCCCAACTAGTAATGGTTCTTGGTGGTAGTGAAAAGTACCATGATCCAGCTGATCCTTGAAAGGTATAGGGAAATCATCTTACTACACAATATTCTTTAAACACATCATTTAGATTCATAGACAACATGAAATTATGGAGATGTTCTTCTATAGGGAGACCGTCATCCAGATTATTCTTTGGCAACCATATTTCTAGATGCTTAGGTAAAGGATGAAGAGGACCTGCTAATTGAACAACCCTAAGATTAGTCCAAGGTCTATTTGCCATTGTGTGAATGGGAGGATTTAATTGTCCTGAAGAAGGATTTGGAGTGGAGGAAGTAGTTCTAGTGGTGGATGTTGGGGAAGAAGATACAACCACTTAACTAATATTACTTGAATTAGTGCTAATATTCAAGGAATAAGATATGTGAATTGATGAGGAAATTAGTTGAGAAGATGTAACAGAAGGACGAATAAATGATGAAGTTTGAGGGGAATAAGATGAAAGAATCTCACTAGTGGATGATTAAGTCTTGGATATCGAAGATTTATTTCAATGAGATTGAAGAGGAAAATCAAAAGTAATTATTCTGAGATTTTCACTCTTATACCGAGTTAATACACTAGTGACTTGTAATATTGACGTAACACTTCTTTCAAAGGTTTCAAAAAGCACATGATTTTATGCTGAAATAGAAAGTTCCTCAAATTTCTTTATTAAGGTCTTTACTTCAGGTGATTCTAGGGTATAATCATGGGAGAGTTCTTTGGGAATGGAACTAGGTGACTTGGGAGAAGATGGAACAACCTCTAATCTATGGATAGGGGAATTTGATCGAGGACTAGAAGTTGCAGGAGATCTGGTGGGAGAATGACTCTTTATATGGTGTTTGTTTTTGGGATTAAGCTTTGGTGCCATTCATAGTCTGATGGCCCTCCTTCTAGCGCCAAAAAGGTTTAGGCCCCGAAAATGGGTGCAACAACATCGGGGAAAACCACCCAATTGGGGACTTGAAAACTGCCCCTTATCTGTTTGATATGGTGGCTCCGACTAGATTTATGGGACTAATTACCTAGTGAAATATAATTTTGTGGATGGATAGTATTATAACTGACTATAACTTGATATATGGGAGTGATAACAAGCTTGAAGTAAATAAATATACCTATCTATATCTATCTCGGGATGAATGATCTTTCTGTGCAATTTAAAATATGATCTTTCAGCGAATGCAAATAGAGATTATACAAACACTTAGAGATATGAAAAAAAATTAAAATAATTGATTTAATTAAATAGTTAATTAAATCAATTGAATAAGCCTATATCGCATATGTATATTGCATGTGTTGAATATGTACCAAAATATGGCAATCGAACATGTTCAAAAGTGAAATAATTCCTGATTGTTTTAAAAAGATACATAAAACAAAACATCATAAAAAGAATTATCCATTTTTTATTTTGAACAGAAAATTAACATAAAGATAAAAGTACCATGTATACATTAACTCTGCTCATTTGAAAAATAGTATTTGGCCCAACCTTTTCTATCAAGAAAACTTTAAGAGTACAAAACTGTGACTTCTGTAAAGTATTCCTTTCAAAATTTCAGGACCCCTTAAAAGATATGAAGGGGTTTATATAATAAAATAGAAAGTTTAAAAATAGTAATTGCAATAAAATCTAACTAGGTTAAACAACTCTCTTTAAAATAAGTGAAAATAAAAACAGAAAAAAAATTTAATGGGGTGACTTGCTTGAAAATTTCCCTACTGTCTCATTAGCCATTCGTTCCTTCATTTGAAGGTTGTTGAGCATAGGATTAACCTGAGAAGGATGGCATGGCCTAGTGCGCAATCGTCCAGTTTAAACCACATCTGAAAGTGGAGGCATCATATATGAAGAAGTATCTGTAAGACAACAGAACATGAGCCATTAGCTACATGGCTTTACCAAATATTTCCAATACTTTTCCAAGTCTAAATTTTCCAATTTCCTAATGCTTTCCTCTTTTACCTTGGAGATTTCCTTCCATTTCCTTATCAAATATTTAACAATAGGAAGAGAACTAGGAGGGAATCTATCAATAATATTAGCAGCGATGATATTCTGGCTAATTGTTTCAACAATATTATTAGCCACATCTCTAGCTCTGTAGATGGCCCTTTTAGCTTGTTTCAAGTGTATGTCCCAATCAGTAAATACAATTTCATTTTTGGACTCCTCAATCCTTGGAAGATTATCCTTTCGGCCATCAATAGAATCTTTCCAGGTGACATATTGTGAAACTTTTCCATTGATCTCATCTAAGATGATTCTTTGGTCCGCTACTTGATTCATCAATGAATTTCTTTGCTCATATAATTCAATGATACTTGACAACTTTTGACAGAAAATGACTTGTTGTGCTAACCAGTTGTTCAATTCCAGTGATTCTTTCTTGAATTCATCTATTTTCAGATTGTCTTTCAATTTCTCAATAGTGAATAAAAATTTATGAATTTGAGTGTCCTTAGCACCAATTTCAGTTTGGTGCTACAACTTCAATTGATCAATGATCTCTTAGAGCCGTGATACCTGTACATGTAGTTTTTGGTTGACATTTTTCTTCTATGATTGTAGTTCCTATTCTAATTGTAGGATTATTTTATCCTTTTCTTTTATTAATTGTTGAACTTCATTGGCCTTATCTATAGTAGCAAATGCATATGCTCCTACAAACTAGGTCAAATGAGTTAGATCGTGAAAATGATCTAGTTGTGAATCTTTCCAAAATACCTCCATTGGAACATCTCCTGGAACAAGGAGTTGATACTAATTTGTTCTCCTTCTTTTTATTTTCCTACTCATAACAAATTTATGCTTAGGACTATAAAATATGCTGAGAGGAGGGATTTCTTCAATTTTCAGTACAATTTCTGAAGTAGGGAAGGCTAGGATGAATTCCACTTGTTTTGTGCTAACTGACTTGTCAGTTGACCCAACAGTAAACGAGTTCTAAATTTTTTTTTGAGGTGTTTCCACTATTTTTTGATGACCAATGATCATCACTTCTTGGTCTCCTTGCAGTTTTTGATTAAAATCCTTCCAGATATCATTCAAGTTACTTGGAAACTCTAAATCCATGGTTTGAATTTTAGCAGATTTATCCTCTTCATTTTTGCTAAGCATTTCAATATTCTTAGGTGTTTGTTCTTTTTCTTGTTCTTTCTGTGTTATGGGTTGGGATACCTCTACCATTTTTAAAGGAATCCCTTCCAATATTTTGTTTCTGCACTGCTTTAATTTTGAAAACTGTTGTGGATTAAGGCGTGATGTTTCTAACTTCTGAACTGCGGAATAAGTGTCGAATGAATCAAACAAGTCATCGAAATTATCTTCTTCATGCACAAAAGGTGTGATTTTTATTTGAGTGGTGAAATCATTGGAACCTTGATTTGGGTCATATTCTTTGTTTGAAATTGTTTACAATTTCAAACATTCAATTTGATTGACCTCTAATCCTGTGTGCTTATAGTTGTCCTACGCGTAGACACCACGGTGAATTCGAAAGGAGGGCCATGAAACTTTCTTGGCTTCCTTAAGAAACTTAGTCAATCCATTGCCAATAGTTTGATAAATTATTTCTCTTTTGAGAATCTTATCCAAAACATATAATGGTAAAACATGTGGCCGAGCTAGGCTCCCGAAAACTCCGACATAGGTAAATAATTCTTAACCAAACCATTTCTCAATCGAGGAGAAGCCAACTTCATCTTTTTTACATAACCTGGGTCTTTTTCATTGAACACAACTTGAAATAAAGGGAACATAACTCGATGGAAGATTTTATAAAAAATGTTTTCACATTTTGACTCCCATAAAATGCTATGATATACATGAATGGGGAGAGGGTCCTGGGTAGTCCATTTCCAACCCATGGTTGGAAAATCTGAAGTGAAACATACAGTATCCATAATATAAGTGCTCATGTAAAATGGGGGAAATATTTTGGATGAAATAGAATGATTCTTTCTATATTCTAGAATCTGAGTGGCGATATTGTTGGAAAAAATGGTTCCAGGGTCCATGATATAAGAATCTGTGACTGATTCCATTAGGGGAACCCATTCATTTGAAAATTTGGTGGTATCGAGCTGACTGAAGAGTCTAGACATCATTGCAGCAACATAACAATAGGGAATAGCAAGGGAGCCAGTAGAATACTTACCCTTATCATAATTTTTACGTTTATTTGAATTTCTCCTCCATTTCTTTATAGGATTTGACTTCAGCTCATTATAGCTGGTGAATTGCACCATAAATTATTTGTCGTAGACCTTCTCCAGGTTTGGAACGTGATACATTAACTTCAAGGCTTCTGCTTTGAAAGAACCTATCATTGTTCCTTTGCTGGTTAGGAAAGTTCTATCCCTGATATTGAGGTTGTCAATTATCCATAATACCATATCAATATATGGTAAAATTTTACGATGCACAACAACCCGGTGTAGAAAAGAATTGGAAAATTCTTCTAAAGTAGCTTATGAAGAATCAGAAGCATCTGCAGTATCTTTCCGTTGAAACCTATGGGGTTTCTCATCCTCAAATAACTTATACATCACTTACCAGGAGGAAGAAACACTTTGTGACCCACATGTTGTGTCTGTGAATAGAGGAATAATTTATGTTCTTTCACTTATAGTAGCTGTAGGATTTGTGGGTGCCATAGGTTTCTTATCTTTCTTCAGAGCTTTTGACATTTCCAAAGAGCTCTGATTATTTGGAATCGCATGCGAACAATGAAGAATGATAAGTAGAAAAGAGGAAATTTTTATTTACAAATAATAAAGTACCGTAATAATGGAGATAAAAAGTGAATGAAACTTGGCATGCGGTTAAAACATAAATTCAATGCTCTTGTAGTCAAATCATTTTCGGAAGCATGGGCTATAAAACCGTTTAAGTTATGGCATTAATGGATAGTATGGGTTGATGTTCCCATGAAATAATTCCAACATTTAAATGAGACCTGTCACATTGCGGATGTTATTCGTGTGTGAATATTTATAGAATGTCGATCGGCTACCTTTTTTCGATTGCGATATCGCAATCGCAATTTCGGTGAAAATGAACGAAGGGAAGGAATGGTCACGAATCGAAAGTGCGATGCGTTATAGTATATCACATCAGGGAAATGTGGAGAATTATTTTAAGATTGTCATGAAAAAAATGCGAAATGCAATTTGTGATTTGACTACGTGGTGAAAGTGGGTCCCATGATTTCTTTCTCATAGAATTTTTTTTGGGAAAATTCCTTTTTCTTTCATTAAAGTGCTTTGTTGATTTTCACATTGCTATTTATGTTAAGTGGATTTTTAGGAGACATAATTTTTTCATGCGATATTGTGATTGCTTAACATTCTCGGCTTAATTGTCTTTAAAATTAAAAATCAATGTTTTTAACCCGTTTCATTCCTATTTCTATTTGAATTAATTTCTTAAGGGTTTTATTTATTCTTCTCTAAAAATTTTAAAAGAGTCCCCATTATTTTTCTAAGGTAATTATACTAAAATAATTGGGGTTGTTGAATTATACAACACCAACCAAGTCTCCAAGACTAGTAACTCAACCCAAGTTGTTACAGGGCTCTAGAGCATTTGTCCAACCAAGGCTCTAGGAACTAGTAACTCAACCCAAAATTAAAGGAACATGAGAACCAACCAGAAAAAAAAAAACAATGAAATGACCCACAACACCATGGCTATCCAGGGAATGGAAAGGTTAGGAAAATCCACTATCAATCCAGGAAGTCCTCCATGTCAATGACAAATCATGGCCAAGAAACCAAATTCATATGCCATGCATGCCAAAACTAGTGAGGAAAACATGCATGCAACTTGGTACCTGCAAACAAAACATGTTGTAGCTTCTAATCCTAATGTACTCTTGCGCTTTCCTTCTCTTAATTTTCCTTCTTGCTCCAAATCTCCAAGTATGCCATGCTCTCCAAGAGTGCTCCAAGAAAAATCAAAGTGTCCAAGAGTAATAGAGAGAATAAAATAAGAGCTCCAAAACTGAACTGAAAAAAAGTTACCAACTGATCCTCGGAAGCCTTTTTATTAGTGAGGCCTCCATTTTCCTCATTTTCCATTATTTTCCTTCATTTTCCTCCTCATATGAAACCTATGACCTTTCACCTCCATTTTCTCCTAATTCCCATTATTTTCATAAATAAATGCCAATAGATGCCACTTTACCTTTCCAAAGTCTTAGCCATTTCCTTTTCCATTTTCCATAGCCATAATAAACCATATGAGCACCCACACTAGGATTTTTTTCCCAAATTTCAGCTTGGAATATGTGTCCCATGACCTTGGTTATTATTTTGCCTTTATTAAATTTTATTACATGGAATTTTCACTAGAACTATTACATTGGTAGCCCAATTCTGGCAGTTTGCAGATACTTTTTTAGTTAATATTGCCTCCATAAATTTATTGGTGCTTTCCACCTGTGTGTTTGATTGAGGATGGTAAGGAGAAGTAATTATGTGTTTAATGTGATATGTCTATAGGGTAGCAGAAATTTTGTGGGCAGTGAACTGTGATCTCCCATCTGTTACTATCTATGTAGGCAATCCATAGTGCAAAAACAGTTAAAATATAAAATTAGTAACTACCTCTTATGTATCCTTTGAGAGAGCTATTTCCTCCACCCATTTAGTTACATATTATGTGAAAACCAAAATATATACTTTCTAATTTTACGGTGGGTTGAAAGGACCCATGAAATCCAACACCCATCTTTCAAAATGTTCAAGTACAATTTTTTGTTGTAGGGGAATTTAATCGGCTTGAATGGGGCGACCCGTCCTCTGGAAATTATCACAACTCTGGAAATATTTCTTGGCATCTTTAAATATTTTGGGCTAGTAATAGCCCATCTGTAAAAATTTGCTCCAAGTTCTTAGATCAACAAAATTCCCACCGCAAGGTTCGTCATGAAAAGCCTTAGGAATATCATAAAATTCATCTTCCCTGATGCATCTGTGGATTTGAAGATCAGAACCTGTATGGAAGAGGTACCCGTCCATCCAGGAGAACCATGCACTGCATTGAATGATAAAATTATTTTCCTGGGATGGTGAATGTGCTGGAAATTTTCTTTCTTCCAGGTAATTGGTGACATCAACATACTAGGTTATTTTAAATGTCACAGGGAACATATGTTCATTTGGAAACATTTCTTCCATAGGTAAATAATCAGTCACTAACGAAATTCTAGACACAATCCGCAACAAGATTCTCCTTCCCCGGTTGATATTTTATGGTGATATTGAATTGCTATAATAACAATAACCAACGAGTTATTTGACCATTAGTAATAGGTTTAATAGCTAATACCTAATGGAAGAATGATTAGTTTATAAAAATATTGGGTATCCTTTTATATAGTGACGAATTATTTTGATAGAATAAACAACAACTAAGAATTGTTTTTTTGTCACTATATAATTTAGCTCTCTCGGTGTAAGATTATTTTTGATATAATAAATGGCATAATCCTTTTTATATTCTTCCTGTCCAAGTACAACTCCTATTGTTTTTTTTGATGCATCAGATGAAATGTGGAATGGTAAATTCCAATTTGGCCCGCGTAACAGGGGGGTTGTTGAGACCAAATTTTTCATATCTGCGAAAGCAACATCACACGTGTCATTCCACTCAAATTCCACATTTCCTATTAACAAATACAATGGTGTTGCTATTTTTTAAACTTTTTCTATAAAACAATGATAATAACCAGCATAACCAAGGAAACTACGCACCTCAGTTGTTGTACGAGGAGTAGGAAACATAAGAATCACATCAATCTTTGTTGGGTCTACCTGAATGCCTACAGAAAAAATGTATTGCCCCAGAACTATGCCCTATGTCATCATCATATGGAATTTTTCATTACTAAGGTGTAATCTGGTAGCTATGCACCATTCAAAAACTTTTTCTAAATTTTGTAAGGCTTGGTAAAACTCCTTACCGTAAGGATTGAAATCATCCATGTATAGTTCAAGCGCTTCATTGATTAAGTCAGAAAAAATACTCAATATTTCCCTCTGAAAATTGGTTGGTGAATTTCACAACCCAAATGGTAAAACCATGTATGAAAATGTTCCCCATGGATAAGTGAACTTGGTTTTGTCTTGATCTTAGGGATTAATCTGGAATTGGTTATATTTGCTAAAAACATCCGAGGAAGAGAAATTTTTCTTTTCGGCAAGAGTGTCGAGGACCTGATTTACAAATGGAAGAGGACAGTGAAATTTTTGTGCACAGACTTATTCAATTCTCTATAATCAATAAAAATTATCCATTTCCCATTTTTCTTAGGGACCACAACTAGAGGTGAAACCCACTAACTAACAGAAATAGGATATATTAAATTAACATCAAGGAATTTTTGCAATTATTTTTTTACTATATCCCTAAGTGTGGATTTAATCTTCTTTGAGATTGGTGAATGGAACGAGCATATTTTTCTATATAAATGTGATGCATACACAATTAGGGGTTGATTCCTCTCATATCAGAATATTCCCAAGCAAAAGCCTATTTATATTTCTGGGGGATTTGAATTAATTTGTTACATTGCAATTCATCCAGATTATAATTAATGTTAAAAGTATTATCAGGCTCAATTTTGATGGGAACAATATTATGAAATCCAATTGTGGGTATATGTTCATTGTTCAGAACCTCTAGTGGATCTCCCCGGGCCCCATTTTCAAACATAGCTTTTAACATCTAACATGTTGGATTCACAATAGTGGAAGGTTAGTTAATAAAACCATTAATTACATCATCCTTAGTTTTCCTTTTGAAAATAAGAGCTTCATCCAAGTTAAGAGGAGAACACAAATTTCCTTCCTGATATTTGGGGGGAAATGATTGATAATTGTCGACTGATAGGTTGGGTCTTGCAACCGGGTATAAAACACGATTTTTAACGACAATCCCTTTTGAAATCTTCATATTTCCTATTCGACACCTTATATATGCATTTTATGTTTCCAACCATGGCCTTCCTAATATAAAATGGTACTCATCCAACCCATTCCTAGGATTGAGAACCAGAAAGGCTACAGGGTATTCCCAGGAATTTACTAAAATGATAATATTGCCCAAAGTTCCCTTTGGTTTTATTAATGATTTGTCAGCTAATTCCAACATAATGGAGGTTGGTTTAAATGTTGTGATTCCAAGGATTCCACAGGTTTCTACAGTCAAAATTTTTATTGCGGATCATAAATCCACTAGGGTGTTTGGGAAGCTATGACCTTGAATTTGAATAGTAACTACTGGATTTCTGGGGTCATCATATTTAATAGGTATTTTTTTCCCCAAGATGAGATCATAAAGTTTCCCAATAACATGGACTATAGGAGAATATTTTGGTTTCTGCCCATGATTTTGACACAGAGTTCTCTAATTTTTTTAGCCTAAATCAATACATCCCTGTTGGAAATACTGAGCAGGGGGGGGTGCCATGAACCAGTATTTCTTAGAAATGAGCACTTTTAAATATTTTCAAAGAATTAGTTAATCTTCAATTATTCTTAATGTTTATCCAGTAGCATCAGTTTACAATAGAACACAATAGGCACACGAATTTTAGGTGGAAAACCCCCTATGGGTCAAAAAACACCAAACACTTTTCTAATAAACTATTTAATCTTCAACCCCAACCGAAATGAAAGTTACAAATTCCTAGAATTATAGAAAATCATTCTTCTCTAGCTCCCACTATAAGGACACCCCAATGCCTTGGTTTCTTCAGTAGTCAACTAAATGGATGCCCCGACATCCTAGACCAACTGACCACCCTGAAGTCTTCACAGGCTCCAACCTGTAGGTGACTTCATGCACCAACCTAGCATCTCCCTGCCACACTATAATGATCATAAATAAGGCAAGAGTGTGGAATCCCGTGCTAGGGAAAATGGTCCATGACACAATATGATTCACAATGATTTTCTTGAACTATACCAATCACCCAATCACATTATGACCTACAACCCAACCATAACATTATCCAACAATGAATCCTATACCTCCCAAAAATGCCTCTTCAACTCTAGGAATATCGACTCTTTTACAATTTTACAATGATGGTGTTTACAACACTGACTTTTAACACGACCTGATACTTGACTTGACACTGTTTCTTGGATCACTAGCAACTACTAAGGTATTTTTGTGCATGCTTCAAGTAATGGAACTTTGGCATTGCACACCCTTCTAGTAAGTGTCTGATTTGTCCAATTGTGTCCTCCTTCCTACACATTCATTAATTAACAAGACGCAAACCAATATACAAAAAAAATAATTACATTTTCCTACAAAACATATGTTAAAGAAATATTCAAAATGCAAATGCAAATGCGTTCAACATTTATGAAAAACACACAAACAAACACACATACAAAATACTTACATTGTCCTGCAAAAACACATGTTAGAGATGATATTCAAATTAAAACACTACTAATTTATACCTTGTTGTACCAAACTTACCCTTGACTGTTGATGTGTGGTCCTTACTGCAGTGATCCTTGAATGCATACTTTTTCTTTCCTTCTAGAAACTTGAAATTGAATTTGTTGTATCTATGTAATTTGAGATCTCCAATGTCTAAAATTTAGTCATGTGGTAGCCCTCTGAGTCTTCTTTCAACCCCATAGGTCTGATCTATACTAGATTCTTCAAGAAAGAGTTATGACCAATCTCCCACGATGACCTGATTATAGTTTGGTTCAGTAGAACGAACTTGTACGAAGTGCCACGTGTCACTGTTTCAACCTTTGGTTCTGAAACCGATACCCAAAAAACCAAAGTTCATCCTATTTCTTTCAATTCTTGTGAAATTTGAATCCAATGCTCAGAGAGAAAGATATGACGGTTTTCACAAGGTCACCTATTTGACATAGAATTTGGGAGCCTGTACAAACTCTAACTTCCTCAGATCATATCTCCGAAAATATAGTGAACGATGATATGAAATTTTTTCACAAGGTTCATAAATATTTTTTCTCGAATTTGTTTTAATTTTAGCTTCTGAAGCTTCGTAGAAAAAAAATTATAGTGAAAATTCCACAATGACCTATTTGAAGTAGTGAAATCCTTGCATGAGGAGGATATGAGGGTTACAATTTATATAAATGCTTAGGTTGAGAGGGTCTTCAACAAGTGAAAGTTGGAGGGCTTTTAGAAGATTAAAAAATTATTAATTATTGATTATTCAATGACCACAACCAATGATGAGTGCCATGGCACAACCACATCATGTTTTAGCCCACTAATTGAGGTTACTAACTTCAAACACAAATATCTCTCAAACCGTGAAGAATTACGTGGTGTGCCATATATCAATGGAAACATCTCGATGATTATAATCCATCCAAAATATCCTTGACTCGGAATAGAGTAAGTTGTAAAGTCAAAATTCACATGAAAGATCAAGGTAGCCCCTGGTGCTGCTTGCGTTGACATTAATGAATACCATTGATCAACAATCTCCCCCTTTGGCATTGATGGCAACATAAGTACTCACCCTGCGATCATGAAACCTCTTCCTACTCCTAATGCATTCTCACCCCTTTTTCATCAATGGCAAAGGGTAACTCCCCCTCACAAACTGTCAACTTGCGGACATGTACACACCTCCACTCCTCTTTTCTACTTAGATAAGAGAAAGAGTCTAATGATAACTTGGGAGGATAACAATATTTTGGCAAAGATACTCAAATGCTTCATGAGTTAATGGTTTGGTAAAGATGTCAACAATTTGTTCCTTTGCGTGAATATATTCAAGCTTGATATTCTTTTCGGTGACTTGCTATCTAACGAAATGATATTTGATCACAATGTGATTTGCTTTGGAATGAATCATAGGATTCTTGGAGATAGTGATGGAATTGGTGTTATCACAAAATATGGGAATAAGCTCATCAAAATTGAATTGAAGATCTTGCAAAGGTTGCTTCATCCAAAGAACTTGAGTACAACAAGCTACTTCTGCGATATATTATGCTTCTGCTGTGGATAACGAGATTGAAGAATTATTTTTACTTAACCATGAAACGAGGAAACTACCTAGATAGAATGTTGCTCCACTAGTACTCTTTCGATCATCAACACTTCCTGCCCAATCCACATATGTATAAGCTTGGATAAGTAGATCATTTCCTTTGGGATACCATAAAAAATATTTCTTTGTGCCCTTAAGATATCGGAGAATTATTTTGAAGACAATAATATGAGATTATTTTGGTGCTGCTTGGAATATTTATACTTGTCCAACTACCTACATTATGTTTGGGCGAGAATTTTTCACATATAGAACACTGCCAATCAAAGATCTATAGAACCTCTGGTCCACATCCTTTTACAAATATTGTAAACTTAGCATGCAACCTGTTACCATTAGGGTAAGGACATGCTTGCAATATTCTATCTTGAATTTCTTGAGCATTTCCTTGATGTACTTGGTTTTATATATAAATATTCCTTTATCCTACTGAGATATATGAAGCCCTAAAACTTATGTCAGCTTGCCAAGTAGAGAAATTTCAAACTCACTTTGAATCTTTGTGGAATTTTTTTACTTAATCTATCATCATTTCTTCCAAACATTATATCATCCACATATACCTCGATAATTGTTAGGTTATCTTGATCCACTTTCACATAGATATTTTTGTCAGCACCCCCTTTCTTGAATCCTTGTTGATGCAGATATCCATCAAGATGAGCATACCAAGCTCTAGGAGCTTGCTCGAGACCATATAATGCCTTATTTAATCTGCATACATAGTATTCATTTTCCGAGAGAAGGAAACCTTCGGGTTGTTCAATGTAAAATTCTTCTTCCAATTCACCATTTAGAAAGGATGAATTAACATCCATTTGGTAAACCTTGATTTTTCTCGAGCATGCATAAGCGAGAAACATTCTAATAGCTTCCATTCTGTTAACAGGAGAAAATGTTTCTTCAAAATCAATTCCTTCAAATTGTGCATATCCTTTGCAGACTAATCTTTACTTATTCCTAGTAACTCAACCGCCCTCATTCAATTTGTTTCTAAAGACCTATTGGTGGGCTTGCTGTGATGACCAAATTTATCAACTTCTTCTGGTTCCAATTCCTTCATTTATGTTGTCGATGATTTGATTTGACGGATGATTATTTTGACACCATTCTTTTAAAACTTTTGGAGATTTTTCTTGTACATCCTGCTGAGCATTTATTATTTCTTCTTGGTTTACTGTTGTTTCTTTATTTCATTAGTCTTGTTTTGGAGGTTCTTCTTCATCCTTAAAAAATTCTCCCTCAGATCCCTTAGATTTTCTTGAAGGGAAAATCTCATCGTCATCCTTTGTAACACAATCTTCATCAAAAGTAACATTTATGCTTTCCACTATTTGCTTTTGCCTCATATTGTAGCATCTATAAGCCTTCCTTTTCCGTGAATAACCAACAAAAATACCTTCATCGACACAAGAATCGAACTTGCCCAATTTTTAATCTTCTCTTTCGATGTAGCATTTTCTTCCAAATATTTTGAAGTATATGACGTTATCGATATTACTTTCCATAGTTCGTATGGAGTCTTGTTACAATTGTTCCTTAGTAGAACTTTGTTTATAATGAATACAACTGTATTGATTTCTTGAACCCAGAATTTATCATCTAATTTTGATTCATTTAACATTATTCTAGCCATTTAATGGTTCTATTGTTTCTTTCAGCAACTTCAATTTTTTGTGGTGTTTTGGATATTGAGAACTGCCTTTTTATTCCATTTTCGTCACAGTACTGTTGAAATACCTTGGAAGTGAATTCTCTGTCATTATTTGATCTCATACATTTGATCTTCAAATTAGTTTCATTTTTGACCAATTCCTTGTAGATTCTAAAACACTCAAATGCCTCTGTCTTTTTCTTTAAGAATTTGACGATTGTCATACTGGTGTATTCATCTATCATTGGCATAAAATATAATTATCCATATAAAAATTTTGTACTCATAGGACCACACAAATTAGTATGTACTAATTCCAATGGACATGATGCAAAGTGTTCTTTTGTGTTGAACCCAACTTTTTTCTTCTTGTTGTGCTGACAAGATTCACATATTGTATTGTTATGTTTTAAAAGTTTAGGCATTTCTCTTAATGCTTGCTTCTTGTTGATCCTGACCAAATTGTCAAAAATTATATGTCCCATTCATTTGTTCCATAACTAATTTTCATCTTCTTTCGCCAAAAATCACCCTTTAGGTGTCTCATCCAAAATATATATGTCATTTGGAGCTCTGCTTGTTGTAGCCAAAATTTCACCAAACTTTCCTTTCCTGATTTCACATTTCTTAGAGTCAAACGACATCATGTGTCCTTGATCGTACATTTTTCCAACACTGAGCAGATTGTGATTCATATTTTTAACCAAAAACACATCCTTCGTTAATGCAGTCTTGCTTCTAAGTGTGACCATACCTTCTCCTATGTAGTTTGAAGACCCATCATTTCCAAAATACACAGTTCCATCCTTATTTTCCTTCAAGGATATGAAATTATTCCTATCTCTAGTCATATGAGTTGAGAAAGCACTATCAACATACCAAATATTTTTGTTTCTTTGAGCCTTGAAAGCGATAGCACATTTTTCAGTCTTCTTTTTTCATATTTATTCATTCTGATTTTGTGAGAATTCATTTGAAGAAATTCCAAGTCTGCAATATTTAGCTAGGTGTCCAAAATTATTATATTTGTAACATTCAACATCATCTCTCAAATGATCAAATCTCTTAATATTCCGCTGAGTTCCAGAATATCCATTTCTAAAAGATCTTCTAAAACTATATGTATTTCAAACATATGTGCGACATTCTATAGTTCTATGTCCAAACCTTCCATATGAATAAAAATGACCATAGAAGATAGGTTGATACCTGGGAGGAAATCTTCTTCGAGGAATTGTCTTCCTTAGTTCTTCATGTGAGTCTTGATCTCTTGATTTGGCTGGGAGTTCTACATGCTTGTTAGATTTTGCATATCCATCTTCTTTTGTTACCATAGAAGGACTTGGACCCTTTTCGAATTTTTATTTTCAACTAAGACCAGTCTTGCCACTATTTGATCGTTGATTGCTGATGATTTATTCCAATGCCTTTGAGCTGTTGGTGTAGTTTTGAATAGTTTTTCCATTTTTTACTTTCTTTCGTAGAGAAAATATTTCAGGTTCCAATGCTTCTCTTTTGTTGTTTCTTTCCTTTAATTCTTCCCTGAGCAATTCTTCAACATGTTTGTATTATTCAACCTTGATTTTAAGATTTAGGACCTTTCCCCTTTTTGTCTTTAATTTGTCTTCAAGAGTGTTGACATGCTTCTTCTCAGCATTAAGTTCTTTGATAACCCTGGTTGTTTCATTTTTAAATTCAGCCTTAGTCGTCTCTTCTTCTTTGTCTCCTTCTTTGCTAGATGCCTATTTCTTATTGCGTTTGGCCATAAACAATACTCTTTCATTGATTTCTTCTTCGTTATCACTATCTTCATCAAATGAGGAGTTATCGTCTTTGGAGAAGAAAATATTCTTAAACCATTTCTTCTTTCCCTTCTTGTTGAAATTCCTCAGACCTTTATTTCCTTTCATAGCAGCTTCATTTTTGTGAGGGCACTTGGTTGCAAAGTTCCCAACCTCACCACAATCAAAACATATCAATAGAAGTTTACCATTGAATTTCCCCATACCTGTTCTCATTTTTCATGTGAAGTAGGAAAATTATCTATCTGAAAATTCTTCTTCATCTTCTTTCTTTTCTTCTTCCTTACAACTGCAAGTTTTCACTTTCGGAGTATGCTTGTCCTTACTAGTCTTCTTGGATGCGGCGAATGTTGTTTCTAGGTGAGATGTATCGTCCTCTTATTCAATCCTCATTTCATATGCTGTAATGAATCCATGAAATTCATCATTTCTGAGATTGGTTAGATTCAAACTATATTCCAAGACAGATACCTTTGGGTTGAGTCCTGCCAACAAGGTTCTAAGGATATTTCGGACAATAATTTTCATGACGACAGGTTCTCCCAAACCTTCCAATGCATTTGTTGTTTCATTAACATGTTGCAAATATGCAACAATATTTTCATCTTATTTCATTTTGAGTTTCTCAATTTTTGACCTGTAAATTTGAAGCTTTGCTTCTTTCACATTTAAGTCACCTGCATATATATTCTCAAGCTTGCCCCATACTTAATTACCAGTTTTTCAACTAAGTACCTTAAGATAGACAGATTCGATAAGCCCACTAATAATTAGATCTTTAGCCTTTGCATCATATACCATTTTTTTCTTACCTTGTTCATCCTGCGTCATTGTAAAGCCTTTTTCAACGATTTCCCATACTTCGTATCCTTGTCCAGCAAATGAGCCTTCATTATTCCACTCCAAAGTGCGTATTTATTTCCATTGAACAAAGGAATTTTATTCTTATTATACTTCATGATCTCTTTCCAGTTGTTAGATTGTTATTGAAGGAACCAAGCTCTAATACCAAATGTTGGAAATATTTAGAGGGGGGATGAATCAATATTCCTTAGCAATTAGCACTTTTGAATCTTTTCAGAGCATTAGTTAATCTTCAATTATTCGTAATTTTTATCCAGTAACAACAGTAAACAATAAAACACAATGGGCACATGAATTTTAGGTGGAAAACCCCCTCTGGGTCAAAAACTACCAAACGATTTTCTAATAAATTATTTAATCTCCATCCCCAACTAAAAAGAAAGTTACAACTTCCTAGAATTCTATAAAATAATTCTTCTCCAGCTCCCACTGGAAGGACGCCCTAATGCCATGGTTTATTAGTAGTCAACTAAATGGATGCCTCGACATCCTAGACCGACCTACCACCCTGAAGTTTTCACAAGCTCCAACCTATAGGTGACTTCATGCACCAACTTAGCACCTCCCTAACACCCTATAATGATCAGAAATAAGATAAGGGTGTGGAATCCCATACCAGGGAAAATGATACACGATAAAATATGATCCACAATGATTTTCTTGAACTAGACCAATTACCCAATCACATTATGACCTGCAACCCAACCATGACATTATCCAACAATGACTCCTATACCTCCTAAGAATTACTCTTCAACTCTAGGCAGATTAACTCTTTTACAATTTTACAATGATGAGTTTTACAACATTGACTTTTGATACAACTTAATACTTGAATTGGCACTGCTTCTTGGATCACTATCAGCTACTGAGGTACTATTATGCTTCCTTCAAGTAATGGTACTTTGGTGTTGCACGCCCTTCTATTATGTGTCCAAGTTTTCCTATTGTGTCCTCCTTCCTACACATGCATTAATGAACAAGACCCAAACCAATATACAAACTGAATACTTACATTGTCCTACAAAACATATGTCAGAGAAATATTCAAAATTCAAATGTAAATACATTCAATATTTATGAAAAAAACCCAAACAAACATACATACAAAATACTTACATTTTCCTGCAAAAACACATGTAAGAGATGATACTCGAATTCAAATGAAAACACTAATCATACATACCTTACTATAATAGACTTACCCTTGACTCTTTATGTGTGGTCCTTACTGTAGTCATCCTTGAATGCATACTTTTTCTTTCCTTCTAGAAGCTTGATATTGAATCTGTTGTATCTATGTAATTTCGGATCTCCAAGGTCTGAAATTTCGTCCTGTGGTAGTCCTCTGAGTCCTATTTCCAACCCGACATGTTTTTTGATATTGGATTCTTCAAGAAATAGTTATTCCCAATATCCCTTGATGACCTTATTATAGAACCATTTAGTAGAGCGAACTTGTACGAAGTGCCACGCGTCACTGTTTCTACCTTTGGTCCTAAAATTGATACCCAACAGACTACAATCCATCCTCTTTCTGTCATTTTTTATGAAATTTGAATCCAATTCTCAGAAGAGAAATTTATGACAATTTTCCCAAGGTCACCTGTTCAGTTGTCTTTTCAGATGCTTATGTTTCGGTGAAAAATACAATGGAAGAAGGGTGTTCTGCTAAGGGCTGCTCCTCGACGGGATTTTCATTGTTTGCTTGCTCTTGGTTTTTTGTACATTCTTCTAGAAATATAGTTTTTCCAGACCTTATTCATAGCTCATTACATTCAAAAGAGGTAGAGCCACGATATGATTTTTCAAAAATCTCAAAATATTGGAGAGGCCTATTATTCGGATTAGGATTCAATTGAGCAGGTAATAGAGGATGTAATGACAGTGGAAAATTTAGAGGTAATTGAAGTGGAGCTTGTAATGGTGGTTGTGATTGAGGCAACGTATTGATTGATTGATTAATTATTCCTGCAGGATGCTTCCAATTATTAGACCACATTGGTCCCTAAGTAGATGAGTTTTCCCATTGTGAAGGATATGAATTATTTGATGGATTTTTCCATGAATATGTAGGACAATGTTGATTTGGCCACAAGGGTCCAGTGGATGGATTATTTATCGAGGGAAGTGTGGAGTATGGATGAGATTTCCAAGTGGTATTAAAAGGTTGTTGACCTTGAAATGTTGATCAATGAATTTTTTGCTGAGCATATTTCCCAAATTAAAACATAGAAGAATCCTACATCATACCTGGAGGGAGGGTTCACCACTGTCATCATTGTTCCATGAGATACGTTGGTTTTGGGTCTTCCTAAACTTCCTTGAATACATATTTCAATATAGAGAGTGAGGGAATTTGTTGAGTTGAATGATATTTAGTGTAGATAACACATATTTCAACTGTGTATAACAAACATTCTTTGTGATTGTGCTTCTTTCAACAACGAGGACAGAAAATAGCTAGAACCTACTTTGCGTTAGCCTATTTTTTCTTCACATGTAACACATCCAACTGTGTATTCAGTGCACTCAAAATATTAGTTTTAAAATTTCCTAATTTATTACCAATTTATTCCCGTGTAACTCCTCCTGCAATTCTGCTAAATCTGCTAAGAGGATCATGAATTCCAATTTTGGTTTGTGTACTCCCTCGTGAGCACCTGATACACAATTTTATGATATCATCATATTCTTCTTTGGAAATATCACCCTATCCCATTAGATTAAGTGTTTCTATCCATTCATCTTTCATTCTCATAATCAAAGTAGTTTTCAATAAATCTTTGGGTATGGTAGTGTATGGTGACCTTTGCAAATCATACCAAAACCTTTCAACATATTCTTCTATAGTTTCATCTTCTTTTAACATAATTTTAAATATTTCTTCTCTTAAATCCCTAGACCAACAATAGTCCTGATATTTAGTAAGAAATGATTCTTTAATTTGATCCCATGAGTTTATAGTACCGCCTCCTAGTCCCATGAACCAACGTAATGTTTCTCCTTGTAAGGTAGAAGGAAACAATTTTAATTTTTGGGGATCAGTAGTATAGTCATAACCTCAACATAAGACATCAAACTCAAATATAAATGCATCATGATCCTTAGAAGCCATCCCATGGAAATTTGGAAGATTATGCAACGACATGGACTTCATTGGTGCATTTTCTTGTGGATCAACAATAGGATATTCTATAGTTGTAGTTTGTGTTCCTGTTGCTATGTTTTCCATTTGGTTAAAAGTCTGCCAATAATCTTCAGGAATCTCGTGATCAGGAGGTACTATCTTGAAATTGATATTTTGGTTGGGTTCAGGACCTTGACTAGGTATCACAACACTATTTAGATCAGGAACTTCAGGTTCTCTCCTCACAACATGTGTTGTAGAAAATTATGGAGAAAAACTTTGTGGGTACGGCTGACTTGTCTCACCCTCCCTGTCTTTTAAATTGAAATAATTCCCCTCACTTTTACTAGAAGGACAGAGGTTCCTAACAAATGTATCTTGAAATATTTGCTTAGATACTACAATTGTATTGTGAATCTTTGTGTTAGTTGTAGCAGATGATCCTGCTATAGGAGGGGAAATAGTAGAACCCTTCCTAGATATTGTTTGGGGACCTACCAATGCTTGAGACTTAGATCTGCGAATGATTCCGTCTATAAAGGTCGTTTTTCCAAGGCCAACTTGACCTTAGGTTTTGGTGGTTTTTGGGGTAAATTTTTTATCTATATCTATTGGGTTCCTAGTCTGATGCCATGATACTGGGTTAAAACAGATCCTAGCATATAAATGAGTACGTGCTTCTTTCAGCATGAAAATCCTCAAGAAAATACTTCATTAAAACTATATTTTATTCACCTCAAAATACATATGAAGAAAAGAGAGCCAACACAAACTAATACTAGCATACAATAATAACATAAGAAATTCTAGATTCAAACTATTTGGCCGAATATTACAATGGGTGGCCTTTCGGCTTTCGGCCCTTTACAAAAGCTCTCAAACCATATTTCTCTGTATTCCTCACTGTTTTTCATTCTCACATACTCCTCATATTTATACATAATAATGAACTTATTCCAATCCATATTTTCCGCCACACAAATCTCAACTAAAATCTAAATTAGATTTATCCTTTTTTTGGACTTAACTAAGTCCCGTTTAAGGAATTCCTAATCCCTAGATTATATACCTAATTCAACTCCACTCATATCCTTAATTATTAAAGTAATATTTTCAATAATCCTCACATTTATATTTTCTCTCTTAATTTATTAAAATGAGAAAAATAATTAATAAAATAATTAAAATACCTCACCCCCGAAATCACACAAATGAATAATGAAAATTTAGCTTTGATGCTCTTGCATTAGACTTCCCATGTAGAGAAGTTTCCATAGACTCCTGTCTATGAGGTCTGTTGCTTTTCTATAATAATGTGACAACAACAAGTCCTGATGACTTGCTCCCTCTAGGATTCCAAACTCTGTTATGCCGCTGGTCCTTCAAATTATCAACTCGATTTGGTAACTCATCACTCATTCTGTCAATCGAATTCCATCGGCTTCTCCAACACTTTCTTGTGCCAATTCCTCAGAGTAATTCCTCTTTGTCTAATGCTTTCGTCTCCAACTATGCTGAACACTCAAATTTCTGAAGCGAAGAATAATCAAGAACTCCTTCTTGATTACAACTATACTATTTGATTGCTTTTATATCAACAATTTCCTCATCCAGTGTTGTACCTGCATTCATCAGCAAATTGTTAGTTTTAAAAAGATAAAACCTTTCAGCCTCTTTTGATGCTTCAAGCACCAATCTCCCATTATCGAATTTCTGGATTTCAACAAATCCTATTTTGAATTGCTAGCTGCTTTCATCTTTATCTTGTTGGATCAATATTTTTGTCTCCTTTATCTCTCTACGGACATAACTTTCTTGCTGCCCCCGATATTCCATCTCAACTCCAAATAATTTCTGCTCAATTTCTCTGATTTCGACATCATATTTATTGGTGTCTCCTTTTGTACCTATAGCCACATTATTATTTGAAAAGTTATAACATTCACTCAACTCTATAAATGTTAAAAACATTTCACTCCTATCATGCACAGTAACTGCAATATTTTCTGTATTAGGTTCTGCAGGCTTCACTTCTCCCTCAGGTTCCTTAAGCCATCATTCCAAGAACTTTATTTCCATGTGAAATCAGTCTAGCATTTTATCACAACCTTCATTCCCAGCTTCATTCTTCTTCTGGAAATCTTCTCGAGTTATCATGTTTTATGTTTCATCAAATTGCAAAATTCTGTCGGCAATTTCATTAAACAAATTCATTTGTTTACCTCCTTGGAATATCACTTCAGCATTTTCATTATGCTTCTACTCCATAACAACTTCAACTGGCTATCTTACCCCAAACAAGAATTCATTTATGATTTCTTCCTTCTGCAAAAAATCAGTACCTTCCTCCTCTAAAAGGCATTCTCTATCACACTTCACCTCAAGAGTTTCATTCATATTTGTGATAGTTTCACCAGACTGTCCACCATATTTCCCAATAGTTCATGAGATCTTTCTCATTAATCTCTTCGCCCAGAATTTCACCTTGTTCCCGGCCACAAATGGAAACTTCCATTTTCAACTCAGCCTCTCTGAGTTCTTCACAAGTCATTTGAACACTTATCATCTGTTCGAGCTTCCTTAGCTCTTCTATCAACTGTATTTTTACCTACTTTTCCCTCTTTGTGTGTAGTCTCTACCACTTTACTTTCTTCCTCATGGTCCAACAATGTGTCTGGTCTTTCACCTTTCTCTGCAAAAAATCCATCAACAATTCAAGGTGAATTTTTATCTCAGCCTTCTCCCACTCATAATCTTCATCATTCAACTGCTCACATATTCCACTTACCTTGGCATTTTCCTTCTTCTTTCTTCTGTTGTGGTCTTTCTCAAAACCTCTAAAATTACTATCACCAGTCATCCTCTCCTCCTTTGTGGACTTCATTGTTCACGTGTGGATTTTATTCAATCCACTTCTCAGCAAGCCTCCATACTTTCCATTCATCAATGCAAGCTCTCTTCCTATGCTTGATCACTTTCAGTTCTCAGTCTTGGAATCATCTCTGGTAAATTCTCTTGCTTCAATTTGTTGCAAACAACACTTTAGTAGTGCTTGTGGTACAATGACCAAACTATTTGGGTGTCGGGATCTGTCGATCATGCACCCACTTAAATTCAGACCTTTGACTTAGCTTACGACTCTTTGACTTTAGACTTTACCCAACTCTTCATCTTGGATGAAAAATACTCAATCTTAACTCCAACTATCCAAACTTTCATTTGACCCTGACAACTATTTTGACTTCAAGGCTTGACCCAATAATTATGATAGTGGATATTTTGACTTAATTCAAGTTATACAATCTTCCAATGAACATACACCCCTAATACATTTTTAGGATGTAAAATATTCACTCTTTCTCATACTCCATTCTTATGAAATATCATTAGCTTCCCATTATCATTTCGCATGATGCTGAAGTCTTTAATCGAAATGAAATCCAAGTTTTCCAAGATTTATTTTATGGTGAAAATAAATAAACCATTCAATTTTCAACATTCAAAAATACCTTTCTGAATTATCATACCTTATGCTCCCGATAAGGTATTTTAATAAACCTTTCCCTTGCATTTGCAACTCTCTGGATTCCACTCTTCTATGCTGTCTTTGTCACTGTGAATATTTGCATGCCCTTCATACCATAAGCTCATAATTTTAGTGCAAACATTTTCCTACATTTTTATGCACCATACAACATCAATTCACATATCTTCACCTGTGTACAGAGAAAAAGATATTCATATTTCAACTTCTTTGATGAATAATGTACAACTCGTACATTGTGTCCATCCTGAATAACACCTCCTTAGCTGCTGCCACATGATGGTAAAAACAAAGATTCTACAACATCAAGAAATTGTGTTTTCAATATTAAACACAAATCAAAAGAATTCTCCCATTTCCAACTACAAGCTTTGGTCCAAAATGACTTAGCCAAAACTGCAAAAAACCCCCACTATGCATAATAAACCCTCTCATATAAAAATGCATGCTTCTTTTTATATCACCCAGGATAACCCATTCTCATTTTCCATTCATTTATACCTCCGCATTTGCAACATTTTCACTCTTTCATAACATTTACAAAAGATCAATTTCTCGAGTATTACAAGGAAATTTAATCAACCAAATTTTAAAATACCTCTACTCAATGAATATTGATTCATTCAATGAGAACTTACCTTGAATCTTCTTGTGGTTGAAATGATCCAACCCTTCTCTCATGTATTATTTTAGGAATACATTCAAGCCTCTACAGACTTTGTCTCCACACCAAAATTTGATGCAATCAACCAATGCACACTTTAGTATTGAATGTATCAAGAAATTATAATAAATTAGACTTATTCATATGAGATTTAATTCCTGCTTTACTTTACTTTGAATGTGCAAGGTCCATTTTCTCCCTAGCAAATAAATATCTTCCCAACAACTTTGTAACATAAATCTTTCCCAGCAAACAATGTTTGTAAACCTTCAAGGTACGCACAATCTCCCCTCTTAGCTTAAGCCAAGTTCCCTCATCTCAATCTCTCGGTTTTCTCTTCAATTTCAATTTCTTGGCTTTGGAAACATGAAACCTTAATGTAATGGAATATCCTTCCAAGATTACATTCTCAAAAAAATGTACATGAACTATTTGCAAAAACTTTACCTCGATCAATCCCAGTGACCTTTTCTTACACTGGAAGGTGGTACCGTGGAAACACTGGATCCATACCTTGAATATTCTGCTGGAACCACACCTCTTTCACAAGCTCCACACATGCCTTTTTAAGTCCATTGATACGATTGGCTTCCAAAAATTGATGTGGAAAAGAAAATTTCCACTTTAAAATTTATATAGCAAAATTGTTCAATTTTACTAAGACCCAGATTACTCTCCCCAATGATGGAATTGATTCCTTCCTCACCACTTAATGTGCAACTCTAAATTCCATACTAATGAAAACATATGAGACTGATCTATATTGCAGCTCTTTTTAATTCTACAAACTTCATTCTAAACCCAACGAAATCCTTAAGAGATCATTGTTATACAAATAATAATAACAAAATCGAAGTTATGCATTTGGAATCCATTTTAAAAAGTTCAATGTGACCTTGGTGGTTGAACCCACGGTTCACACAACCCAACACCAGCCTTTCAAGAAATTGAGACCATGGAATCCTCAAGCCATGGTCAATACCCATCAATGCCTCTATCAAACAGATGTAACCAATTTTAAGAAGATTCAACTCGCTGTGCTTTGCTGTATGTAACATATGTTACATAACTTAACTTACACAGTGATGTTGCTTCACATATACCGCGGTCTTATGATATCATACCTGTGTTAAACAATATGCTGGATGCCATGGAATCCACTTACTATATCATACCTGTGATATAATAAATCGTTGCTCACCCATTGCTACACGTTGTGCATCTTGTTACGATTGCCTGCGTGGTGTCTATGCCGTGATGCTGCTATGCCATGGTGTCTATGTCGTAGTGTTGATACTGATATCGTATGCCAATATCCACCACTTGATGATGCGATGTCACATTGCCCATGGTATCATCACTTGATGCTGCCTTCACAGCAATGTATCAAGGCTTGCACACAGCCTCCAAGAACCCACAGTCGCACACCAAATCATAGAATTGTGATCTATTTTTTTGCTTGTTTGGACACACCCTCGGTCCTGCAATCACACACTTAGATATACAACAGAAATATACATATATAAATTTGCAAACTCAACGCGCCACAATATATTCTATCAACTCTTAATCTGGAAATTCGACTTGCTCTCCTCTCTCACAACAAGAAATCAAAACAAAATAGCCTCAATGTAGGAGAGACTCATCCCCAAACTCATCTCCTTTTCTCTGATACCAAATGATGCCAGGATACTGGGTTAAAATAGATCCTAGCATATAAATGAGTACATGCTTATTTCAGCATGAAAATCCTCAAGAAAATACTTCATTAAAACTATATTTTACTCACCTCAAAATACATATGAAGAAAAGGGAGCCAACACAAACTAATACTGGCATACAATAATAACATAAGAAATTCCAAATTCAAACTATTTGGTCAAATATTACACTGGGTGGCCTTTCGGCTCTCGGCCCTTTACAAAATCTCTCAAACCATCTTTCTCTGTATTCCTCATTGTTTTTCATCCTCACATACTCCTCATATTTATACATAAGAATGAATTTATTCCAATCCATAATTTCCTTCACACAAATCTCAACTAAATTCTAAATTAGATTTATCCTTTTTTTGGACTCAACTAAGTCCCGCTTAAGGAATTCCTAATCCCTAGATTATCTACCTAATTCAACTCCACTAATATCCTTAATGATTAAAGGAATATTTACAATAATCCTCACATTTATATTTTCTCTCTTAATTTATTAAAATGAGAAAAATAATTAATAAAATAATTAAAACACCTCACCCCCTAAATCACACAAATGAATAATGAAAATTTAGCTTTGATGCTCCTGCATCATACTCCTAGGCTTCTTTCTAGTCATACACACAAAACCATTGATTTGGATCTTCGGGGGAGGCCCCCAAGATCTGAAATCTTGAAATTCGTTGAGAAAACACAGTAAACAAAACCACCAAGAAATTCTTCATTAAAAGAGAGAATAAATGTAAAATCTACATTATGGTGGACAACCTATCCTTTTACAAGATGCGACTTGTTACTTATAACATTTTTTAGTTACAATACCACATGTAAATTCCATTTGTGGGTAAATACCATGGGTGAATGAATACCATGGGGGGATGTCACTTACAATACCATGGGTGGATGAATACCATGGGAGGATGAATACCATGGGTGAATGCCACTTACAATACCATGGCTGAAATAATAACATGGGTGGATGCCACTTACAATACCGTGGGTAAATTCCAAGGGTGGATAAATACCATGGGTAGATGAATACCATGGGTGGATGGCACTGACAATACCATGGGTGGATGGATACCATGGATGGATAAATACCATGGGTGGATGAATACCATGGGTAGATGCCACTTTCCATTCAGATCATTCCTCCCTCAAGAAGTAATGGTCCCCATTGCGTGAAGCTCACTCCTGAAAATCCTTTGTTGAATATGAAGAGCCACTTAAGAGAATGGTTTTGTGTGGTTATCTCATAACCATGATGAACGAGGTTATAAGGATAAAGATACCCTGTAATGCTTGTGACCAACTATGATACTGGAAATTTGTGACCTAGAAAATGAGCTTCGATGAAGTGTGGGTTTGTGGATGACCCATAACAATGAAAAACAAAGATCCAAGGATAGAGATACTATGTAATGCTTGTAACCAACCATGAGACTAACAATGCGCGTCCTAGAAAATGGACTACAATGACAATGATTTTGTGCGGTTGACCCATAAACGTGATGATGACTGTTGACGAAGTAGCATGTTCCTACATAGCCTGGGGTGGGAGGTCACGTCTCCAAAGAATCCAAGCTAGATACTTCTATGCTGAAACTGATGAATGTGAAGCAAGTGCCTACTAAAGCGAGGTGGGAGGGCATGTCTCCAAAGGGAACCCACTCTAAATGCTACTTAATATGGGAGCAACTCAGTCAATATAACTTAGAATATTTATTATAACCTATTTTTGGAAATAAAATGATAATTTTGCATATTCCTGTATGGTTGAAATCCCTATCTGGACACTCTAGAAACTCAGATTCGCGCTACAACTATCCCATCATCACAAAAATTCTAAAAAAATAACTAATTTTAAATCAATGATATCTCTCTCATTCGAACTCCGATTCAACCAATTTGTTTTCTAAAATTGGGTAATTTTTCAAGAGGAGCTCATATCTGCAATTTGTTTTCTGAAATGCTGCACAAAATATGGAAAAAAATAATAGGAGATCCAGCGTCCATGAATTGTTTTTAGAACAATTTCTGCAACATACTTGATTTTAAATCAACGATGTCTCCCTCATCTAGACTCTGATTCAAACGATTTTTTTTTTTTTTTTTTTTGTTATTTTTTTGCAAGGAATCTAGATATATTATTTTTTTTGTAAATTTTGCACAAAAAGTTTTAGATATGAACTACAAACTTGTCCCCCCAATAAAACTTCCTACAAAAAAATGAAAAAAAAAAAAACTCTTCCTGTTTGGCCCAAGAAAGTGCTCCGTGGAGGTTGTGGAGCTTGCATGAAGTTTGCTGCAAAAATTTGAAACCAAAATATGCTTCAAACCATCATTCCCATGGAGTCGTCACCTGAATCCGATGACACTAATCCATATCTTTGGGGGAGGCCCCCAAAATTTGAAAAATTGAAATGCATTGAGAAAACACAGTAAACAAAACCACCAAGAAATTTTTTATTAAAAGAGAGAATAATTGTAAAATAGACATTGTGGTGGAAAACCTATCATTGTACAAGATGCCACTTGTTACTTATAACATTTTTTAGTTACAATACCACAAGTAAATTCCATGGGTGGGTAAATATCATGGGTGAATGAATACCATGGGTGGATTTCACTTACAATACCATGGGTGGTTGAATACCATGGGAAGATGAATACCGTGGGTGGATGCCACTTACAATACCATGGGTATATACTATGGCTGAAAGAACACCATGGGTGGATGAAACTTACAATATCGTGGCTAAATTCCATGGGTGGATAAATACCATGGGTGGATGCCACTTACAATACCATGGGTAGATGCCAATTTACATTCATATCAACAATATAAATGTATCGGTTGAGGATAGGCACTATCACAAGCTTTTTACTTAGTATGTGCGCAGGTTCTTACCTTTCGTCTTTATTACCTAACCCTTCGGGGACACAACTTAGCACTTCTTTGACAACCTCCCCAACAACAACGCCAAAATGTTGGAGAAATTAATTTCTTAATGAAAAAAACTAATCACCTAGACATTAATTATAAACCTAGGGCTTCGTCTATTTATTTCAAGGATGTATGCACATTTTGTGCAATAAATGGTGCTAATGTCACTTGACTTGTATGAACCTAATAAAAATTGAAGACATAAGAATGAAAGGAAAAACTCAAACTTGTTGAAAGAAATAACTCACACTGGATTCTAGACTTCAAGATTAAATAAACAAGACTACTAAAGGAATCAAATCATTAAATATCCTATAAAAAATAGTAAAGAAATCCAACCAAATACAAAGTTGTTTCCTAGGGAACAATTTCTGTTGTGTAACTAGCTCCAAAAAGAGAAGAAAAGAGATATCAACGCCTTAGAAATGAGCCACTTCGAGGGGGCAACCTCCAATACATTACATAAATGAAAATTTTTTGGATGATACAATTTACAAAACCTCCTTTATATATATAGGAGTCCATGGGGCCATAATGTAATCCTAGTGGGCCACAATGTAATCCTATCCGACCTAACAATAATAATTTAAGGGCACAATAATAACAAAATGGGCGTTACAAGGGTACAATAATAACAATAAGGGGGTTACACTAACAAAAATAAGGGACTATACTAGTAATATAGGGACCTAACATGCCCCTCTCCTTCAAAAAAGTGTTGTCCTCAACGCTTGAGTAGCTCTAGGTGCTTCTATATAAAATTCTCATCCTCCCATGTAGAATCTTCAGTGGGTAAGTTCTTCCACTTGATGAGATACTCTGAAATTGATCGATTCCGTAGTTGTCAAGTTCTTGTTTCCGTGACCGCTTTCGGTTCCAATATGATTTTTCCTTCCTCATCAAGTTCTGGCAATATTGTTTGAACTGGAAGATTTTCACCTATAACCTTCTTTAAGCATGAAACATGGAAAACTGGATGTACTCGCGAAGAAGCAGGAAGCTCCAATTTGTATGCCATAGTACCAATCTTTCGCAACACCTTGTAAGGACCATAGTACTTTGGCGATAATTTATTATCCTTCTTAGCTTGCTTGAGGGACATTTGCTTGTATGGTTGTAGCCGTAAAAATACCCAATCTCCTACATCAAAACTTCTCTCGCTACGATGTTGATCTGCCTGTTGTTTCATTCGATTTTGTGCCAAATTCGGGTTATCCTTTAAGAGTTGGAGAACTTCTTGCTGATGCTCGATGTGATCTTCCACTGCTTGAACCTTCGAATTTTCCCTTAAAGATGATGTGATCGATAGTGGATGATATCCATAAAGTGCCATAAATGGGGTCATTTTTGCTGCAGTATGGAAGGAAGTGTTATACCACCATTCAGCGAGAGGTAACCACTTGACCCATTGTGTTTGTTTATCGGATACAAAACAACGAAGATATCCTTCCAAACATTTATTTACTATCTCAGTTTGACCATCAGATTGAGGATGATAAGATGAGCTATGAGCTGATTGAGTACCCAAACAAGAAAATAACTCCGTCCAAAAATTTCCAGTAAAAATGGGATCTCTGTCGCTCACAATAACCCTTGGGCTTCCATGTAGCTTTTGAATTCGGTCCATAAATGTAGTAGCAACTGTACTTGCTTTAAATGGATGAGATAATGCACAAACGTTTGCATACTTGGTAATTCTATCAACTACCACCATGATGACATTCTTTCCTTCAGACTTAGCTAAACCTGTGAAGTCCCGGGGTCTTAATTGTCTCCACTTTATTCTACTGGCAAACCAAACATTCCGCCACAAAATTTTGAATATCAGATTTAAGGCCATCCCAAAAAAAATATTTCTTCACCCTGTGGTAAGTTTTTTAAAATCCTGAGTGTCCTCCTAAAGGAGAAGTGTGCAATTCCAGAAGAATCTTTTGTTTTAGTTGGGAATTATTACAAAGATATAAGCGATCTTTATACCATAAGGAATCATTTTTCCAACTAAATGTATCAGTTGTACTAGGATCTTGCTAAACTTTTGAATGAGTGTCCATACATATTTGTCCTTCTTCCATTCATCTCTTGCTTCAGTTATCCAATTTGGTTGGATAATAGAAATGGCACAAAGCAATGCTTCCACCTCTTCATTATTTCTTGAGAGTGCATCTGCAACAACATTAAGCTTTCCTTTTTGTAGATTATTTCAAAGTCATAACCCAACATCTTTGTGACCCATTTTTGCTGCTCTTCTGAAGATAGTCTTTGTTCCAAAAAGTGTTTAAGACTATCATGATCAGTTTTTACCATGAAGTGTCTTCCCATTAGGTAAGTTCGCCATTTCTTTAGTGCATGCAGTATTGCTAACATTTCCTTCTCATAAATAGGTTTTTGTAAATACTTTCCTTTGATTGGACGACTTTTAAAAGCAATGGGTCTTCCTTCCTGCATTAAAACAGCACCAATTCCATTTCCTGAGGCATCACATTCCACAATAAAGGTTTTTGTGAAGTCTGGCGTAGCTAAGACTGATGCTAGGCACATTGCCTCTTTAAGATGTTCAAAGGCCTTAGTTGCTTCAGGAGTCCATGAAAATGCATCTTTCTTCAATAATGTTGTTAGAGGTGCTGCTATTCTCCCATAATTCTTAACAAACTTGCGATAATACCCTGTTAACCCGAGAAATCCTCTCAACTTCTTTATGGTTGTGGGGACTTTCCATTCCTTAATGGCTTTAATTTTGTTAGGGTCTACTTTAACACCCTCGTGAGATACAATATGACCCAGATATTCCACCTCTTGTACTCCAAAGAAACATTTGGATGTTTTTGCATATAATTGTTTCTCCTGGAATAGTTTGAGCACCCTGTCAACATGTTCAACATGATCCTTCCAAGACCTGCTGTAGATTAGTATATCATCAAAAAATACTAGCACAAATTTTCTAGGAAGGGTTTGAAAATGGAATTCATCAACCCTTGAAATGTAGAAGGTGCATTGGTAAGGCCAAAAGGCATGACCAAAAATTCATAATGACCCTCATGAGTTCGAAATGTTGTTTTTGGAATATCTTCAGTCGTCATTCTAATTTGATGATATCCTGAACGAAGATCCAACTTGGTAAAATAAATTGCTCCATGTAATTCATCCAATAATTCATCAATCACAGGCTTGGGAAATTTATCTTTAATGGTGAGCTTATTGAGCTCCCTATAATCCGGACACATTCGCCATGATCCATCCTTCTTGTGTACCAATACTACGGGAGAAGAGAAAGAACTTTGACTAGGTTTAATTATACCCGCCTCTAACATTTATGCAATCATACGTTCAATTTCGCTCTTTTGGAAGTAAGGATATCTATAAGGCATGATGTTTGGAGGAAAACTTCCTGGAATCAAATGAATAGCATGATCATGATCACGAATAGGTGGGAGTCCTTTGGGAGTTTCAAACACCTTGGAATGATTGTCCAAGACTTGTTGGAGATCTGCAGAAATAGATGATTTTTATGTCGGAACTTCTAGAGAGCATAATTGTGCAATTACGCCTCGTTGTTCTTTCTTTAGAAGCTTTGTCATGACATTAGAGCTTATTATCCTTCCTGACTTCCCTTCAATACCCCGTAATTCGACTTCCTTTCCTTCTGAAAAAAATTTCAAGAAAAGTTCTTGAAAATTAAAAGCTACCGTCCCCAAAGATTGTAACCATTGTACTCCTAGTACAACATCAGCGCCTCCCATAGGAATGGAAAGCATTGGACTAGTCAATACATATTCCCCCATGGTTAGCTTGATATTAAGGCATTTTCCAGAGCAATTTATAGTTCCTCCATTTGCAACCATCACTTGACATTCTAGTGCTGGGTATAGAAACAATTTAATTCCTTGGCTACCTTACAATGAATAAAATTATGGGTGCTACCTGAATCAATCAACACTATTACCCTTTTCTTCTTGATTTGTCCTTTTATCTTGAGAGTTTGAGGAGTGGTAATTCCTGCCAGTGCATTACACGATATGGTCGGATTCATTTCTTCCTCTTCTAGGGCTGGTTCCTGGTGTATATCCTCTTCTTGTTCATTTTATTCTTCCTCTTCACAATCTATATAAAATAATTTCTTCTCAGCACACTTATGACCTTTAGTGTATTTGCTATCACAACTGTAGCAAAGCCCTTTTGCTCTTTTTTCTTCCAATTTTTGTGGTGTCAACCTTGTAGGTTGTGGAAATCTAGGCGTAGCAACACTTCCTTCTTTATAGAATTGAGTGGTAGGCTTCCTTGTCACCATTATTTTACATTCAACTTTTCCTGCCAACCTGAATGCCTTCTCTAATGAATCTGGTTCCAAAACGCGAACTTCATGTTGGATATTATCCTTTAAAGTGCCTATGAAGAGATTAATCCTGTGTTCCTCTGGAATTTTAGTTACCCTTATATTCAATTTTTGGAATTCCTCAATGTGCTGCCCCACTAAACCCTTTTGTTTGAGATTTATCAATTGGCTAAAGAAGGTGTTTCTCTTTGTATCCTCATAATGTGCTATCATTTCTTCCGTAAAAATTGACCAAGTGAAAAAAAAATTACGGGAGCAAAGCCATCGATACCATACAAATGTATTTTGTTCTAAATGTAAAGTTGCAATGCGTACCTTTTGTGCGTTTTGCATATTATGGAGATAAAAATATTGCTCCATCTATAGTATCCATGTTACAGGATCCTTTCCATCAAACTTCCTCAAATCCATTTTTGGAATATGGTGGTTCTTCCCACCAACATTAGAGTTTATGAAATCACGATTAACATTGATTTTGTTCTCATCATGAGGTTCTTCTACTATCTTTTCACCATTAGGAAACATTTATTGTATCAACTTTGTCAAACCTTCGATGTCTATTTTTAGATCATTCTTCATGTTTTCCATCTTATCTTCCATGCCAGCTTCCATGCCATCCATCTTAGCTTCCACGCCATCCATCTTAGCTTGCATGCCATCCATCTTAGCTTCCAGGCCTTTCTTCAAAACTTCCATTTCATTTTTTGTTGCTCTTTGCGAGAGTGAAATTTGTTGCACTTGCTCTTATAATTTTGATAGATCATGTTGCAATTCTTCATCTTCATGATTCATAGTAGAGCCTTTTGAAGGCTTAATGGGTGTTGAATTATTTTTACGGGGCATCTTTTAGAACCCAATACTGATATCTATTCTACAATATGCCCTTGGAATCAATTCAAATTGATTCTTCAAACAAGACTTATGCAATTTGGAAAAAAAGATGAGTGGCATGTGGTCGATAAAAGACTCGATATTGAAATTGGATTATATTTTTGATTGCAGCACTTCAATATTTGATTTTCGGTACCAACGTAGCCCACTGAATTTGACCTGATTTGGATTCTCCAAGACAAAGTTGTGTCCAATCTCCCACAATGACCTAATTATGGACTGTTTCAGTAGAGCGAACTTGTATGACTTTCCATGTGTCACTGTTTCATCGTTTGTCTTTGAAATTGATAGCCAAGAAACTACAGTCCATGTACTTGTGACGACTTTTTACGGAACTCCAATCCGATGCCCAGAGAGAGAGTTATTGAAATTTTCCCACGATCACCTCTTTGAGATGAAATTCAGGAGCTTGAAAAAGCACTACCTTCCACAGATCATATCTCCAAAAATATTGTGAACCAAGCTCTGAAATTTTTTTAAATAATTTCTTCAGGATTTCAACTTTGCACCATAGGAATTTCAGATTCTGAACCTTCGTAGAAGAAACGTTATAGCACAAATGCCACGATGACCTGTTTAGGAGCCTAAAACAAGACCTAACTTCCACAGATCATATCTCCGAAAATATTTCGAACCAAGCTCTAAAATTGTTAGAAAATATTCCTCAGGATTTCGGCTTCGCACCCTAAAAATTTCAGATTCTGAAACATCGTATAAAAAAATTTATAGCGAAAATGCCACGATGACCTGTTTGGAGCAGCGAAACCCTAGAATCCAAAGCTCTGATACCAAATGTTGTGTAACCAGCTCCAAAAAGAGAAGAAAAGAGATATAAACGCCTTATAAATGAGCCACTTTGAGGGGGCAACCTCCAATACATTACATAAATGAACAATTTTTGGATGATACAATATACAAAACCTCCTTTCTATATATAGGAGTCCATGGGGCCATAATGTAATCCTAGTGGGCCACAATGTAATCCTAGCCGACCTAACAATAATAATTTAAGGGAACAATAATAAAAAAATGGGGGTTACAAGGGTACAATAATAACAATAAGGGGGTTACACTAACAACAATAAGGGACTATACTAGTAATATAGGGACCTAGCAATTTCTGTAAGAAAGGAATAACACTATATCTAGAAATGAATTCATTGGAAACAATAACAAATCCTAAAAATTAACAAATCTACATTAACCAACAAGAATCAACAAAGAAATATAACATTCCAATGAACCAATTGCGATAGGTCTAATTCTATGATATCCAACTGTAACTGCTACAAAAGACACTTTAACAGTAAATCTGATTAACAATGAGTATATCTAGAAAACAACTGAATAATTAAATGACATGAATTGAAAGTGAAATACAAACATATTGATACAAGAAAGGACATTAGTAGTTCTAGGACCGAGTGCAAAATCACTGTAATTCAACTGCCTTGTAGCTAACTCAATGCGATAAGTTAAAATCGAATACTGAAAGCCTCCATTAAATCATAACGAGCAAGTTACAAGAAATGTCTGTAAATATTACAATGTAGATCAAAATGATTACAACCCTAGTTCAAATTCTTCAACTTCTAACTGCTGAGGTTCATTTCCTCATTTATATTACAAAATGAGTATATTTCAAATGGAAAATGATCATGAGAATCTAAATATTTTTAGGATGCTTTATTCAAATAATGAAAATATCCATTGTTTCCTGGAATAGCTAGGCCAGGATCTCTTCTTCAACTGATTCGTTCAAGGATATTCTTAACTTCTCATAATCCTCTTATCCTTAACTATTCCAAGGAGCAACGTCTGATATTAGATATTCTTGTTCAAATAACAGTGAAATTTTTAAGTAAATAACACCTTTCATGATTCAAATTGATTCATTAAAGAGATAAATTAATGAAAATCCATTGGCTCCTTTGTAGAATCTATATTGCATGAATTATTGTATTTTGCACACAAAAAGCTTAGAAAACTAATATAAAGATAAGAAAATAAGGTAAGAAAATGTATCAATTCTGAATCCCAACAACATGATAGTACCCTAATATTAAACTAATGTTTGAGATCATTGATTCCCCTTTTAGTTGATAAAATATATCATTGATATGTGGAAATGGATATCTATTATTAATGGTGACCTTGTTGAGATATTTATAATCAACACACAATCTCAAAGTTTCATATTTTGTTTTCACAAATAACACAGGTGCTCCCCATGACAATACACTTAACCTAATGTTCCCTTTATCCAACATTTCCTTCAGTTGTAACTTCATCTCAATTAACTAGGGCATGCTCATTTTATAAGGGTATTTGGATGCAAGAGTTATCCCAAGCATGAGTCAATCGAGAAATTGACCTCCCTATGTGGTGGAAGTCATAGGATATACTTTTGGAGAAATTTTACAAACACATTTATAATTGGATACTCCCTCATGTCACCCTCATTGTCTTTTGATCCATTGGATTTGTGAACACTGAATACTAATACAACCCTTGTAGCCACAATTCTTGAGCTATATTGTTGTTACTAGTCTAACTGGCACTGGATTGATCATCCCCTGCAATATGACATGTTCCTCGTTGTTACCGAGACATTCACTAAACTTGTTGTAGCAATTAATATTTGTTCGATGTTGCGCCAACCAATCCATCCCAAATAGGATGTCATATGCTCCAAGAGGAAAAAAAATAAACTAATTATATTGGGCATGCCACTTAGAATGATTAGGCATGATGGAGGACACACACAACTCACTTATTTGTCCTAGTGGCCAATTGAACTAGCCAAGACTAATTATGTGTTTTCCTACATAAGGCACTCTTCTCGGCCACTTATGGGATTATGTAACTATATTTTGATCCTGGGTATATCAAAATAGAAATGGACTGATCATTGGGCTTACCTTCCATTTTGATTATTAAGGCTTGATGATCCTCATTTTTGTTCTCCACAACTACATATATGCATGGTGCACACCTGGCCATGTTGTTCATGGTATTTTCTTCTTATACATTATAAAATCTTGGGCCACTCTACTATTATCGAGGGAAGTTCTTTTGCTAATGGTTCTCCCCACATATCTAGCATTGCATAATCCCTACCCCTAAGCTTCGTAGTTTCATCTCATACGGGTTTCATGAACCACCCTTTAATTGTAGTGATAACTCTCTACTGATGTCCTCCTTCGGCATGAGAGATTGGCTTATGGCTTTCCCATGCGAGCTTCATTCCTTTCCTTATAATTCCTATCTTTCCCTTCATCTTCCAATCTATTTTGAACTTTGACTTGTGCCTTGATTTCTCATAACAATGCTTTGATTAATTGATAGTCTCCTCCAATGTATTTGGCTCATTGAAATATATATCCCTAAATATCTATGGTAGCTCAATGATATAATGATGTATATTTGTATTTTTATCATTGATATAGGACACATATCTTAATAAATCCAAGAAAATTGTAGTATACTTTTCATTTTTCACTTATCCAAGCTTAAATTCATAAAAATCTTCTGCCTTCTTATCATAATACTCTTTAGATAGTGTTGTAGCCGCTACAACACCCTCCAAAATTTGGCATCAGTTTGAAATTTCAGAGCCTTTGTTGCTTTTGATGAGGACAGGCTTGTTCCCAGCATCAGCCATGGGCCTCAAAATCTCACCTTGGAAAGGTAACCTCAAACCAAAATATGACTTTAAGTTTTCCTAAATAAAGTCGCAAAGTCGTAAAGTCACACTTCCCTCAATCTTCAATAGTTTGTGACTTAGCGATTTTGCGACCTAGCCAAGGTCGCCAAGTCGCTAGGTCACAAACTCCATTAGAAGCTAACGTTTGCGACCATGGGACCTTTCGACCCAATGACCTTCAGGGTGCTAGGTCGCAAGGTCGCAACCGTGCGCAAATAATCCCCTTTGAAAACTTGCGACCTCCATTAACGCTGACACGTGCGACCTCTTTATAAATAAAAGGGTCGCGTAGGCCGCATTTGACCTGCACAACGGAGTTAAAAAAGTGCCTAAAAAGTCAATCAGAGTGCTATTTTTCCAGGTAAGTTGATGAAACCTCCTGAAATTCCTATTTTTATTGCCTGTGACCCTACCTACCCCTAGTCTAGGCTATTAATTATCTTAGATGCCCCTCAGCTGCAACCCTTGCCCTCACACTTGTTCTTGCTAGGGCTCCTTTTCTCCCTTGCTCATCCCATCATGCCTAGGCACGTTCTGGCCCCTCCTTTTTCATCTTGCCACTTTGGAAACCCTTCCCTAGACTTCTTATGGCCCTTTCAACCTCGATTTTCTTCCTTCCCCCTGGATTTTCCCAAATTTCCCTCTTAGGTCTCGCCGACCTATTTTTCTCCCATAAAATCCCTAATGCGACCTTGCAACTTCACGACCTTGTGACCTCATGACCTCATGACCTGGTCGTTGGGTCGCCAAGTCACAAAGTCGTAAAGCCTTGATTTTTCACACGGACACGACGTTGCGACCCTGCGACTAGGTCGCCAAGTCGCATCCCTTCTAGTCTAAGGAATTTTCGACCAGTGCAGGTCGTAGTGACCTAGGATCCTTTGGTGTGACCCATCCTACTCAGCCAAGGCCCTAGTTAGTGTAGTCAGGCATTTCTTCTATTTTTATTTCATGTCATCCGTCTTATCATGGGATTGTTTTCTGAATATGCTAGGTAATATCGAAGCTGAGTTCGAGTGTGTTTCCATCTCTTCAACCTCAAGCGACATGGAGCCCCTGATAGTTCGAAGGAGACACAAGAAGCCAAAAGCAGAGCCATAAGAGGGAAACATGCCTCCTTCACCAACTCCCATCTATGGAGACACTTTGGGAAAGGTGCTAAGATGTCCTGGTATGAAAAATACCAAGAGTTCACAAAACAAGAATTCCAAGAAGACCTCATGGACCGACACGTGTACATACAGGTGAAGAGGTCCAGGTTGCATTATGTGGGTGCCCACCCACCAATCCCCCCGTGCGCAGAGATGATCGAGTGGATTCTTCAGAAGGTGGATTCAAAGTAATGGGTAATCCACGATCATGCAGGAAAAAATTTCTCCAACCTAATCAGGAGGGATCTTGAAGTATACTACTTACTCCTGAGTAGAGAGGAGTCTTTCAATTCCTAGTGGATCACCAAACATGATGTGCTGGTACAAGACACCTTGAGGGGATGGTGGGAAGACCCTAAAAATTTCAAAGGAAATAAAGATCATGAGTATAATACTGAGGGTCTAAGGAAAATGTACAGGCTTGTCGCAACCATGATGTGCTAAATGTATGGTAGAATGGATGCCACTACCTTTAGTGGAGAATGGGTTCCCCTCATGTACGCGGTCACCACCCATGACACTCGTTTTAACTAGGCACATATGTTAATGTCAGCTCTAAGGGCCAACATATCAGCAACACGGGTATTAGAGGAGGGATTAGCATTAGAATTTTGTATGGCTTCCTACCTCCTAGATGTAGTATGCTCACGGTGTCACTTTGATGATCGGGTACACAAATGGAATGCAGTAAGCGGTGGATTGATACATAAAGATCTAAATGTGTTCTGGGATACTAAATAAAAGCAATACATTGATTCCATCTCAGATAAATTCATCACCACACTCTACCATCACCTCTTCAATGAAGATCCTCCCTACATGTCCAGAAGAGCCATGGAGATGGTTATCAAGGTATCATACTCGTTCCCCATCAGAAAAGGCACCTTCATCATAGTTTTTGGATCATTCAAGGTGCCCCAAGTATTTCCCAAGTTCGTTACTGATAAGCTGCTACTACAAGAGGTATGCTACCAAATGACATGCAATTTCTCTAAAACAATGAGCAAGGGCAGGAAGAAACCATGGCCTAGCCTCCCGCTCACCATTGGTGCCTACACGGTCAAAGACTTCAAGGAAGTGGAAGAAGAAGCTAAACACATAAAGGGCTTCCATTTTGTAAACTTAGCCTTCCGGTCCTATGACCCTGAGAGAATCGTCCCCGCACATTGCAAACGGGTCAAGTTCAACTTGACTTATCAACACACACAGTGCGTCGTGGAAGATGAAGTTAAAAACTAGTACAATGCACTCAAGTAGGCAGTCCCTGAAGAGGAATCCAACTTGGATGGAGACCAAGAAGGTCAGTATCAGGATGACCAAACTCTACAGGAAAGATTAGATGCCATGAAACAGAAAACACCAATAGGAGGAGATTCGACCTCATAGCCCAAAAGGCCAAAGAACACCACAGGCAATGAACCTCCTAAGAGCCCACAAGGAGAAAGGGATAAAGAGGCCGAGGCACAATAAAATGTTGAGTGAAAGCAAAGAGAAAAAGAACTAAAAAATTCCCAAGATACTCTGGCACAACTACAAGAGGAAGAAAGGCAAAGGACACACGTAGAAGAGAAGCAGAAAAATGGCAGAGGGATGAACAAAGAAAGAAGCAAGTGGAAGAGGCCCGCAGAAAGAAAGAAGAAGAAGAGAAACAGAGAAGGGAAGCAAAGAACAAGTTGAAGTAGGAATAGGACAGGGAATAGGCAACAAACAAGAGGGAGGAAGAATACGCTCAAAAGAATGGGAAGAGACATCCAAGGAGGCAGAGGGAAGCGGATCACAACCCTTGCAAACCGAGAAGTGAGCAAATCTACCACCTATTGACATACCCCCGACCACTCCCATGACAGGAGGGCACCTCCCACTTTTAGAGCTCGATATCTCAAAGGAACATGAGGATGATGTACTGGATCTAACAAGACTATCCTATGATCAATACACTCATACGATCAGACAAGAGAGAAGGAAATGCCTTTCCAGGAATTCGGCCAAACCCCTGGCAGTAACCATAGATAAGGACATAGTCCTAGACAGCAGGACCAATCCTATAATGATAACATTGGTCGGAACTTCTTTTTCGACTGCCACTGAAGAAAATGTCAACATGATGAGCTAGAAAATATTATTTCTACAAAACAAGCTCTGTGTATCTGAGCAAAATGCCACTCAAGCAGAAGAGGATAAGAAGGCCCTGGAGGTTGAGAAACAGACACTCTAGCTTGCACTCACTCTGGCCAACTAGCTACAAGACACTATATAAGTAGATTTGGATATCTTGGGAAATACCATGATACAATTCTATGAGGAAATGATGAGGTTGAGGCAAACAATCGCTCCCTTGGCAGGAGTACAAGTAGAAACAAGGAAAAAGTCTACCCAGCTAAAGGAGGCATCTACATAACTTGACAGTATCCTAGAATGGTCTGAGAGATACCCACAGGCCCCTGCCGCTTTTCCAAAGAGGGATTGGATCTGCACCCAAACCGACAAAGTACATATGTAGATGAAACTGCAATCCAGAGATAAACTCGCAAAGTATAGGGATAGGGTGATGACTGCCTATGAGCATCTCATCAGTGGTATCTACTTGATGGCGGAAGTACACCACATACCTTCCATAGGTACACTGACCAAAAAAAGGGTGTGAGAAGAGGTACTGCAAGATATCCAGTCATTCCTAGACCCAATAAGGCAGGCAACCAACTCAAAGGACCTCCCAGCCACCAAAGAGAAATTTATTGAGTACGTCGTTACACTGGTCAGGATCTACACCAAGCTAGCCTCTTTGTCCAATTAGATCAACAAGAAGAGGCATAAACTAGTTCTGGATGCACTTGAATGTTTTCATAGGCTCGGTGAGGACATGACTCAAATCACTCCATATCCGCTGAATACCAAGCCTGGCAGACCTACCTCAAAGAGCAGCAACAAGTAGAAACCCTAGTTCTCTCCATCACAAATTTTCTCACATGAAAATAATTGGATTGACAGGCGACAAAGGTAGCCAGGTCGCAGGTCACAGAAGATACCAATTCGCAGGTCATGACCCCACTCAGGTCGCATGTCACAGTTGCTCCCAAGTCGTAGACTATCCCAATAGTTGGAGAGGCGAAGAGACAAGGTAGCCCAAAAGTCACTTTTTTTCTATATGTACTCCCTCGAGAGAGAACGTAAGGACCTTTTTTCAAACTCTAAAAGGAGAGAGATATATAACTTTACAACATTGAATGTATGTTCCGGGAATGAATACAAATGATTGTTTTGGACTCCACTATTGGATCTAATGGAAACTTCTATGTATTGACACTATGAATATTGTTCTCTTACATGTATGTTACTATTCCTAACTGATTTGTTCATGTTTATATTCATACATTGTTAATATGTTTAAGCTCTTTTGATATATGGATGATGCATGATGGTTCAACATAGGAATATGTTAATGAGTTAGTTGTTGATATGTACCTAATATCTTCAGAAATATTCTTAGGAAATTGAAGGGTGTTTGATCATAGTGAATTGTTTCTCTTATGTGCAAATGAGCCTTTGTATGAGCATGGCCCTAATGACGTTTTGCTAACAATACTTCTTTTGGTTTCATGCTTTAAATCTCGCTTTTCTATTCGTGGTGTTTCATTTTCAGGGTAATCCTTCAACCATTTGTCTTGTTTCGTCTAGTAATCATACATTCTCATGATTGTGAATTACATCTCTATCTAAGGAAGGGCACGTGTCTCATTAGCATAATAGCAATCAGGCCCACATACCGGATGGGATCCCTATCACAAATGGTGTAGAATATAGTTTGGATTCTATGCCGGGGAGATCCCCTTACTGTTGGGAAGGAAATTTTCCCCATCAAAATAATTGGCACTAGAAGGAAGGCCTAATGGTAGGCTCCCACCAACATAGTAACATCCCTTTGCAAACCCCTCAAAACCCCTTTACTAGCCCAGGCCCGAACGGGGTGAGATCGGGTTTATAACACTGGTCCTCCACCTCCTGAGAACACTCCCCCTGAGGAGGACCCACCCTTCTACGAAGTCACGTGAGACCATATGAGAGCTTTACATCCGCTCACCCATGATCTTGTTAGAGGTATCCAAAACTTCCGTGCCAATAGTTCCCCGGCTAACCCGGAAACCCCCGATACACATCACAATTGCTAAGGTGTCCTATTCAACTCTGTGCCTCAACTCATAAGCCTTATGCTTGAAGACTACGCAGATGCGATCGACCGACTCTCAGCTAAGGGCCATGACAGCCCTTGAGGGGTTGACAAAGGACGCCCTGAAGTTATTGGCAACCAACCAAACACTGAACCCCATGCCAATCATCCTTTTAATGGAAACACCCAAGAAAATGATCCACCAGGGGGAGGGGTCAGAAGAGGTTAGGGAAATAGAGGTTGGGGGCATGGTCGAAACACAGACCATGCTCATCACCTCCACCGAAACTGAAACCGATAGTATTCTATTTTCAACGGTAAGTTCGATGGCTTCAAGAACTTGAGGAACTATAGGAATCTCAAAAATCTGGGTTAATAGAAACCAATACATGCAATATCAACATGAGGGTGAAGCCTCCATGTCTGGAATTTGGAGCGAGTCCAAAAATGAGACCGAGCATGTCGTAATTCCACCTTTCCACAAGGCAAGGCAGGTGCAACCCCTGGCCTGGATGGCACAATCCCCTCTAGGAATCTGAGGTCCTCTTCATGACATGCCATGATACTTAGAGAAGCACCTTCCCAAGTTCAACCCCGAAAAGGGGATGTTAGTCGAAGAGCACATTAGTAACTTCTACCTAGCCCTACAAATGATGAAGTTTCAACACGATGACATATCATGCCAAATATTTCCGTGCACCCTAGAAAACAAAGCTGCTACCTGGTATCGCTCACTTACGGTCGCTTGTATTTCAACCTCGAAAGAATTATGTCACACCTTCCTTGAGAAGTTATCTAAATACAAAGCCCCTTCTATTATCCTTATGGATTTGAGCACCTTCAAGTGCCAGAAGAAGGAAAAATTAAAATATTTCAACCAGCGTTTTTCTACCATAATGAAAAAGTTTCCCCCGAACATGGCCCTTGAAGACTCTATCACTATATACTATTACACAAGGGCCCTGCCATGGGACATCATTGTGTTTGTTAAACAAGAAGCCAGAGCCACTCCAGCTGAAAATTTCACCACTGCTCTCGCCATTGAGAAATATATGCTTTCAATAGGGGCTCTAGATCATGACCACCGGGATGATCCAAAATCTTCCAGGAAAAAGGTACAACCCTCAACTAGTAATTCTAGGGACAAGGATAAGAACTCTTTTGATTTTGAAAACATCACTAAATCCCTAGAGCTCTTAACAAATGAAGTCTCGGATTTGAAAAGGAAAAAAAATGGTCCTACCTCAGGTAGCAAACCTCTCAAGCCTTTCTTTAGGAAGAAAAATAGCATGCCAAATCGTCCTCCCCCAAATCCCAACGAAAACTTCAACGTGGAAGAGATTGGAAAAGATAACATCTTCTCATTTCATCACGCTTCCCACTCTAAGATAATTTTCCCTCAATTGATCAATAGTATGATGGCAGTGGTGAACCAGCTCTTAGAAGACCATAGGGTAGGATATTTTGAAGAGGAATCTGACCCAGGCGACGAGGAAGTATCTCCTTCGGACAAAAATTTAGGGTCAATGGTCCTCACCTTCGAAGTGATCCGCGGGGAAGGGCCTCAATCAGTGGCAGAGATCAACATGGTTGACAATCCCCAATCTAAGCCCCCCTGGACCTATACATTGAGGAGAAAAGGCCTAGTCGTTGATCACACATTTTAGGAGAAGAGGAAATCATTTTTGAGGAATATACTGGCCCCAAGCAGAGAAAACCAGGCGTCAACTCCCTCCTCTGAAAATTATAGCTTCGTCGCTCCTCGGGGCACCCGTAAGGCTGGCCCATCACCAAGTTCACCCAACACACCCGTAGAAACACCCTGGCACCTGGAGCCTCGGTACAATATTATCAAAGACATGAAGAAAATGCAAGCCAAATATCTCTTTATGAGCTCACCCGAATAGCCAACCAACGTGATTTGATTCTTAAGGCTTTCGCCAATCCATCCTCGGCTAGTAAGCCTACCCTGGTGCCAAGAAACAATAGATCCACATCTTCCCAGGTCTCTGTGGACCTCTAGTCCATCGTCAACACCGTCAATGCTAATTCACGAGGTTCCACACCCCTGTTCCTCTTGTCTTTTGAGATTTTCAATTTCAATGTTCATAACTGCCTCATTGACTCCGGAGCATACACCAATGTCATGTCCATATCTATGTGAAAAAAATTGAATATCCGCCCCAAGAAAATTGATGTCAGGATAATTCATCTCGATAGGTCCCAAGTTACTATCATGGGTGAATTGAATAATATCTTAATACGCCTCTCCCCTAATTCCTGAGTCCATCAATGCATCGAGATAGTTGTCATAGATATTCCTGAAACCTACGATCTTCTACTGAGCGGGGATTGGTTGAGAAAGCTACAAGGATACTTCGCCACGGAATGGTTCCATTTGTAGCTCCCATACAAAGGTAGGAATAATTAGATCCGCATTGAAAGTGAGCCCTATATGAAACATACAGTTACGAACCTTGAAGCAAATAATGAACCCATTATCTTCACGTAAGAATACCTGGGAATGTGTTTCTTAGAGGCTGCTTTTGGATGCTACCAAGTCGCTCAATCCACAATCTCCCTAAATGCCTGGTTGGAATTACTCCATTGCACTACTCCCCATCCTGCCATACCAGAAGGTCTACCCGATGGTTCCATCCCGAGCACATCGTCTGTGAACACATGCAACTTAGAGACACCCAAGGATGTAATTTAGACCCTGTACTATGACGGTTCCAAGAATCATGACAGGGCCGGTGCCGGCTGTATCATGATAGATCCCCAGAAAAGCAAGTTCCTAATATCTTGTAGGTTGGAGTTCTAGTGCACCAACAATACCGCGAGTACGAAGCACAGATCCTAGGCCTTAAGAAAGAAATCGACCTCAAAGTCAGCGGCTTGAAGTTAATTGACGACTCTGAAATCATCATGCAGTAGGTACGCAACACTATCCATTGCCTATCCCCCCATTTGAAAGGGTATCACCAAGAGGTATGGAATTTGATTTATGATTTCTATGATTTTGATATTAAGTCGGTACTTAGAATGCACAACGCCGCAGCTAATACATTAGCAAACTTTGCCGCTAGGTTTACCCTGTTCAGGGATGGTTTTTCTATTGGAATTTTGTATAAATCGACAATACCAAATAATGTGACTAATCTCTGCGTTTTCAATGATGATCAACATGTGCTAGATTTGATGCTAAACATAGACGTTTTCAAGGATGCAATTATCGAAGAGGAGGAACATGAATTAGCTTTGAAAAAGGAAAGGGAAGAACATAAGGGGAACCTAATACCCAAATGGGTCGTCTCATTCGAAAATTATTCGACTTGCAAAGCTGCTTCCGGGCGCCTCCCAATACGAAGGTGCAAAGCTCCACCCTGGCACATGAACAAGTGAACCTTAGGAAATAAAATGACCTAAAGTTCATTAATCTTGGTACAAAGTGCACTCACCATGAGTGACAATATTTTATTGAAGTATTTAATAAGTACCAAGATGTTTTCACCTAGACATACAATGAGCTACGGACATATGACACAAGGATCATCCAACATGTGATATCGATGAAGGAAGGTGTCAAACCATTTCAAAAGAAGTTAAGAAATTTTCATCCAAACTTGGAGCCATTGATTCAGAAAGAACTTAAGAAGCTTATGGAAGCCTGCATCATCTTCAAAGTCTGACATTCGACATGGGTGTCGAATTTAGTCCCAGTCCGCAAGAAGTCCAGTGAAATATGCTTATGTGTAGACTTCCGAAATTAAACTAGTATTCTGATAAGGACAATTATCATGTTCCCCCCATGGAGCTGATTCTCCAAACTGTATTAGGGTTAGAAATGTTCTCATTTCTGGATGGTTTCTTAGGATACAACCAGGTGCTAGTGGCTGAGCCCGACCGTTTGAAGACAACATTCAGAACTAAATGGGGAACATTCACATTCAGACACATGCCCTTCGGCCTAATTAATATTGGGGTGACCTTCCAAAGGGCCATGGAATTTTCCTTCCGAGTGCTCATGGGATAGAGCATGATGGTCTACCTTGACGATGTCACCATGTTCTCCAAATGTAGGTATGATGCCCTGCACCACCTGAAACAAATATTTGAGAGGTGCAAAAAATACGGAATTTCGTTGACCTCCAAGAAGAGTATTTTTTCGGTCTCAGAAGGAAATTTGTTGGGCCACATTATAACCCAGGATGGCATAGTGGTGGATCCACACTGTGCAAAATCCATCACCCAAATTTCTCCCTCAAGTAGTAAGAAAGCCATGCAGTCGTTTCTCGGGAAACTCAACTTTCTCCAAAAATTCATATCGGACTTTGCAAAAATCATGAAACCCCTGCAAAATATGATTAAGAAGAACACGAATTTTAAATGGAATCTACCCGAGAAAGAAATTTTTGACAGTATTACGAAAGCCATCGTGGAAGAACCTTCCCTACACAACCCAGATTTTGGCAAAGGCTTTATCTTGTATACTTTTTCCTTAGACTCATCACTTGTAGCTGTCCTCGCCCAAAAAGATGACAAAAATGACAAACGACCCATATCTTTCATGAGCATAGGGTTACAAGGTGCCGAGTTGAACTATCTAGACATTGACAAGCAAGCCTATGAAATATATAAGGCAGCTAAGTATTTTAGGCCATACATTTTGAAGAAACATGTCACAGTGTTCATACCTCACCCAACAGTCCTCTCATTGTTTGTACAGTAGGAGCTAGGTGAGAGACGAGGCAACTAGATGGTGTGTCTTCAGGAGTATGACCATGAATTCAAGCCCGCACACATGGTCAATGCGTAGGTAATGTGCTAAATGGTTGTTGAATCCGCCAACCCACGGAACAACGATGAAGAGTGTGGGAACATGAGATAGAGATGTACCAAATCAATGGTGCGCTCCAAAAAAATTCCCCATCATGGTACATAGATCTCCTACAGTATCTTAGCCATGGTATCATGGAACCAACCATGATGGCCAAGAAGAAACAAGCGATAAGGCTCAAAGCTTCATCCTATCAAATGTTACAAGGAAATTTTTTCTGCAAACATCATAATGGAATCTTGTTGTGCTGCTTAGAAACTAGCGAGGCCAAACAAGTACTAAAGGAACTACATGATGGCCCGACTGGAGGACACTACGCAGGAGATGCTACAGCTCACAAATGTGTGTCAGGTTTTATTGGCTCAATTTGTTTAAGGATGCTCATGCCTATGTTCCAAAATGACCCTCGTGCCAAACATTTGCAACTAGAGAATCCCGACCATCCACTCCATTATAGTCTGTCGCAATAGAGGAATCGTTCCAGCAGTGGGGCCTGGATGTGATCGGGGAAATACTGCCACACTCCTCCAAGAAACACCGATTAATCCTCACAGTCATAGATTATTTCACAAGGTGGGTTGAAGTGATACCATTACACCAGATCAACGACCAAGAGGTAATAGCTTTCATCACTCAGTACATCATGACAAGGTTTGGAATTCTAACCTCTCTCGTCTTTGATAATGCTACATATTTTTCACCATTTAATCTATATGAATTTGCTTTGGAAAATGGCATAATTTTGAAACATTTCGCCAATTACTACCCACAGGGGAATGGGTTAGCTAAGTCAACCAACAAGAACCTAATTTATATCATCAAGAAAAACCTAATATCTCAACATCGTAATTGGCACAACGCTCTTAAAAAATTCCTCTGGGCTGATTGGATCATGCCTAAACCCTCTGTAGAAACATATCCATTCTTCCTATTCTATGGGAAAGAATCCATCCTTCCCCCTAATATCTCCCTTCCTGCCCTTCAGTTATCCCAAGAAACGCACGGTACCCCATCCCCATCTTACAAACCTGCATAGACACCCTACTGAAGCTAGAGGAGGAAAGACTAAAAGGCAGGGAAAAATTTTCCGTCCAACAAATCCGAATAAAACGATGGTTTGAAAAAAACTTAGTCAGGAACAAAGTCTTCAAAATTGGAGATCTTTTCCTCAAATGGGACAAGGCTCATGAAGACAAGGGAATACACACCAAATTCCAAGCCCTATGGACAGGCCCATTCAAAATCAAAGAGAAGGTCAGCCCATACACGTATAGACTCCAGACCTTAGAAGGGAGGATTGAGGTCCTCCTGGTGAATGACCACGACCTCAAACATTACTTCACCTGACAACCCCTGGGTTGTCTCCACGACGTTGTATCATAGTCTTGTTTTCTTTGCTTTATCGCATTTTCTTTGTTTCTTTTCTTTTGTTTTGATTTTTTTCAATAAATGGCTTGCCTCAAGCAAGGCCCCAGAATTTCGTCCCTCAATGCCTCAATTCTAAGGATCAATGAAGTAGTTACTTAATAGGAAATTTGTACCCGAATCTCTCCCTGCGAAAAATTAGCTCTGAAAACATAAGTGGCATAAGTATGTCTTTGATAACCACTTTGTCAGAGGAACTCGACCGAGTCACATGACCCTAATGCAAGTAGATGTTCTATCACATCAACTCGAAAATCGCTGTTGAAAATTATCAGTGAAACAAATGACTGGGTGAAAGGGGAAAAGGGCAAACCTCTTACGGCAGGGGGCATTCAGGAAAACCCAAAAGGTCTCCAAATAAAATACCAGGAGAAACATCTCTTGCAAGTAACATAAGTCAAAATCCCTCATCCGCCCAAGCAATATTTTCCACATTCAAATAAATTCCCTGAGCACATTCAAATAAGTGCCCTAAGCACATAAAATAAGTGTTATTAGCACACAAAATAAGGGTAAAGGATTGAGAAAGACTTCCTATGCAGAGAGGTAATGTGATGACTCTGCTGGTGTACTAACCAGGCTCGCTAGTAGCAGAGCAACAGAGGAGACCAAATAACTTTACTAAATCATTTGAAGCCTGTGATGTTACTCTTACCCCTCTCACCTGATTTTCAAGAACTAAAGGCACGGTGAACATCAGTGCAATCGGTAAGTGAACGCACGAGGGCCAAAGAGGAGGCCAGTGGTACCCACAGAAGTGGAATGAAGAGCCTTCTAAGCCCCCCCCACCCCCCACAAGATTAATCACGAGCAGATATTTTGCGTTACACCAGTGAATCAAAAAAATTTGTTGTAGTCACTACAACACCCTCCAAAATTTGGCATCAGTTTGAAATTTTAGAGCCCTTGTTTCTTTTGATGGGGACAGGTTTGTTCCCAGCATCAACCATGGGCCTCAAAAAATCACCTTGGACAGGTAAACTCAAACCAAAATATGACTTTAAGTTTTCCTAAGTAAAGTTTCAAAGTCACACTTCCCTCAATATTCAACATTTTGCGACTTGGAAAACTTGCGACCTAGCCAAGGTTGCCAGGTTGCTACGTCGCAAACTCCATCAGAAGCTCACCTTTGTGACCATGCGACCTTGCGAGCTAGAGACCTTCAGGTCACCAGGTCACAAGGTCGCAAGGTCATAATCATGCACAACTAATCCCCTTTGCAACCTTGTGACCTACATTAATTCTCACACATGTGACCTCTTTATAAATAAAAGGGTCACGTAGGTCACATTCAACCTGCATGACAGAGTAAAAAAAGTTCCTGACAAGCCAATCAAAGTGCAATTTTTTGAGGTAAGTAATTGAAACTTCCTGCAATTCCAGTTTTTATTGGTCGTGACCCTACCTGCCCCTAGCCTAGGCTATTAATTGTCTTAGATGCCCCTCAGCTGTAACCCTTTCCCTCACACTTGTACCTGCTAGGGCTCCTTTTCTCCCCTGCTCATCCCATCATGCCCAGACTAGTTTTTACCCCTCCTTTTTCATCTTGCCACTTTGGACACCCTTCCCTGGACTTCCTATGGCCCTTTCAACCTTGATTTGCTTCCTTCCCTTTGGATTTTCCCCAATTTCCCTCGTAGGTCGCGCTGACCTATTTTTCACCCAGAAAAACCCTAGTGTGACCTCAGGACTTCGCGACTTCGCGACATCGTGACCTTGGGACATAGTCGCTATGTCTCCAAGTTGTAAGGTTGCAAAGCCTTTATTTTTCACACTGACACAACCTTGCGACCCTGCGACTAGGTCACCAGGTTGCATCCCTTCCAGTCTAAGGCCTTTGTGACCGGTGCAGGTCACAATGACCTAGGATCCTTTAGTGTGACCCATCATTCTCAGCCAAGGCCCTAGTTAGTGCATTCAGGTGTTTCTTCTATTTTTCTTTCATGTCGTTCGTTTTATCATGGGACTATTTTCTGAATATGCCAAGTAATATCGAAGCTGAGCTCGAGTACGTTTCTATCTCTTAGGCCACAAGAGACATGGGGACCCCGGCAGTTCGAAGGAGACGCAAGAACCCAGAAGCAGAGCCATCAGAGGGAGACATGCCTCCTTCACCGACTCTCATCTACTGAGACACCGCTTGTGTTTTCGGGAAAGGTGCTAAGATTTCCTAGTATAAACTCTACCATGAGTTCACAAAATAGGAATTCCCAGAAGAGCTTATGGTTCGGCACATGTACATACAGGTGAAGAGGTCCAATTTGCATTATGTCAGTGTCCACCCACCAATATTCTTGTGCATAGAGATGATCGAGTGGATTCTTCGAATGGTTGATTCAAAGCATTGGGTAATCTACAATCACGCAGGAAAACATTTCGCCAACCTAATTGGGAAGGATGCTGAAGTATACTACTCACTCCCAAGTAGAGAGGAGTCATTCAACGTCCATTGGATTGCCACACATGATGTGTCAGTACAAGACACCTTGAGGGGCTGGTGGGAAGACCCTGAAAAGTTTAAAGGAAACAAATATCAGGAGTATAAGTCTGAGGGTATAAGGAAAGTGTACAGGCTTGTCGCAACCATGATGTGCCGAATGTATGGTAGAATGGACGCCACTACCTTTAGAGGAGCATGGGTTCCCCTCATGTATGCATTCACCACCCATGATACTTGTTTTAACTAGGCACATCTGTTAATGTTAGCTCTAAGGGCCAAAATATCAGTGTTATAGGTATTGGAGGAGGGATTAGCTTCAAAATTCTATATGGCTTCCTACCTCCTAGATGCAGTATGCTCACAGTGTCACTTTGATGATTGGGAACACAACTGGAACGTAGTAAGTGGTGGGCCGATCCATAAGGATATAAATGTATTCTAGGATACTAAATACAAGAAATACATTGATGTCATCTCAGACAAATTCATCACTGCACTCTACCATCACCTCTTCAATGAAGATCCTCCCTGCATGTCTAGAAGAGCCATGGAGATGGTTATCAAGGTAGCACACTGGTTCCCCATCATAGAAGGCACCTTCATCAAATATTTTGGATCATTCAAGGCACCTCACACATTACCAAAGTTTGTTATTGATAAGCTACTAATACAAGAGGTATGTTACAAAATGACGGGAAGTTTCTCTAAAATGCTGAGCAAGGGTAAGAAGAAACCATGGCCTACCCTCCCGCTAACCATTGGTTCCTACACGGTCAAAGACTTCAAGGAAGTGGAAGAAGAAGCTGAACACATAAAGGGATTCCATTTCATAACATAGCCTTCCGGTCCTACGACCCTGAGATAATTGTTCCCGCACACTGCAAGCAGACCAAGTTCAATTGGACTTATCAGCACACATAGTGTGCCGTGGAAGATGAAGTTAAAAATTGGTACAGTTCACTCATGGAGGCAGCCCCTGAAGAGGAAGTTGACTTGGATGGAGACACAGAAGGTCAGTATCAGGATGACCAAATTATACAGGAAAGAGTAGATGCCATGAAATGGAAAACACCAACAGGAGGAGGCTCGACCTCACAGCCCAAAAGGGTAAAGAAGACCACAGGCGGTGAACCTCCTAGGAACCCACAAGGAGAAGGGGATAAATAGCCTGAAGCACAGAAAAATTCCAAGCAGAAGCAAAGAGAAGAATAACTCAAGAAAGACCAAGATACTCTGGCACAACAAAAATAGGAATAAAGGAAAAGGAATCAAGTAGAAGAGCAGCAAAAAAATGATAAAGGGATGAAAAAAGAAAGAAGCAAGCAAAAGAGGCCCGCATAAAGAAAGAAGAAGAAGAGCAGAAGAGAAGGGAAGTGGAGAACAATTTGAAGCAGGAACAGGATAGAGAAGAAGCAGCAAAGAAGAGGGAGGAAGAAGAAGCTCAAAAACAATGGGAAGATACATCCAAGGAGGCAGAGGGAAGTGGATCACAACCCTTTCAAACTGGGAAGTGAGTAGATCTAACACCTATTGACATATCCCTGGCCACTCCCATGACAAAAGGGCACCTCCCACTTTCAGAACTCGGTATCCTGAAGGAACACGAGGATGATGTACTGGATCTAACAAGATTATCCTATGATCATTACACTCATAAGATCAGGCAAGAGAGAAGGAAATGCCTTGCCCAGAATCCGGCCAAACCTCTGGCAGTAACCACAGAGAAGGACATAGTCCTGGACACCAGGACCAATCCTATAATGATAACATCAGTCAGAACCGCTTTTGCAGCTACCACTGACTAAAATGTCAGCATGATGAGCCAGGAAATCTTATTTCTGCAAAATAGGCTCTGTGTATCTGAGAAAAAGGCGACTCAAGAAAAAGATGATAAGAAGGCCCTGGAGGCTGGGAACCAAATGCTCCAGCTTGCATTCACTCAAGCCAGTGGGCTACAAGCCACTATCCAAGGGGAGTTGGATATATTTGGAAATACCATGATATAATTCTATGAGGAAATGATGAGGTTGAGGCAAACAGTCGCTCCCTTGGAAGGAGTACAAGCAGAAACAAGGAAAAAGTATGCCCAGCTAAAGGAGGCCTCTACAACACTTGAAAGTATCCTATAATGGTATGAGAGATACCCACAAGCCCCTGCCACACTGCCAAAAAGGGACTGGATCCGTACCCAGAATGAAAAAGTACAAATGCGGATGAAACTGCAATCTAGAGATAAAATTGTGAAGGATGTGGATAGGGTGATGACCGCCTATGAGCATTTCATCAGTGGTATTGACTCCATGGCAGAAGTACACCACATACCTTCCATAGGTACACTGACCAAACAAAGGGTGCGAGAAGAGGTACTACAATATTTCTAGTCATTCCTAGACCCAATCAGGTAGGTAAGCCACTCAAAGGACCTCCCAACCACCAAAGAGAACATTATTCAATACATCGTTGCAACAGTTAGAATCTACACCAAGCTAGCCTCTTTATCCAATTATATCAACACGAAGAGGCATACACTAGTTTTGGATGCACTTGAATGTTTGCACAGGCTGGGCGAGGACATGCCTCAAATCGCTCCAGTAGTCGTTGAATACCAAGCTTGGAAGACCTGCCTCAAAGAGAAGCAGCAGGTAGAAACCCTGGTCCTCTCCATCACAAAGTTGCTCCCATGAAAGGAATTGAATTGACAGGTCACAGAAGCTACAAAGTCACAGGTCGTGACCCCACTCAGGTTGCAGGTCGCAGTTTCTCCCAAGTCACAGACCATCCCAACAGTGGGGGAGGCGAAGAAACATGGTAGCCCAAAAGTCACACTTTTTTCTATATGTACTCCCTTGGGAGAGAATGTAAGGACCTTTTTTCAGACTTCAAAAGGAGAGAGAGATATAATTGTACATCATTGAATGTGTGTTCTGGGAATGAATACAAATGAATGTTTTGGACTCCACTATTGGATCTGATGGAGAATTCCGTGTATTGACACTATGAATATTGTTCTCTTACATGTCTGATACTATTTGTAACTGACTGGTTCATGTTTCTATTCGTACATTGTTTATATGTTTAAGCTCTTTTGATATATGGATGATGTATGATGGTTCAACATAGGAATATATTAATGACTTAGTGGTTGATATGTACCTAATATCTTCATAAATATGCTTAGGAAATTGAAGGGTGTTTGATCATAGTGAACTATTTCTCTTATGTTCAAATGATCCTCTGTATGAGCATGGCCCTAATGAAGTTTTTCTAGCAATACTTCTTTTGGTTGCATGCTTTAAATCTCGCTTTGTTATTCGTGGTGTTTCATTTTCAGGGTAATCCATCAAGAATTTTTCTTGTTTCGTCCAGCAGGCGTACATTCTCATGATTGCGAATTACATCTCTATTTGAGGAAGGGCACATAACTCATCAGCATAATGGCAACCGGGCCCACATACCGGATGGGATCCCTATCACAAACAATTTAGAGTCTAGTTGGGATTCTATACCGAGGAGACCCCCTTACTGTTGGAAAGGAAATTTTCCCTGTCAATAGATAGATATTTCTCTGTGAAATAAATTTCAAACCTTTCCCAATTCAACTCCTTTTATTTTATGTCCTTCACATTGTTTAAATGGCACCAAGAACTGGCACCCCAAAGCGGGGCTTCTAATTTAATTTTCCCTTAATTAATTTGGAAGAGTAATTGTAATTTCATCTCATAACAACTTGTATTAGTTAACCAAGTCATAATGAATGATTTAGCTTAGGAAATTCGAGTTGAGGATCTAAGAGGATGCATGTATAGTGATTCCATGATTTAATGGGGTCCACTTGCAGTTATGCATGGTTGCAATTAGTTAACTCAAAAAATTGAGTTAAAATTAGTTTAACAAGTTCTAACTGAGTGATGAGCTAGTGAGAGGTCTAGTGAATTAAATATGATTTAATGCACAATGAGTGATCAATTAGTTAACTGATAATTTTCTATAAATAGATTTTGCATGTCAGTTCTAAGGAAGACCCAATTGAGATAGAGGTTAAAGGGAAGACAACTATCAATTGTATAATTATAAAATTGTGCAGGTCAATTATAGAGTCAGTTGGAGGTCCTTGATGCATTACAAAATAAATTGGATGGATTTTCCTATTTAATAGGGTTTTAATTCCTTAAGTAATTCATGGGCAAGGCAAGCTAAGCAGAGGCAGAGAATTGGTTAAGTATTTGTCTGATTTTGCTTAGATGAGTGTGAGATGGTTCGTAGAGTGCATGAGTTCTATTGTGAGAGAAAGAATTTTATTGTTTCATGACCCTTAAATTTATACAATATACAAATAATATGGTTTTAGGCAGTGTTATTTCCCCATATACATCTTGTGATTTGCGATTGATTGTATCTTTCTCTTACTTGTTATGTGATTGTGCGATCTTGTTTTGTTTCCACAATATGTAGAAGGATTCAATATCTTGTTTTAGTACATTATAAGATTAGATTGAATCCCATTGGTATATTTTCTACATTGTATTAGAGAATCAAGAATCACAATAAGAAGAGAAGAACAGATTTTGTTTTGATCAGGTTCAAATCTGCAGATTTATTCTTCGGTATCTAGCAGTAGATCAAGATGTCTTTCAATGGCTTGAGACTCTAATATTCACTCAAGGGAAATTAAAATTATATTTTATGGAAGGACATGATGGAGGCAGTTCTTGAGGAAAATGGACTAAAGGATTTCATAGATGTTGATGTCCCGCAGCCCGCAGTAGTAGATGCTCAACTTCTTGATGCATGGAAGAAGAATGTTGCGAAAGTGAGAAGGATATTGTTTGAGGGAGTTCAAGACCATATTGTATCGAGCCTCCACATGAAGGAAACTACATATGAAATGTAGAATGCCTTGACAGATCTGTATTAGAATAATAGTGACCACAGGAAGCTAGCGTAGAAAGAAAAGCTAAGGAAGATCAAAATAGAGAAGGGTGACACGATCCAGAAATACATGACCAAGTTCACTCAATGTCGAGATGAGCTTAGAAGTGTTGGGGTAAATTTTGCCATAGATTATTTGGGGAGCCTAGCTCTTCTAGGCCTTCCTGATTCTGGCATAGCTACCACGACTCTGTTAATGGGAGGGATAATGTGCCCAATTGCGAGCGAATTTGGTATGACTTAGCACAAGAAGAAATTTGACGGAGCATTAGAGATGGATCCTCGTCAAAGACTGATGATGAGGAAAATTTTGCCTTGGCTAGAAAGGAAAACAAAGGAAAAGGGAATGTGTCCCATTCCAAATTTGAGACCAGCAAGGAAAGCAAGAAGCATAACCTGTCAAAGGTAAAATGTTTCAACTGTCATGAGCATGGAAATTATGCCATAATTGTCCATAAAAGAAGAACAACAAGAAGGCCTCATGAGGAGAAACATGTTAAGCATTGTCTTCACAATTCAAGTTGGAATTCACCCTCATCGCATGCATGGTGTCATCATTGATGGGTTATGTGTGGTACTTGGATAATGGAGCTTCATTCCATATGATCGAAACCAAAGAATTATTTAGTAGCTTGGAGGAGAAGGATCTCCAGATGCAGATCGAGATGGGTGATGAAGGGAGGTATAGTGCTATAGGCATCGGTATAGTTAATTTCTAGAGAGACTTAGGTAAACCCCTCATACTACAACATGTCATGCATGTACCTAGTTTAAATAATAATTTGGTTTTTATTTCTATGTTGGAAGATCATGGATATGATGTGATATTTTTAGTGAAGCAAAAGGCATCCTTGTCATAAATCCACAAGACAGTGACAAATATCGATGTTTGAGTGAATAACCTCTACAAAAATTTTGTGGATAATTGCGTAGAATTGAGAAGTAAAGAAAAGAAGGTGATGAGTTAGAAAATTGCGAGTTATGGCATAGGAGGTTGGGTCATATTCACCACAACATTTTGAGGATCATGCAACATATTTATACAGGGCTTCCAAATGGTACACTTGCGCAGAGAGACACATGAAAAGGGTGTACTATGGTGAAGTATACAAAAGCCACATTTCATGATAAGGAAAGTCGAGCAATAGAAATCCTTGAGAGAGTTCACTCAAATGTGTGTGGACCATTCTCAACAGCTTCCAAAACAAAGCACAAGTATTATGTGATTTTTTTTGATGATTTTTCAAGAAAGTGTTGGATTTCATTCATGCAAAAGAAATATCAGACTTTTTCCAAGTTTTGTGAGTTCAAGGAACTTTTTGAGAAAGATATAGGGAAGAAGGTGAAGGATTTGAGGAGCGATAATGGTGGAGAATACATATCTAATGAATTCAAGAAATTTTTCACCTCAGAAGGAATTCAGAGAGAATTGGTTGCACCTCATAACCCACAACATAATGGGGTTGGATAAATAAAGAACAAAACAATTGTGGGAGCAACAAGAGCTATCTTGCATGATCAAGGCCTACCGTTGCATCTGTGGGCAGAAGCATGCAATACAAAATTATTTGTGTGGAATAGAATTCTTCATCGGATACTTCGGATAAGTACACCAAAGGAGGATTTTTTCAGGTAAGAAATTGGATGTTTCATATTTTAAAAATTTTGGTTCATCTGTCTATTTCCATGTGACCAAAGATGTCAGGAAGAAGCTAGAGCTAGCAACAGAGTTGGGGCCATTTTTGGGGTACACTGACACACCTCACAACTATCGAGTGTACTTTTGAACACATCAGATGACAGTGGTTAGAAGAGATGTGAAGTTTTATGAAGACAAAGCCATAGGATTTTCCCTTGAGAGGGAGCTTGAGTTGCATGCATTTGAGGAGCTCTTAGCTCTAAAGGATGAACCTTAGTATGTGGAGCAGCCATAATCAAAGGAACAGAGAATGGTATAAACCACTCATACAGAGCCATCCAACTAATATGGAAGGAAGTACACAAAAGAGGCTAACATATTATTGTTGGATGCAAGAGATCATGTGGGAGCACCCACATCACAACATAAGCAAAGAATGTCCCCAGAGTGGTACACTGGATACATGGCTCTTATGAGCAAAGGTATTAATATAGAACCATCCTCTTTTGAGGAAGAAATGTAGTAGCCAGTGTAGGTTGATGCCATGGTTGAGGAGTATAACTCCATTATCAGGAACAGTGCATGGGAAGTTTTCCCAAGATTAGTGGGGAAGTTTGTGGTAGGATACAGGTGGGTCTATAAGGTGAAGCAAGAAACATATGGGAGTGTGGAGAAACACAAGGTTATATTTGTGGCCATAGGGTTCTCTCAAGTGGAGGGGATTGACTATGATGAGACTTTTGCACCAGTTTCAAGGTATTCATCCATTAGATACATCCTTTCACTCTCAACGCATGGTGTTGTGGATGATTTTGTCACCCCCCTAGGGATAGCCTAGATTTTCCATAGACCAGTGCCTAGGACATCTTAATATAGCAAGGAGTCCTTTTATTTTGGGTTGTCAGTCCAAGAACTCGCTTACTATCTCTTGTTCTAAACAAGGAAATTAGTTTTGAATGGGACCAATCTCTCTCAGAAGCTGACACAAAGATGAGAATAATGTAGGAACATCATGTAAAACTTCAGCATGAAAGCATCAGACAGTTAAGAGACTGCTTATTGTAAAGAGGGCTGATTCAAATAATATATCACAGAAATCAGATATCAGGAAGTGAGTGCAGTGAGGAAACATAAGAAGATATTAGCTGGCATGAGACTGATACCCAGATACACAACAGAACCATATAAGGGTGCACCAATTTATGAATCCTTATATGACAATGGCGTTTTAAAAGCACCCTCCTCAAGCAACTAATATAGCAGAAAAAATATGGAAAGAGTGAATATGGAACAGATACCATGACTAGGCCTATTTAAAGCGCTTGACTACTCCCAGAAGGGCATCAACAAGGATGAATCTCATCAAAGAAATCATGAGCCACCAGATTCTAACATGATACAAGAAGACAAATAGCATGAAAGAGATATTGTATTAACACATAAGAAAAATTACATATCAGGAGATACTGCAAAACTGCAGATAATATTACGCTCATAACCCCTCCTCACTGAGACCCTACGGGCTCTGAACCTTCATACAGAAAATATTACAAGATGTATACCAGAGCCTTTTCACTGCACAGTTCACTGATAGAAATCTAGAACCTTTACAATGTCTTCTTTTTTAGCTTTTATAGAGAAGATAGAAAATTCTAGAGGAGGAGGCAGATAGGAGACATTTAATGACTTATTTTGAATCAAATGGCAAAAGACATTCGCGCCCAACTCTGAATGACTAACTATAAATGAATGTACTTTACAAGCTATCTATAGAAATAAATGATGCGAGATGAAAATCCCTATATATGCATGACACAACTAATAAAATATATACAGTGCATTGCCTTTGGCTGAGGGAAAATCACGCTCGTAAGAGATCCGAAATAACCGGGGTGATTGCATCGTACTCGCCCGTTTAGGATTTGAATCCTAGATATTTAATGCGGGGAAAAGTTATCCGTAGGTTCGAGAATCCATATCCGTGTCTTCTTTAATGGTGGTCATTTCACGCACCTGCCCCCAGCCTCTTTCACTAAATTTCACCCCAGGAAATCGTCTTTTATGGGCCCCGAACCTTGCAACAGAGGAAGCGAATGAAAACGTCCTTCCGTTATATCAAAACCTGCAAAACCCACAAAATATTAGAAAAACCGACACAAATGGAGGCGGGGATGATGGAGGTGAAGATGGAGACGACATCGTGGACATGGATAGGAGACTGAAACAGGCAGGGTGGTGGAAGGAAAATCATGAAGGTGTTGATAAATAGACGAGCTGTGGGTTTTATATGTAACACGGTCTGGACGAGATGAATAACAACAAACGCGAATAAAAACACATAGACGAACACAAATATATATATATATATATATATATATATATAACGGGGGAAAATATCTCGGATGTACGGGGGTGAACACGTGGGAGTACGGGGGAAAAGCAGGAGGACGACGTGGCGGAGTCAACGGGTGGAAGTGGGTGAGAGCGACACAGTGGCGGGCCATAGGACAATGAAGACATATGTTAATGAGCGAGCATGAATGAACGGGGCAAAGGTTCATAACATAAACATTGAAATATGACACATAACCGGAACATATGAATGGTGGAGGAGGAACACGGCACACACTTCGAAATTATGATGACACGACTGCAGGAGGTGGGACCCAATTCAGAAATCGCAATCGCAAAGCGGAGCAGGAAGACCGGGGTGGCACATTTCGGAAGTTTCGATTGCGATTAAGGGCAGGACTGCGATTGACTCAGGACTGTTCGATCTCAAAACAAGATCAACGGATAAACTTGCATCGGAGGGCAATGAAACGGTGGGCCATGAGCATGATGAAAGTATATGCAACTTCAAAGAGTGACCACCCTTGGATAAAAGGCTCCTAGATCTAACGATTCACGTGAATTTCGCTGCCCGGCGATTGTACTGACATTAACGCGCGGGAAAAGCAGTTTTGGGGCCGTACCAGAGACACGCGGCACCCTTCTAATGGAATCGCTGGCCTGATGGATAATACCGCCAGTCTGGGGTAAGCGGTGCGGGGGTTTACCACTGGTTTTCTGCGCGCGGGGCCCTCCATATGAAACGTTTACCGCTCCTTTGATTTGGACTTCGATCCGACGGCCGCCATTGCGCCCGATCGTTAAAACAATAGGCCCCTTTTCATTTTGACTTATGGTTTTCAGACTCGGGTCATATGGAAGCCAAAGCGGGAGGGAGTCAAACTCTTAGGGGCTTGGCCCGATATATTTAAATTTGGGTTTTTAACCATTGTAAAGCAGATTTTCGGGCGGAGATAGTAATATCAAGCAAGGTCATGAGATTTTAGGCCACGACAGAGGTTCAAAATGGATTTGAATGAGGCAGCAGGGAAAAATTCACAGGCAGAGGTAAATATGTACAACATCGGCTCCATCTGGGGACGACATGTTCGTCCTCGGGCATGTCGAGAACACGCAGACCATTAAATATTTCATCTTATTTTTCAATTCCCCTGCGCTCTTACTTCAAGTAATTATCAGCATTCTTTTCCTTTATAAAAATAAAAGCCAAAACAAACTATATACAATATATACAATCAGGTATTCTCCGCTTGAGTCAGAATTGGAAATACGGCTTGAGGAATTGGCCATTCACGGGTGCATCCAACAAATCACCCTGTAGATTTTCTACAGAAAAGGTGTTGTTTCTTCCCAGCTTCACTATTTTGAATGGCCTGAACCACAATGGATCAAATTTAGCATGCTTTCCTTTTTCTGCTCTGCGAACATCCCACCTGAGAACCAGGTCTCCAACTCGAAAATTTCTATCCTTTGCATGCTGATAAAAGAAATTCTTCATTTTCTCCTGATATTCTATCAGTCTCAGATTTACCTGGTTCTGTGTTTCTTCCAATTCTACCAATTGATTAATCCTCCTGTTCATATCATCTGGTTCTTCCTGGTTTTCCTGCATAAAACATGCCACAGGCAAAGCCAATTGCACAGGGAACACAACAGCTTTCCCATATACCAGCTCGTAGGGTGACTTCCCTGTTGCTCTTTTGCTGGTTATCCTATTTTCCCATAGAGAAAACTTCAATTGAGAGTCCCAATTCTTCTTATTTTCACTGATTTTTTTCTTCAGGGCTCTCACCAGGGTCTTATTAGATGACTCTGCTAAACCATTTCCCTGTGGATAGTATGCTATGGAATGAGTCAGGATGATGTTATACCTTTGGCAGAAGTTCACAAATCTGGAAGATTTAAATGCTTGTGCATTATCAGTTACAATCCTTGCAGGGCAGCCAAACCTAGATATGATATTATCCTCTATAAATCTCATTATTACAGCATCTGTAGCATTTCTGGTGGGTATGGCTTCCACCCATTTCGTAAAATAATCCGTGGCTGTCAGTATCCATTTATGTTGGCCACTTGATGGGGGATGTATTTCTCCTATAAAGTCTAATCCCCATTTTTGAAATGGTTCATTTACATGAATAGGAATCAAGGGCAATGCTGCTAATTTCTGCCTTTCTGCAAATATTTGGCAATTGTCACATGCTCTGACCCAAGCAAAGTATCTGAATATAATTTTGGCCAGTAAAAACCAACCTTCAAGATTTTATGTGTTGTGGCCTTCCAGCTGTAATGTCCTCCACATATCCCCTCATGAAATTCTAGCATTACATTTTGCACTTCATTTTCGGTGAGGCATAACAGCAATATACCGAGAGGATCTCTCCAATAGAGCTGTCCATTAGCAATTACATATTTCTGAGATTTCATCCTTACAGCTCTGTATTTCACTTTGTCACAGCCCGGAGGACAGCTGAGTGTTAAAAGATATTCAACTATTTCCTTATACCAGGGACTAGTTAGATATTTCATGTGTATCTTTTGAGTAGCCATCTCTAGTCCATGCTGCTCTTCTTCTTGTTCTGATTCTTCATTTGCTACCACAGACAGATTAATGCCCAAAGCTTGATGATTTGATTCAGATAGCATTTTGGCAAGTCCCTGTCCTTTCACCAACTTAGTAGGCCTTATATCCAAATCATACTCTTGGATTTTTGCAATCCATCTTCCCCTTCTACCTTCGCTATCTCCTTGAACCAGAATGTCTCTGACTGCTGCTATAGGGACATAAGCTGTAATGTGAGATTGCAAAACATAAACTCTGAAAGCTTTAAGGGACTTTACCAGGGCATATGCCTGCTTCTCCAGTATATTGTATTTCAATTCAACATCATAAAGTACTTGACTGAAGAAAGCTATAGGCTGTTCATATCCCTCTTCATTTTTCTGCAATAACACTCCAGCAATTGTGTGAGGGGAAGCAAATGAAAAAATCATAAATGGCTTTTTGTAATCTGGTCCTGCTAACAAAGGAGCTTCAGAAAATGCCTGTTTTATCCTTGTGAATGCATCTCTAGACTCCTGGGACCATTTTACTTCATTCTCCTTTCTCAACATATTGGTTATATGCCTAACTATCTCTGCATAGTTAGGAATAAATCTTCTCAAGAAATTAATTCGGCCTAAAAATACCTGTACTTCTTTCTTATTTCTTGGCAAAGGAATGTTGTTTATCACTTCAACTCTCTTAGGGTCAATTTTCACACCTTCTTTAGTCACAATGTGCCCTAAGAGTTTTCCCTCTTCTAATGCAAACAAAGATTTTTGAGGGTTAAGAGAAAGGCCATACCTTCTGCATTTTTCAAAAGTTCTTTTCAAATGTTCAATATGCTCATCATCATTCTTTGAAAACACTGTGATATCATCAAGATACACCACCAAGAACTTGTCCTGTTCTCCCACAAAGGCTATGTCCATTGCCCTCTGAAAAGTTGCTCCTGCATTAATTAATCCGAATGGCATCCTGGCATACATAAAGGTTCCCCATGGTGTAGTAAATGCAGTTTTCTTCTGGTCTTCTGGGAATACAGCTACCTGATTATAACCAGAAAATCCATCCATCATTGACATTCTGGATGCTCCCACTACTTTCTGCAGGATGTGGTCCATCTTGGGCAGTGGATAATTATCTTTTAATGATGCTCTATTTAAATTCCTGAAATCCACACAGAGCCTTATTTCTCCATTCTTCTTTCGAACAGGAACAAGATTTGCTACCCATTCTGAGTACCTCAATGGCACAATTATCTTGGCCTTCAGTAATTTCTTGATCTCTTTTTCAATTGAGGGAAGCAGCAGAGGGTTTATCTGTCTGAGCTTCTGCTTGTATGGCTTTGCATCTTCCCTCAGTGGAATCTTATGCTGTATTATATTTACATCAAAAGTTTTCAGGTCCTGATAGGACCAAGCAAATACATCTTTATAAGATTGAAACAACTTCAAATATTTTTCTTTGTATTCTTCTGGGACTCTTTTAGATAATCTAACAATTTTAGGATCAGCATGAGTACCCAGATTCAAATCTCCCACTTGATCTTCTTCTGTCACCTTGTTTGGCTGCATTGGTACATCATCTTTGTTAAATAATCTTTCTAGAGGGACTAGGCCTCTAGGTATAACGTTTCCTTTCAGCTGCAACATTCTGTTTCCTGCTATCTTTTCTTCCCATTTGTTTTCTGCAATATTTTCAACTTCTTCCTCTTCATTATCATCAATCTCCATATTGGAGAATTCTCCCACAGTCTCCATAAATCTTTTCATTTGTTCATCATCTTCGAATACCTGCCAATGCTTTATATTATCTGGAATGGATGGTCTGTACCGTACCTCCACTTCATATCTTAGAAGCGGATTCTGAGGAGGACGGAAAGTACTAGCAGCTACAGCAAGAGAGTCTGCTACTCTGTTTTGCTCCCGGGGCATGAACTGTATGTTAAACGCTGAGAAGAAGTTTTCTATCATGTCCCATACTTCATTTCTATATGCTCTGAGCCGAGGGTGTTTAGTTTGACATTCATTTTTGATCTGCCTCACTACCAGCTCAGAGTCTCCAAACACTTTCAGACACTGGATGCCCATGTTTCTAGCTGTTTGCAGTCCCAATAATAGTGCTTCATATTCAGCTACATTGTTTGTAGCCTCATACTCCAATTTAAAATATAGTGGCACCCATTTCCCTGTAGGAGAAATCAACAATACCCCAGCTCCATTGCCTTCCCTTGAATTTGCTCCATCAAAATGCAAAGTCCAAATCTCTGATTCCTGCTCTTCTTTAGGCTTCTCAGCTTGGATCTGACCAAAAAGGGGCTCATGTGCATAATTTTGATCTTCTTCTAACATCAAACATGAAAAGTCTCCCTCTTTGTTATAAACTGGAGAATTTTCTGAGCAGTCAGCCTTAGTTACCATTTTAACAAATCTAGTCTCCCTGTACAACCTCCTTTCTTGACCTCCAAACACTGGGACAGTAGCATATGTTAAATCCAATTTAATTGATCCCCCGATCTTGGTACCCCAGGATCTTGACAGCAGCATGCCAAAGCGAGCTGGGATATCAGCAACCACAATGTCCATGACCACACTCTTTGCTGGGATTTGAGCCAAATTGACCACTAAATCTTTAATCATTCCCAAGCATTTAACCCTTTTAGAATCAAATGAATATAAATCTTTATATGGTCTTGTAATTTGCAGCCCTAGTTGTTCCATGACAGACAGAGGCATAAGATTATGGGAAGCCCCAGAATCTAACATACAATTGTGTAGCAACAGGTCATGAATGACTAGAGACACATAAAAGGGCGGAGTAGAAGGATCTATCTCCTCGACGTGTGGGCCAAAGACTACCATGGGTCTTTCTTCTTGAAGATTTAAGCTATCAGGTGAAATTGGTATTTCAGGAGGAAGCATAAAAGAGGTAACTTGAGACTGATATACAGGCTGTTTCAATAACTCAGTCAGGGGGACAGGAATCTTAATCTTCTCAAGCTCTTTTTGCAGATTAAAAGCAGATGGGGGCTTTTCTGTCACTACTTCTTTGGACTCCTTATTTTCGACTGAAGATTTAATTTCTTTTGACACTGGCTCAGCATTAGGAGGACTGACTATTTTTGAAGAAGAAGGAATCTGATCATTGGACAGTGAGGAAGCATTTAGAGGATTCTTACCTTTTTCTATGCTCTTCTTTGTTGTTGATTCCTTCTGAGCAGATGATTCTTTCTGAGGTGGCTCCTCTTCTTGATCTTGATTTCTGGTCCTCTTCCTTGAAGATCTGAGATCATATTTCACATTGAATTGTGCTTGCATGAAATCAGCAAATTGCTTACAATAATGATCAATCTCTGCTTCTTCATCTTCTTCTTGCACTGGGCAATCCATATCATCAGTGTTTGAAAAAGCCAGATTTGAGTCTTCTAATTCATAAGCTGCATCTCCAGTGGAGTCATCTGCTGGTCCTTCCAGGTACAAAGGATGAGGTATCTGGTCTTGCTGTTCCTTTGCTTCTCTCGGAAATATCTGCAATGGAGGTCTTCTATGCTGAGGATTGTATCCTCTGTTAGGAGCATTGTAATAGTTCTTGGGAGCTGCAGTTTTAGCTTCCAGTTCTAGCTTGACCATCTTCTTTATCATCTTGCTTATTTCATCCATCTTGTCAGAGTCTTTGTCTTGATTAGAGGTAGAAACCTCTTCTTTGCCTCTCCTTCTAGTATCTTGTTCGACTTTTCCCTTTGACTTACCAATGGCAGCAAAATTTGCCTCCAACTCTAGAGCATCTGTCTGAGCATCATCCAGGGTGACAGGCATTCTTTCCCGCAGAGAGAAACCGAAATCAGAGTCAAAAGCTGCTATGAAAATTATCTTGGCAGCAGCCTCATGGGGCTTCATTTCAGGAGGCAGGCTCAGATATAACTTGTTAAATCTTTTGATAAACTCTGATACCCCTTCATTCTGTTTCTTCTTCATAGTATTAAACTCAGTAAGGCACATTCCATAATCTTTCTTTTCTCCCCACTTCTTGAGAAAAGCATTCTCCATCTGGTCCCGGGAGGTGATTGAATGGTTTGCCAATGTCTTGAACCATTTTCTGGCTTCACCTTCCAAGGATTGCACAAATAACCTCAGGACCACATCCAGATGTTCAACATTTAAGTTCTCTGCAAAAGAGCAGAAGGTCTCGAGGTGCTTCTGAGCATCAACTTCATTCTCACCATTAAATCTTGGCAAAATCTTCAAGTAATCCTGCGGCATATCATTTAGCACTTGGGGCAAGGCCAGAGGAGCGTATTTATTTAACAGAAAAGCAGGAACATTAGCCATTGGGGGAGGCGGGGGTTGCACAACAATTTGAGGTACAGATGAAGGGAGAGGAGTAGGAGGAAGCGGAGTATGAATAACAATGGGAATATATTGCACAGAAGCCTGAGGGGTAGATGGGAATAACTCACGGTTAACAACAGTTACTTCTGTGACCTCTTTAATTTCTTCAGCCTCGAAAGCAGGATGAGATTCTCCTTCAATCCAGGTATTTCCTCTACGTGGAGTTTCTGAGTAAAACTCGGGTTTTTGTGTTCTAACTTCTTGAGAAGAAGAGGGCAGATGATCTTCAACGGAATATTCAGGATTTTCGGGACGAACCGACTTCTTCTCTTTCCAAGCTCTTTTATGAATGATCTTCTCCGGGTCAGACACGGGTGTTTTCGGCTGGGAAGTATCCGACCTCAAATGGGGCTTCCGGGAAGCCAGGACTTCCAATAAAATTTATCAAATAAAGACCAGTGGAGTCGCCAAGGTGAGAAATCTGCAACTCTTCACCTCTCTGTGCTCACCTGATTAGAGAGTGAATATGAGATGTCGAACCCAGGGAAACAGATATTCTTGAATTCGTTCCCCGGCAACGGCTCCAGAAAGATGTTGTAGATTATTTTGTCACCCTCCTAGAGACAGCCTAGAGTTGCCATAGACCAGTGCCTAGGACATCTTAATATAGAAAGGAGCCCTTTATAGTTTGGGTTGTCAGTCCAAGAGCTCACTTACTATCTCTTGTTCATGATGAAATTAGTTTTTAATGGGACCTCTCTCTCGGAAGCTAGTACAAAGACAAGAACGATGTAGGAACATCTGAGGAACATCAGTAAAACTCCAATACAAAGGCATCAAACGGTTAAGAGACAGCTTGCGTAAGGGCGGTTCGGATAATATATCACAGAAATTAAATATCGAGATGATGAGTGCGGTGAGGAAATATAAGAAGTATTAGGCGGCATGAGGCGATACCAGATACACATATTAGCAGGCATAAGGCGCACCAATTTACGGAATCCTTATATGACTGTGGCGTTTTAAAAGCACCCTCCTCAAGCAACTAATATAGCAGAAAATATGGAAAGAGTGAAAATGGAACAGTATACCATGACTAGGCCTATTTAAAGCGCTTGACTAATTCCAGAAAGGGCATCAACAAGGATGAATCCTTACTGCAAACTAGTAAGCCACTCGCATTCTAGAACATGATACAAGAAGACAAATAGCATGAAAGAGATATTGTGTTAACACATAAGAGAAATTACATACTGTGAGATACTAGAGATCAGAATCCTCATTACAGTCATAACCCCTCCTCACTGAGACCCTACGGGCTCTGAAGCTTCATACAGAAATATTACAAAAATGTATACAGAATTCTTCTCGCTGCACAGTTTGCTGATAGAAATCCGAAACCTTTACAATGTCTTCTTTTTTGGTCTTTATAGGAATGATGGAGAATTCTAGAGGAGGAGGTAGGCTGAAACACATTTAATGACTCAATTTGAATAAAATGGCGGAAAACATTCGCGCCACTCTACGAATGACTAACTGTAAATGACTGTACTAGACAACCTGTCTATGGAAATAAATGTTAGGAGATAAAAATCTCCTTATATACAAGATAGAAATAATAAAATATATACAATATGTTGCCCGCGGCTGAGGGAAAATCTGCGGCCGTAAGAGATTTGAAATAATCTGCATTTCTGTACTGGACTCTCGGCCCTTGGCTTTGGATTTGAATCCTGGATCTTTAATGCGGGGTGAATTTATCTGGAGGGTTCTGAGAATCCATATCTGTGTCTTCTTTAATGGCGGTCATTTCTTTTGCCCCCGGCCTCTTTCATTAAATTTCACCCCGGGAAATCGTCTTTTATGGGCCCGAACCTTACAACGAGAGGCAACGAATGAAACGCGTCCTTAGTTATATCAAAACACCTTAAAACCCACAAAATATTAGATAAACCGACACAGATGGAGGCGGGGATGATGGAGGTGGAGATGAAGACGATACCGCGGACATGGATAGGAGACGGAAATAGGCAGGGTGGCGGGAGGAAAATCATGGAGGTGTTGATAAATAGACGTGTTGTGGGTTTTATACATAACACGGTCTGGACGAGATGAATAACAACAAACGCGAATAAAAACACATAGACGAACACAAATATATATATATATATATATATATATATATATATATATATATATATATATATATATATATATATATATATATATATATATATATATATATATATATATATATATATATATATATATATATATATATATATATATATATATATATATATATATATATATATATATATATATATATATATATATATATATAACGGGGGAAAATATCTCGGATGTACGGGGGTGAACACGTGGGAGTACGGGGGAAAAGCAGGAGGACGACGTGGCGGAGTCAATGGGTGGAAGTGGGTGAGAGCGACACGGTGGCGGGCCATAGGACAATGAAGACATATGTTAATGAGCGAGCATGAATGAACGGGGCAAAGGTTCATAACATAAACATTGAAATATGACACATAACCGGAACATATGAATGGTGGAGGAGGAACACGGCGCACACTTGGAAATTATGATGACACGACCGCAGGAGGTGGGACCCAATTCGGAAATCGCAATCGCAAAGCGGAGCGGGAAGACCGGGGTGGCACATTTCGGAAGTTCCGATTGTGATTGAGGGCAGGACTGCGATTGACTCAGGACCGTTCGATCTCAAAACAAGATCAACGGCTAAACTTGCATCGGAGGGCAATGAAACGGTGGGCCATGAGCACGATGAACTTAGATTAAAGTATATGCAACTTCAAAGAGCGACCACCCTTGGATAAAAGGCTCCTAGATCTAACGGTTCACGTGAATTCCGCTGCCCGGCAATTGTACTGACATTAACGCGCGGGGAAAGCGGTTTTGGGGCCGTACCAGAGACACGCGGCACCCTTCTAATGGAATCGCTGGCCTGATGGATAATACCGCCAGTCTGGGGTAAGCGGTGCGGGGGTTTACCACTGGTTTTCTGCGCGCGGGGCCCTCCATATGAAACGTTCACCGCTCCGTTGATTTGGACTTCGATCGGATGGCCGCCATTGCGCCCGATCGTTAAAACAATAGGCCCCTTTTCGTTTTGACTTATGGTTTTCAGACTCAGGTCGTATGGAAGCCAAAGCGGGAGGGAGTCAAACTCTTAGGGGCTCAGCCCGATATATTTAAATTTGGGTTTTTAACCATTGTAAAGCAGATTTTCGGGCGGAGATAGTAATATCAAGCAGGGTCATGAGATTTTAGGCCACGGCAGAGGTTCAAAATGGATTTGAATGAGGCAGCAGGGAAAAATTCACAGGCAGAGGTAAATATGTACAACACCAGCAAACAAATTTTGGGATGGAAAACCAGATTTTAATCCACAAGTATTTTT